>CM021107.1:524351808-524472572 GCA_007115665.2 Sequoiadendron giganteum
GAACGAGTGTTGGAAGCAGCCTTATGACAAGGACTACTCATGGAACCCATTTTGATGTTTGTATTGGATAAAGTGTCCCCTAATTATTGGAAACAAGCCACATTGAGAGAGGGGGTGAATCGATGTTATGCAAAAATTAGCTTTAGTAATCTTTAACTTTGAAGCATCGATAACATTCATTCATAATGCATAAACAAGAAAGTAAACACAACACCATAACACCAATATTTTTACATGGAAGCCCTTTGAGGGGAAAAACCATAGTGGATGGCCAATCCACAAGTATGATTCTGAGTATACTCAAAAGTAAAGATTACAAGGGAATTCACTTGCATTCAAGTGCACTGCCCAGAGCTCACTGCTCAAGAAAGAAAGGTCTTGTTGCCTAAGAGTTCAGATAAGAACCATCTGAAGATTTGAACTGAGATGTTAGCATCTAAAATGCTTGATTATAGTACCAAATTAAGCACAAAAATGGATCTATTCTTCTACAAAATGAATCTACAATTATTCTCTATTTTTCTCATGCACACAAGATAGATCATCTATGCACAAGTAAAACTACACATTATCGCACCTTTGTTTTGCTCTAACTCATTGTTCAGATAACAACACAACTCTTACATCATGCAAAATGATAGAGAAGACCGAGTATATATATCTACAATATAGGATTTAGTTACACACTGTCAGCTTCAATAAGACACAAGAAAATTACAACTATCGACTCACATTGTGAGAAATATACAATGCATACCCTTGAAGGTCAGCCATAACTTGCATAGCATCCAAACAATGACATACAAACATAGATATACTTAATTTATTCATTCTCATACATACGACAATTGATCTTCTAACTTTCACATGATTTGGTACAAGCCATTGCGCTTTAGAAGAAATGAGGATAATATGCCAAAAAATGTTCCTTGTGATGTGGATATGTTGTTCTCACTTGACACTTTTAAGCCTTCTTGCTGGTAGGAGGAAATGATGGAGTGTGGACCTGATAGATGATTATGGTTGCCATCAATGGAAACACCAAGTGATCCTCATAGTGTCTCTTTCCATCAATCTTCCCCTTTGACATTGATGGCAACACTTAGTAAAACATGACTAAGTGTCAGATCAGTACCAAGATAGACTGTACCACTCAAAAATTCAAAAATGTAATTCTCCAATTCTCCCCCTAAGAAGATTAAACATTATTTACTATATTCCTTCTCCCCCTTTGGCACCAATGGAAAAGGTAGGTGTCGAATGAAAAAAATATATCGATTTACAAAAATTGTTTGAGCAAAAAAAACTCACTTACATGAGCTGAAAAATATCAGCAAAGTCTTTCTTTAGCTGAATCAGATTTGTGTCCCAAATCCATTTAAGACTTACCAAAATTGTAATGTGACCATAGATCAAATAGCTTTGAGTCTTCGAGGACTCCAATTTGGATGGCTCTACAACTTTTAAATATTCCTCTCCTTCTTTGAGAGCACTTGACAATATGTCAAGTTTTGGATAGATGATGCTCTAGAGTTCACAACTTCTAGCAATAATTTTTTCATTTTCATATTTCAACCCCTATATATTACTAAGAAGAGACATCACTTCTCCTTCTTTTTCCAAACACTACTGGTTACTGGATTAAATGCTTTTGAGATAGCATTTATTTCGAGTTCCAGCTCCTTGACCTTCTTTTCATTTTCCTCTATAAATTTAAAAAAAAAATAGGCATGCTTTGTAAATATTTATGCCTTCACATAGAGCATCCTTCACATTCTTAGTGCATGTAGTCAAGAGTTTTTAATCTTGAACAATCAATTTTTTCATGCTAGTAAATATTTTCGCATTGAATTATTTTCGTACTTTTGTCATGGATGATTTTTCAAATGACTCAAAGTGAGTGTCAATAGAGTTGATTAGCCATTTTAGCTCACAGGGAGATGAGCTACCTGGATATTTCACATAAGATGGAATTAATTTCTCCAATACACTGGATTCCAGATTTAACAGTTCATTGTCCTCAATGTGAGATTTTAGTAGCTCCTCTCTTGCCTGATCTTGAGTGAATGTAGCTACTCTCATATTCTAAATTGGGCTTAAGGTAGACAGTTGAATGTGACCTTCGATTAATTATGCATCCAGTCCTTCCTTTTTTGCAACAAAAAATTTATTTATAACTTCAACAGTGTCTCTTTTAGTAATCAAAACTTCTTCCTTCTCCTCGACAAGTGTTTCCTCAATTGAAGGTTGGGATTGACTTAAGATAATTCTATTTTTTCAACTGAAATATTTTTAGGTGCCTACACTTCCATGGTAATTTCAATGTCAACATCAGCAGTAACATTATCATCAACATTATCATCAACATTTTAATCAACATTTCCTTCTTCTACTTCATTTTTTGAATCAGGTAAAACATTATCAACATGGGTTTCCCTAGTCATAGTATCAACTCTTTCATTTAATAGATTTCTCTTTGAATTTTCTCAATTTCCTTTGTGACTTCTTTTGTTTCACCAATCATAAGTTTGTTATCCCTTGTTTTACTCTTGAACTTCTTTTGTGCTCTTTTTAGGAGTGTCTTCATTTCATTTAGAGACATAGCTAGACATACTTCATCTATAATCCTTTCTCTCATTTTATTTTATTCATTTCTAGAACTTAACCTCCTAGCTTCCAAAATGTGATATAATTTTTTTGGAAAATTATCCATTATTTCAATTAGAACTTTATTGAAATGATTCATGTGTTTTATAGTTACCTCTTCACAAATTATTTTATCAGAAACATTGAAAGATTCATACCATTTCAAAAGTGGTTTTAAATTTCCATCATGAACAATAGATTTCTCAATAGCTTGCACATACATACCTAATTTATTTTTCATTCCTTTATTCTTGGCTTGATCACCTTCATTGGAGGGATTGATTTGTGTGAATACAACTAATTTAGTACCTTGATTCAAGATCTCTTTGATTTATTTATTAGATTATATCTCCTCATCATCTGAGATAGCCATATATATTCTTTTTCTTTTCTTCTTTCCCTCCTTTCCAGATATTTTAGGCTTAGTTTTTCTGGAGTGAACTTTTTTGCAAGGACTGACTGGGATACAAAGCTTCTTAAAGTCCTAGTTCAGTTAGATGGCACAATCAAACCAACTGATTTTTCTTTTGATGCTTCTCTAGCATTTTGTCTTGGTGCTTCATCTTTAGCTCTCTTTTGTCTAGCTTATTTGAGAAAATCTAGAGATATTCCCATGCTCTTTGTAAGAATCTCAACTTGTTTTCTCACTCGCTTAGTACCAATAAGATTTCTCAACTCACTGCTTACCTTTTTATCCTTTTCGACATGTTTTGAATCTCTCTTTTGTCAGATCAATTGGTTTTCTCAAGATGTGTTGAGTATACACGTCTAGGACTTCTCTATCAACTTCATAACCCTTAGGCACAATCCTGATTGTTCTGGGATCAATGGCCTCCATCATACACTAATCAATGCTCACCATGAAACATAATATTTGTATTTTTCCACAATAGAGGTAGGAATCCTCTATCTTGCTTGCATCATAGCCTGGATATCCTTGATTTCATGTCCCTAGTACTATATAGCAGATCTCTGATTTGTTTGGTTACTAGAGTGTCTTTTCTCAACTAAAATTTACCAACTCCTAGAATCTCATTCATGAAATAACAAAATAAGCATAAAATAAGGTTACCATATTTGAATGATTTTTTCTTATCCTTCTTTATTTTCGCTAGATTTTCCATTAGCTGAATCCTCAATAGCTCACATAGATCATAGCTGGCATTTTTTTTAACTATCTGATAGGTTGTATAAATTATTTTGTTGGATATAAAGTTTTCTTTGCTAGAATGGTAGATTTTGTAACCAATGACCATGGATTCAAATTTTACATCTATATCAATGATGTTGTATATGGTCACTTCCCTTCTATCATAAGTCGATCTTGTTGCATTTGTGACAATTTGATTTTTCACAGATTTGAGAATGGGCAACCCAACAGAAGAATTCAAACCTGTTACGACACTAATGGCTTCCTTAGTGATTTTGAATTGAATGGTAAGCCACATTAATTCATCATGCACTTGAATTAGGACATATCAGGCCCATTTTGATTCCATAAACATGGGAAGTTTAGCCATATATACAAATTTCTTTGTTTCCAAAATTTTATGCTCTGGCTTTACATGGAATTCTTCATCAACAATGTGGTGATTATATAGATTCAAAATTTGGGAGCTATCCAGTTCTTCAATATTTGCATGACTATAAACCCTAATATTTTTTGTATGCAAAACTCCATGCGGGACCAATGAAAAGGCTCCTAAAGTGTTAGTCTCAAGAGATTTATAGGAATGCTTTTTAAATTTTGATCGAGGATGATCTATTACTTCTACTACTAAAGGAGTACTCATTTTCCCAAAATCACAAATTTCTAGAGTTTCTATAAAATACCTTTTTCGTCAGATCACAATTAAATTTTTGAATCTCTTTCGATGCTTGGATTTCACCTCAAATAAGATCACTTATGAGATCACAAAAATTATCTTAACTTCAAAATGCAAGGTGAGAAATGAAGTGTGAAATGAATTTTTATCTTTTTTGCACCTAACACTTTAGTCGCAATAAATTTTGTAACCCTAATACATCTGGTTATACTGTATCTGTACACATTGGAAAATATAGCATATGTAGATGTCCATTTTGACATAATTAATCCTCTAATAAGTTCAATAGAATTTGTTGATTGATTATGCATCTATTAAAAACATTCGCATCCTATGTCACTTTCTAGTTAGGGGTTCATCTGATTTTCTTTGACAACTCCCCCTAGGTCACAGGCCTAAGGCTAATTCCTAGAGGAATTACTAGAAGCAGTTTCTAGTGCTGGCACACTCTCTTCAGTAGAAGGTTTCTTCTTTACCCATTTCTTCTACATTTTTTTCCTTACTGTATCTGCAGTAATTTTCCTTTTTCCTTTGATGTCTCTCTACACATTTTTCTTTTGGTTTACCGAACCTCTTATGTCCCAGAAATATGTTGCTATATGACCAAATTTATTGTATTAGTAACATACAAAATTTATTTTTCCATACAAGTTGTTCCATTGATTTCCTCTTGATCGGCACTGGTTAGAAATAGGACCAAGTCTATTGCATGTGTAACATTTGACACTTCTATGAAATTGATTCATCATACTTCTGCATTCATTTGACTTATGAACTATTTTATGACAATTGAAACATTGACCTGAAAAAATGTGGACCACTATGATTCATCCTACCTCTACACTAAGAATCCATATGTCCAAACTTATTGCATTCGAAATAGTATCCACTAAATTTCTAAGAATTAGGTTTTCTTACCGGATACCTTCCAGGTTTGCTCATTTGGTTTCCTTGCTTGGATTTCCTTTGTGAAGAATCCTTTTGTCTTGATTTTAAGTTTTCTCCTTTCTTAAATTGAAGACCTCTTTTGTCACCATGAGTCCTCTGATTATCAATTAGTTCATTGAGAATGGCTGAGCTAGATTTGAAATTTTCCTTGTATTCATTTGTATTAGCAAGTTCATTTATGAAATCATCCAACTATTTTTCAAGTGCTTCTTCACTATTTCTAGATACTTCCAATTCATCATTCAATCAACTACATACCTTAGAATTTTCTTTCAGGGATTGGGCAAGACCTTCATTTTTTTTTTGTCTCAAATTTCTTTTTCATCTTCATCATGATGGATTCCATTTCAAGATTGAGAATTGTATTCTCTTGAGTAATCCTTTCACATTCCTCTATCTTACCTCTCAGGGTTTTACTGGACTGGTCATCTTTAGTGCTCTTGTTATCATTCTGTTGAATTTGATCACAAAGTTCCTCTCTCCTCTGAATTGACTTATTGATTTTGTCTTTTAGGGAATCAATGATTTGTTTTGCATCCTTGAGATTCACTTGTAGTTTCTAGACTTCAGCTTTTGATTGATCAAGGTAATCTATGACCACCATAAGCTGTTGTCCAATATTTCTTGAATCCATTTACATGTTTTCCAAGATATCCCCAATTTTTTAGACTTCATCTTTAGAGGAACTTTTTCTGATACCAATTGTTAGATACAAGACAGACTTAGAGGGGGGGTGAATCAGTGTTAACAAAAAAATAGCTATAGTAATCTTTAAATTTAAACCATCAATACCATTCATTCACAATGCATAAACAAGAAAGTAAACACAACACCATCACACCAATATTTTTATGTGGAAACCCTGTTAGAGGAAAAACCACAGTGGATGGCTAATCCAAAAGTATGATTATGATTATACTCAAAAGTGAATATTACAAGGGAACACAATTGCATTCACACACAATGCCTAGAGCTCACTACTCAAGAAAGATAGGCTTTCTGCCCAAGAGTTTAGACTAAAACCATCTGAATATTTGAAATGAGATGTTAGCATCTAAAATGCCTAATTATAGTTCCAAATTAATCACAACAATCGATTTGTTCTTCTACAGACTAAATCTACAGTTCTTCTTTGTTCTTCTAAAGGACACAACACAGATCACCTATGCGCAAGTAAAACTACACATTATCGCACCTCTTCTTTGCTCTTACTCACTATTCAGACAACAACACAACTCTTACATCATGTAAAATGATACAGAAGACGAAGTATATATCTACAATATAGGATCTATTTACACACTGTCAGCTTCAGCAAAACACAAGAAAATTATAACTGTCAGCTCACATTGTGAGAAATATATAATTTGTACCATCAAAGGTTAGACATAACTTGGCTAGGACCCAAAAAATGACATACAAACATAGATATACATAATTACTTCATTCCCATACATTTTTGACTTTGTACATTCAAGAGGTTGGCCTCAATACAAGAAAAACTAAGAACACAACAACCAGATCTTCTAAATTTCACACAATTTGGTACAAGTTGCTACACTTCAAAAGAAATGAAGATAATATGCTAACAAAAATTCCCTGGGATGTGAAAATAAAAATGATAGCTAGAAATGATCTTACAGATTCAAGAAAATTGTGTTACCAGATACGTTGTTCTTTCTTGACACTTTTGATTCTTCTTGCCAGTAGGAGCAAATGATGGAGTGCGGACCTGATAGATGATTATGGCTGCTATCAATGAAAACACCAAGTGATCCTTGCAATGTATCTTGCCAACACTAATATCATGGAGGTATCACTAACACCTTTTGATTTATTGATTGAAGAATAGTCAAGACCTTGATGTCTAGGATTTTCATAAAAGTATATCAATTTTTTCTCGAATTGCTTGCTCATGTAGGAATAGTCCTCTTTCTTGATACTGTATGTGTTGAAATATTCCCTTTCCAATGGGGTATATTTCATTTTGGAAGCAAGATGCTAAACCATCATTATTTATGTGGAAACTAATGCTTGGAATCTTCTCATCTACAACAAAGCCTACTTTGACAAAGGTGGATGATCCTAGTTGGTAGGATAATTTGGTTTTATCATTCATCATGGTTGTGTCTACCTGATCATTTGAGATGTCGATTTGTTCCATGGTAGATTTTGTCTCTTCTTCTTTGACTTCATCCATAGTAGCTTGTTTGAGTTTATCTTGATCCATAGTATCCTTTTTATGTTCTTATGTTAATTGATCCATGTCATTTATTTGATTATCTATGTGTCTAAAGGAGGAGATTGTATCATTTTGGTAAATGGATTTTTTTTGAGTTTGGATAGGGTCATCATCACTTGTGTTTGGTCATGGGTGGCATAAAGGTGAAGGAGTGGATCATTTTGGAATACTTGCTCAATAGTAGTGTCTTGATCAAAGATGGGTTTATTTTGAATGACATGGTTGGGAATAGAATCTTGATCAAGGATAGTTTTATTTTGTATGTCATGATTATATAGAATGAATTCTTGGATGGACTTAAATAGGGTCATGGGATAGACTACTTTGATCTTGAAATGAAGGTGAAGCCATGATTTCATGCTTTGGAATTTCCTTTTGATATGTATCCTCAAGTTTACTCAATGGGATGTGACTCTGGAAACCATCACTAGATGTATTTTCATGGCTAAATGTAGATTGGGATGGAGTGGCTTGGAAGGGATTAGTGGATGAAGGACTAGGATAGGACATGGATGATTGGAAGGGATTAGTGGAAGAAGGACTAGGATATGATGTGGAGGCTTGGAATGGATTAGTGAAAGGTTGGTTTCTCTTATCAAGTTTAGGATAGGGGTGATAAGTGGACACTTTTTGTGGATTAATCGTATGTCTTGTGTTAAGTGACTCTTGACAGTGAGGGTGGGTGGATGGAGGACTAGGTATGTACTATTGGTAAGAAGGGTATGTAGGTAGTTGACCACAGGTAGAGGTTGATTTGTATTTAGATTGGATGAATTTTCTTTTTAAGTCTATGGCTTGTTGCTATTGACCATTTTGGAGTAATTGGTATTCAACTTGACTAGTAAGCATATCAAGGTAAATTACAAACATGATGGTGAGGTCTAAATGACATTGCAAAGGCTATGATGAAAATGAGGATTAGAAGTTTGAGTTGGAGATAATGTGGATAAATTTCTTGGAGAACACCTAGATTTTTTTGTTTTTGAAATGTTTCTAATTTTTTAAATTTTTTTACTTTTTATTTTGATTTTTGATTTTTCTCGCTTGATTAATATTTCAATCTTTGATACACATTCACACATGCAATACAAGATTTGATTCAAGATGTAATACAAATGATTATGATAAGAAGACACATCCAAGAACAAGATAAATTCAAGTGGGGATATTAGCCAATAGTCTTAAGCAAGGATGCACAAAGCTGACTAGGAATGATTTGAAAGAAAAATCCAGCCACACAGCCAGGAGAAAGGGGTAACCCACCCTTCACCTTCACTTACTAAAGGTATAAATCTATTTGGGGCTTAGCCAAGAGTGAAAATATTTCAAATCACAAAGAGGTGTGTCTTTGGATTCACACCTGGATTGAGGTTGTCCCTTAGAGGGGTGTGTGCTCCAAGCAAGACTCCTAAGAAGGGTATGAAAAAATCAAACCAAGTGAGGTGCTTTCGAGGACACACACACTTGATTCACACTCGCACTTGTTAATTTCCCTTTAGAAATGAAACGTGTGTAAGAAAAAAATGGAAGCACTTGTTCTTTTTCACCCAAAGCCAAAATGTGTGATGAAAGACAATGGTTCTTTTTAGGCCCAATTTCAATGATGTGACAACAAATAAGATGTTATTTTTAAGCCCCAAATTGAAGTGTGTTGACAAGCAATGATTAGAGATGAAATATGGAATGTGTCCACCTAGACTTTCTTTAGCTCCCAATTTTTTGTCCACTTGATCCATTTTTTCCTTTGAAGTGTTTATTTTTTCTACACATTCACAAAACGAGCAACAAAGCCAAAACCCTAACAAGATAATTGATCACTAATATTAGAGGGCTAGCTAGTCAAGAAAAATCTAATTTTTGGAATTTTTTTTGAATAAAAAGTAGAAACAAAGAGAATAGAACCTTATGAAATTTTGAGAGCTTTCCAAAAATGTAAAGAAATCTGAAAAAATGTTGTTTTGTACTGAACATTATTTTTTAATGAAAAATCATAAAAAATATAAAAAATTCAAACCAGGTCCAAAAATTTAGTTTTTGGGACTAAAGGCACCTAACATCATCCCAAATTGGTAGAAAATGTTTTGTGAAATTATCTACAACCATTTGTGAGATATAAGCAAATCTTTGT
The DNA here is from genome assembly GCA_007115665.2 of Sequoiadendron giganteum. NCBI lineage: Eukaryota > Viridiplantae > Streptophyta > Pinopsida > Cupressales > Cupressaceae > Sequoiadendron > Sequoiadendron giganteum. The sequence goes on from CM021107.1 coordinate 524,361,599, forward strand.
AAGACCCTAATTTTCAAAGATCTACTTTGTTTCTCATTAGTTTTCATCCAAATTAAAAACCTAAAGAACAAAACGCTATTATAATTTAGGGAGCTTTCCCAAAATATTAAAAATATCTGAAAAAATCACTAATTGGCCCTCAAGATTGATTTTTCATGAAAAATAACAAAAACATTATAAAAAATTAAAAACATCTCCAAAAAATATAATTTTTGGACTCAAATCTCTTGATTTTATCTCCAATGAAAAAAAAAATTGTGATAAAATACACAACTCTTTGAGAGATATGGTTGAATCTTTGAAAATTGGGGTTTTGTCCCAAAATGATGCAAAACCTACAACAAAAAGGATCCAACACCAAAAAACTTTAAAATTTATTAGGTTCACCAATGTAATTAGAGCTAAAATATTAAGATTAATGCAATAAAGCATATAGATCAAACCCTAATAAATAATGAAGCAAAAATGAGCATAAAGACAATGCCACCATTGATTCAACACCATTTCACTTCTCCATTTTGCTTGAATATGATAATTGTCCTCAGATTTGAGTGTGTAATAATAAGCCTATGACAAGTGACTAGAAAAATATTGAACATTGTTGTCTCACACTAACAACATATACTTGCATAATATGTGTAGATAATTAAAATGACAAGGGTAAGGTCTTTTATACAAAAGAAAAATTTGAATGAATGGTTGAGATTGGATGCTAATAAGATGTCTTAATCGATGGCCAAGGTTGAAAGTTGTAATATGAAATAGGGTTAGAGCTAAATTAAGGAAAATGATAAGAATGAAGGGTTGAGATTGAATTATGAGATAATTCAATCAAGGTCTAGGATTAAATGAGATGTCAAGAGATTAGATTTGATCTGGAAGATAAGATTGACACAGATAAAGAAGTGACAAGAAATTAAATAATAAAAAATATTTAATTTAGGTGGCCAATGGATAATTAGATAATTAAAATAATTATTTAACTATAGAGGAATGTGACAAAATGAATCATTTTGAGTTAATTAATAATTTAATTAAAAATTAAAGAGAGGACCAAATTAAATAAATAAAATTTATTTAATTTAGGAGAGAAAAGGATGATGAATTATTAAATAATTAAAAATAGTTATTTTTTTATAGTGGAAAGTGGAAAAAAATTAAATAAATAAAAAATTGTTTAATTTTAGAAAGAAGGGGACTTACTTAGTGACATAATTAATCAAAGAGGAATAAAGATTTAAAAAATGAATTAATTCAATAATTAAAATTATTTAATTAATAGAATAATTATGACTTTAGAAAATAATTAAATAATTAAATCTATTTAACTATCAAAGATAAAAGAGGAAATGATGAAGAATCTAGAAATCACAAATATGAAATAATTTTTAATGTCTAAAGTCCATACATTCAAATTGGGAAGTCAAAAAAATGTTGAAAAATATCTATAAGAAATTGATGAAACAAACATTCAAATATGCATTTAAATGAAAACAATATGAGAAAATACCCGCCTTCTTGTAAAAAAAACAATCAATGAGAAATTACATGCATTATTTAAATTTATTTTAATCAAATAACATTGATATCTTCAAACAATGCACTCCTCAATATGAATAATTAGAAACAAAGGTAAATTTAAAGAGAATTTTATTTTTTTTGAAAATTGATTATTTGTTAAAAGAAAAGCTAGTTTCAAATAATTTTTAAAAGGTTTCAATATTAAATGAATTTTTAGTTTTATTTTAAGAAAATAAATTTAATTATTGTGAATAAAATTCATAAGGTATTTAAGAATTAAAGTAAGTAATTAATATTGAATGTAAATAACTTTTTTGAATTTAATTATCTTTGTAATGTAAGGAGTGAAACATGTAGGTATAATAGTTCAAGAGATGGATTTATTAAAATGATAATCATTTGAAAATTTAATAAAATTAGTTCAAAAATAAAATGTTTTCTTTATAAAAAATGTTTTTATAGAATATATTTAGATTTATTTTAATAAATTAATGTTGGTTTAATTCAAAGTTCTAATTTTTCTTTCAAATGTTAAATCAATATGGAAAATCTAGATACATTATTTCTTTAGAATAAATTTGGAAAAAATAACTTAAACATAAAAATTAGAGACTAAAGTTTCAAAATAATATAATTTATGACTTGAATTTGTAATAGATTTTTACCTCCAATAAAAAAATAATTAATTGAGTTTAAACTTGGAGGAAAATAAGTATATATGTTATTATAGACATGAAAATTAACATCATACATCTAATGTTCTCCATTTAATTAAATAAATCAAATTTATTTGATTAAATTTCTAATGTTCCTCATTTAATAAAATAAATCAAGGTTATTTAATTAAATTCTTAATTTTCTTCATTTAATTGAATAAATGAAATCTTATTTTAATTTATTTACTAATTTTCACATTCCTCTCATTTTGATTTAGATAAACCCATAAATCTAAATAAAGTGTCATATCAACTAACCTCCATCTAAGTTAATCAAATCTTGATTAACTTCTAACACTAATCCTCTTTTCTCTAGCTTTTGCAACTTGCACATGAAATGCATTTTAATTAATTATCTAATTATCTCTATTTTCCCTCACAAGGAATATTCTCTCATTAACTTCATTTGTTTGAATTTCTTGTCCAAAAAAATTCCCCCCAAAAATCTCTCAACCATATGCATTTAAAGTCATTTTTCAAATTTCAAACCCACCTAACGTCATTTACTTGCACATTCTTCAAAATGTACTCATTCCTCCTCCAATCACATTTGGACAAGTGACATTCTCTCACTGGTTGGTCTTTTGTCCCACACTCATTCAAATCCTTCAATCTTCAACTCTTGAATCTATAAATACAAGGTATTCTTCCTTCAAAATCATCCACAATTTGAGTATTCTTATTATAGACATTTTGAGTTGATCATCTTGTGTCTTTTGTTTATCATCATCTAATCTTGTCAAGGATGTGGGAAAGGGCATCCTTTTCACATCAAAGGTTCACCACTTCCACTATGAGATAGGTATGCACCATACTTTTTTATTCTTTCAATTAGTTTATTTTGATCTTTTGATTACTTTGTTTGCATTTTGAAGCATGTTGGGGTATTTCATAGAGAGTAGTTTATTTTCTTAGTTTTAAACTAACCATACTAATGTGTTTATGAGTTTAAGCTTTTGTATATTTCAACCTACAAAATGGCAATAGAAGGAGGGCATAATCTTGTTGTATTTTCTTTAAGTTTGATATATATATATATATATATATATATATATATATATATATATATATATATATATATATATATATATATATATATATATATATATATGTATATTTAAAAGGTTCTCCACTTATTAGTTGTATATTCAAGTAGGGTCCCTTGTTTAAGTTTTTTTGGTTTGCCAGTGTAGGCCTCCTCCTTTAACATTTATATTGATTTAGCTTTTATGGTTAGGTTCTTATCCATCCAAGAAGTTAGGTGCTTTTGACCATCTTTAATTCTTGGAATTGATAAAATGGGATTCATAATCCAAGTAAGTAGCAACGTTGACCAAATTCTCAAGTTTTGAACAAGTGGATTTATTGATGCAAGTAGTTACTGTGTAGTGATGACATGGTTTTCTCAATGCAAGCTATTAATAAGGATTGATGAAAAGATCTACACTATATAGATAGATCAGTTTCTCTAATTTATTAGTTAGTTGCACTTGTATTAGCTATATGCCTGAATATTGTTGAAATAATTTTATGGGCCAAGCCTCTTGCTGCAACAAGCATAAACCCAAAAACACTTTCATTTGATAGCATAGTGCACATGGACTCATATGATATTAATACCCAATGTGTTTTTAGTCCATATGTGATTATAGAATTTTTATGCTAGCCATGTTACGGTTAAATCTAAGCAAATGAGGCTATTTATAGAGGTATAGGCCTACACTATGAATTTATTACATCTAATTTGAAACAAAGTGTTTGAAGGTCATATATGATTATACACTTGGGATTATTTCTAACGATATTGCATCTTTATTTAGAATAATCTCTATGCATAAATTTGGAGCAAGGTTATGGGTTGTGTAATTTATTTGAATAATCTCATGGCCAGGCATCCCTAATACCTGGTCTATATTCTAAAAATCTATGAATAGTATCACGTCAGAGCATTCATATTTCTTGTAGACATTCTTATTGTAAGGCATTTTTTTTCATTTTATCACTTTGTTCAAGTGGCTATGAAGGCTTAGAAATTTGGGACTAGCGTGTGATTAGAGAATCAAACTATTTCTTTGGTCTACTAATCATCATAAATATTAACTTGCATATGGCATTCTAATGCAACTTTACCTAGAGTGAAAAGCAAAGCATTTACATTCCCAACTACCTAAACAGATAGAATTCAATCAAGGCATCACTCTTAGCCATGTGTGTCACCTTAAAATGCTTTTTTTGTTGGCCATCGCTATCACTTAATGGAAAGCTCATGATTTCTATATAAAGTGTCATAATTCACAAATATTTTAGTCACCTAAGGGGAAAATAGATGATAAATTTTTCTTGGTCATACACTAATTGGATCTTTGTTTGCCCCACCTTTAGTAGTTTTATTTATCTCTCTATTGAAAATGCATTCTATAGTGACAAAACTTCATACAATCTTAGTTCAAACCTCCATCACAACTAGCTATATCTAACCAGTAACCCATTTGAGATAGGTGTCATACACTAGCATTAATGTATTCATTCTTATTTTTTGTTATCATTGATTCCAAGAAAGATGAGTTAAGTAATGAAGATTTGATAAAAAGGTTGATAGCTACAAAATTTGCTTGAAAATTTAATATAGTAGATGTCAGCTTGTATTGAATATTATTTGTTGATTGGAGGGGGTGATATGTCCATTCACTATCTTAATCTTGAAGATTTTAACATTTAAGAATTCAATAGGCATGGTCGACATCAATAATCATTTTTAAGCTATTAAAGACTTATGCATTCTTTGTCAATTCAATATCTTGGGTAGGTTTGTCTTAAGCATCTTGAATTCATATTTCTTTTGGAGGCCTTTGAGAAATTTGATTAAATTTGTTATAAGGGAGTATATTATTTTTTATTTTATTTTATTTTATGATCAATGTTCGCTATTGTCTACGAATTAAAATTTTATGTGCATTTATGATGTGAGACATGAAATTTATTAATATGGATTCACTTTATCAGGCTCAACATTTATATCTTTAAGTCTCTTGTATAGGAAATTTTGTCGACAAAGGCTGAGGTGATTAATGATTTTGCCAAGTTTGATCTAATTTTCAAAAACTAAAAGGTGGAGTTAAAAAGGATCAACATTAGGTGGAAATACATCACAATCTTCAAGGATTACATCAAGAAACAAGGGTGGTCTTTTTTATAAGGGAGTTAACTAACTAGAAGATTGAAGTTGAGGAAAATTGATCATGGAACATTGAAATTAAGACTTAAAAAATCAATTTTTAATGCTTGTTGTAATAATCTAGAGCTTCCATTTTCTACTCTCAGTTTTTTTTAAGCCAACTCACTTCTTTTATGGGGTTTAAAATTAACCATTGATTTGACATTTTCAAGTTGGTTAAAATTGAACTTTAGAAACATGCTAGATTTCAATTTGGTCTAAAATTGAACAATCAACTTCACACTTCATTTTGGTGCTATAGAATGAACACATCACTGCTTTGAGGTCTAAAATGAACATGTGTTTTTCATGCTTTGTAATCTCCTTCACAAACTAATATCATTTAATAGCCATATGTGGGTATGTGTAGGATCATCATGGAAAAAAAAATCTCTTAAGTGGTAATAAAAAGACAAAAAATCAGAGTTAGACTACTTGACGCAAAAATTTGAATAATTTATCTATATTATTTCAAAAAAATGTTAAAATAGAATTTGTAGAAAGTAAAATTTAGTTTCTAAACTACTAGACCTTTATTTAAAAAAATATATACCTATATTTGGTGAAAATTTGAAATTTCAATGTAGTAGTATTTAAATTTTAGGGTAAAAATAAGAAGTAGGTGTCTGTCTGACCACCCTAACCACAATAAAATTATAATTTTTGTTATAATATTTTAGATATAAGTAGAGGACTCATGTCCCGATGTGATGCATATTTTTTTAATTTTTTTCCAAATAAATAATTAATTATGAATTTTTTATTACAACTTTAAAAAAATATAAAATCTCGTCTATCTAACCACCTTAACTTGGTCAAAAATTCATGAAATTAATTTTATATCTTCTTATCCTATAGTATGCAAAGCATAGAATGTAACACATGTTTCAGATTCAAAAGATGTGATACCATTTTAAAGTTGTAGATGTTTTTCAATCAACCTATCAATTAGGACTTTATTCATAATTCTAATAAAAATGAATAATAATTATTTATTAAATTCAATGTAAAGCATAATTTATATTGGTAGAAAGCTGAGAATCGCCTCTAAAAACCCTTTTCATTTCATCAATTTTGCGTAAAAAAAAGTTTCCAGCCACATGGACCATCATATGGCTTACATATCGCCACTTTTTGGCCCATCATGATCCTACACATACCCATGTACTTCTCTCATCCTTTACAATGATCTTGAGAATCAAAAACCTTTTGGTGATACTAGATTGTATACTTTATTGCCTCCACACTTGAATTTGGGAATTTTAAAATTGAACAAATCTTGTGAGTGTGAGTGGAGTACATCACGAGTGTTCTCTCTTTGTTTCTCAACAAATATTGATCAAACTATGGATGTACTTTCTCACATTATTTATCCATAGAGATTTGTCTAGTGGAAAAAAATAATCACCCTAGGGAATGACCCAACTGGTAACACACTAAAGCCAAGCGAATTTGAACTGGTATATAAGTGTGGGTAATTGAGGAAAGTTCGAGTATCATGAGGATCATTTTGACAAGAAGGGTAGAAATGGTATCTTGCTACATGGATGGTCCCCCATGAAGGGAATTCTTGTATTAAAACCCCTTGTTTATAGAGGCAAAAATCCTTATCTATTTGTTGGTGCAAGAACGCTCATTCTTAAGCCACCCAACATTCTTACAACTCCTAGTAGAGATGAGAATTATACCATGGGATATTTATGGGTACTGATATTTGGCTGACTCGAGAAGTGTGTGCACTATAAGGGTGAGCCTGTGTGGTCAAGCATATTAACATCTACTAAGAGTAAGCATAGCTATATTTATCCAAGTGGGAGCTCAACAAATATTTATTCTTTTATCCATAGGTTTTTCCACATATATTTGAAATCAAAACAATTTTCTTTGATCCAAAAAGATTGAAAATAAACATTCACCAATTTCTCGAAATTTCAAACCCTTTAGGGGGAAAAAATACCTTTAAAAAATACAAGTGGTCTTGCTTGCCCTGGGGATTTCATCCTTAGGGGCATCTAAGTGCTTGGGTTTAATCATAATTTTTTCTCACTAAAGTCAACATTAAGAAACTTCTCCCTTAATTTCCCCAATTCTCCATATAATGGACTTTGTGGGATGAGAAGAAGTTAGGACATTCGACATCTAATTTGAAAACTTAATCAAGAGTTGTTTGTGGTAAAAATATGTCATTAAGAAAAGATAAGAAACAATTTATCCCCACACATGTACTCTTCCAAATGATTTCCTGAAAGGTCCAAATCCGAAAATGAAAGTTCAAAAGTCTTAGTCCAAAATCTCATGAAGAACATCTTTCAAGGCTTGATGAAGTTAGAAAAATGTTGATCTACAATTTTGACAAGAAAGCTTCAAAGAACAATCCTAACTTATATAATTTTTATTGCTAAAAAATCCAAGTCTCTTTCAAAGGTTTTCATTTCTTACATAGGAAGTACCAAGTGTGTTCTTCAATACCGAGGTCTTGTAGAAAGGAGTTCTATCTAGGTCTAATCTAGGATAAAATCCAATCATTTCCATCCATCCCTCAAACGTCAATCAAAATCATCTCACCAACAAATCTTGGAAATATTGAAAACATCATTCATGCAAGGCTTTTGGAAAAATCCAAATCATCTTGTATGATTAGATGTGTGTAGATGAATCCTTCTCCACATATTTAGAAAAATTATTAATCCTTGTGAAAAATTATACCCTTTCATAACATCCAACATCTTAGGGTTTATAATTTCATTATCCAAAATACATAAAGTAAACCGAAATCATCTTTTTTGGTTAGGTTGTTTAGATGAATCCTTCCTAGCACGCTTAGTAAAATTATCATCTTGTGTAAAATTTTACTCTAGGAAAACATCCAACCTCTTAGAGTTTATGAGTTCACTATAAAAATCAAAATCCAATCAAGCCACTGTTCTGATCAAAACAAGTCCTAAAGTCTAGTTTCTCCTTCAAGATTTCTCAAAGAGTTCAATCATCTGCATCATCCATCTTTCATTTGTCTCATCACCATCCTTTTGATCCTTAAATAAAACTTGAATTCTCTTCTTTGAGCCTAAATTTTAGACCAATCTAAGGTGTTATAGGTTCATCTCTTACATTCCTAAAAATGGGTCCCTATTTTATGGTTCAAACTCAATATCAATACAAGAAAAACATGGAGCAAAACAAAGAAACATCCACTTCAAGTGATTTGAGTCAAACTAAAACAAAAATCAACCCTACGATGTCCATTAACCTCGCAATTAATCCTCCTCCAATACCTCAAAACATTCAAGAGGAAGGTCAAGTGAAAGACATCAGGAACAATATCTTGGGAATGACACAAGATGAAATCCTTGAGATGGTGAAAAATCTTGAAAATCATAGAATTTTTAATGCCATGATGAGGTTATACCCCTCTCAATACATTCTTGAATTGGAAAAAGAAGGGGCTAAACCCCCTTCTGACTATGATGTAATCACCCTTGTGGAGAGACCTCTTTGGATCATTCCTCCAATCCCACCCATACCTTCATATCAGAGGATCACTCAAAGCATCCCGCAAATCACATCATCCATTGCTCCAACTCCACCAATCGTTAACAAGGGAGGATCATTTCTTCATTACCTTCAAGAACATCCCCTCGTGAATAACCAAGAGTTGGATTCAAAAACCATATTAGGCCAATCTGTCCCAGTAAATCCATTACACCCATATGTTTCGCTTGTATTTCATGATCCTACCCATTCATCCTCTTTTCATGAAACATCGGTTTATCCTCTTGACATGAAAAGTTCTCTCCCTATGAACTTAAAAGGAGAAGGTGACTTGTTTGGAGTGGGAGGAGTCATCGATCCCTCATCATCATCTCTTGAAGGGAATGCACCACCCATCTTTCCACCATTTCCACCTCTACCACTTACATCCACATCTCCCCTTGGGTCAAGTGTTCCCCATTTACCCGCCATCAATTGACCGCCCATCATAACTCAAAGCATCATATTGAATCCTCTTGTCTTACGGGTATGTGCAGGATCATCATGGAAAAATAGGTCCTTAAATGGCAATAAAAGGACAAAAAATCAGAGTTAGACAACTTGATGTAAAAATTTGAATAAGTTATCTATATTATTTTTAAAAAATGTAAAAAAAGAATCTATAGCAAATTGAATGTAGTTTCTAAACTAATAGACCTTTATTTAAAAAAATAAAATCTATTTGGTGAAAATTTGAAATTTCAATGCAGTAGTATTTCAATTTCAGGATAAAAATAAGAAGTAAGTGTCTATTTGAACACCCTAACCATAATAAAATGGTAATAATTTTTTATAAGCTTTTGGATATAATTAGAGGACTCATGTACCAATGTGATGCATATCTGTTTATAATTTCTTTCCAATTAAATAATTAATTCTGAATTTTTTATTAAAAATATTAAAAAATATAAAATCTCGTCTGTCTAACCACCTTAACTTGGTCAAAAGTTCATTAAATTCAATTTTTTTTTTTAATCCTATAGTATGCAAAGCATAGAATGTGACACATGATTCGGATTCAAAAAATGTGATACCATTTGAAAGTTATAGATGTTTTTCAATCAACTTATCAATCAGGACTTTATTTATAATTCTAATAGAAAATGAATAATAATTATTTATTAAATTCAGAGTAAAGCATAATTTATATTGGTGGAAGATGAGAATCTCCTCTAAAAACCCTTTCTATTTCATCAATTTTGGGTTAAAAAAAATTCGCCAGCCACATGGGCCATCAAATGGCTTACATATCACCACTTTTTGGTCCATCATGATCTTGCACATACCCTTACCATCAATATCTAAACAATGGGTGGAAGCCATCCAAGAAACCCCCACTATCAACACATAGACCATTCCCCAAGTATCTCAAGACATTGTCTCCCAAGGACCAAGAATCTCAATCACGTCATCCACCACTCTAACCCCAATCATCAATACAATAGTTCCTCTCATCACAACAACCAACACTATTCCTAATCCACCACCACTACTGCCAAAACCAAACATGACAAACTCATTTGGCATCACATTGCAAGAAGCTCAACAAGCCACCTATCAAAAGGAAATCCAACAAATCCAAAATCAACAAGTTGCACAACTAGCTACTCAACAAGTGCAAGTGCAATTAGTGGCACAACAAGCGCAACAGGCATAGCATGCTACCCAAGCCCAAGCTTTACTACAACAACACCAAGCTACCCAAGCTGCTCAAGTATCTCAAGTTGCACAAGTCACACAGGCTGCCTAGGTCAGACAGGTAGCCCAAAAATAACATGCTCAATGTCAAGCCCAATATCAAGCTCAACAAGTGCAAGTGCAAGCTCAATACCAAGCACAGTTCCAAGCAATCTAATTAAATCATATCAACAAGCCCTAGAAGACTATCAAGCACAACAAGAAGATCAACAACAAGCTTTATTGGCATGAAAACAACATTCAACAACAAGCGTTGTTGGCTCAACAAAAAATGCAAGCATTAATCACATAGCAAAGCTTGTAGAAAAATCTCACCAATGCTCCACCCATCTATCAAACACCTCAAACCCCTCAAAACACATTCACTCCACCTCTTAATCCTCAAGATGATGTGACAACACAAATCAATTTTCTCTTGTAACAAGTTCTTGATCTTCAACTAGGACAAACAACAAGGACACCTAGAAATCTATGTCGCTATCCTTTTGATAGGAGCCTTTAAATGATACCATTCCCAAAGGGATTCAAAATCCCCAAATTTGATAAATATCATGGGTTGGGAAACCTTGAAAATCACATCAAGTAATTCTAACTACATTGCATGGAAGTTATGTACAATGATACATATTTGATGCATCTATTTCCTCAAAGTTTGGTTGGTTTCGCCATGGAGTGGTTAGCTCATCTGCCTACTGGCATCAAAACATTCCAAGAAATCATAGACACATTCCTCAAGAATTACACATTCAACATCGACATGGATGTTAGTGTAGAGAAATTATCGATGCTCAAACAAGGAAAGGGGAAATCATTCACCTCCTTCCTACAATGATGGTGATCCAACACAAATCGAAGCAAGTAGGCAATGCTAGAGGAGCAAAAAATTTGCACTATCATTTCCAATCTAGAGAAGACCTTGGCATTTCATCTAAAGATGTAGTGCATCACCACATATGACCAATTGATCACTAAGGTGCACAAAATTGAACAATCCCTAATTGGATAAGTGGGTACACCTACATATCCTAAACATCAAGATAATCACCCATCCACTAGCTATAATGAGAAACCTCGCACGTGGGAAAAAAATAGGAATGTCACCAATGATGGTGTGGTTGACACCAAGGCCGTCATGAGTGCTCCAAAATAGAATTTTGAAACATATCATCAACCATAGAACAACAATTGCAACAACACACAAATCAGTGTGGTATCATGACAACCATCCCACAATCAAGTCAACAATCTAAACAATCAAGGAGGACCACCTCCGTGAAACATATTCCCCCCAAGAGGAAGTTCACAACCCTTGGGGAATCAATCAAATCCATCATGAAGAAATTGTTCAAAGAGAACCTCATCAAAATCCCCACTTATGATAATTATCAGGAGCCCTAGGTAAAACCACCCTGGTGCAATGAAAATTTCCTTTGTGGTTATCATAAACTCAAGGGGCATACAACAACTAGCTGCATGAAACTAAAAAATTTCATCCAAGACCTAATCAATGACAAGATCGTAAATGTGAAGCAACCGACTGGTAATCAAGATCTAAAAATCTACATGAATCTGATGCCTGATCATAACCAAGGAAATAACAAAGGGAAAAAAAGTACACAAATGTGAACCATCTTTAGGATCATGTTGTTGCATCCCTAAATGAAATGGTCACTATTGTTAGCATGAAGGGAGTTAAAACTAATTGTTGAGTCACCACACATGGTGGCAATGTAACCATTGTTAGGTCATCGTAGCCACTTAGGGCATCTGCCTCAAGTTAGAAATATGTGCCTAGTGGCTACAATGTCCTAGATCAATTAAAAAGAACCCCTACTTAGATCTCCATCATGGAGTTACTAAATATTTCTGCCGCCCATAAGGAAATCCTTGAGGAAGCATTGGCTTCATCTACCATCTTCACCAATCTTGATATGAAACAATTTCAAGCTATGGTTGGAAACATCACCACTACAAATCTCCTCACATTTTCTCATCTAGACTTCCTTGCCCAACCATCTCACAATAGTGCACTCCACCTTGAAGTCAGGGTTCATAAAAATAAGGTTAAAATATTCTTGGTCGATGGGGGTGCAAGCCTCAATATTTTCTCACTCAAGCTTATAAAGAATCTGGGATTCTTAGAAGATTCCATTGAAAAAGGTTAGTGTATCACAATCACGGGTTACGAAGATCAAGAAAGAGTTTCTTAGGTTAGTATTCAACTCCCCATTCAAGTAGCACCAACAATTATGGAAACTACATGTCAGATGCTTGACCTTGATATTCCTTATAATATCCTCCCAGGGCACCCATGGATCCATGGGATGCAGGCAGTTGAATCAAATTTCCATCAATGCGTCTAGTTTTCATACCAAATCAAGATGTCACAATCTACAGTGATCCTAAATCCTTCGCCTACTGCAAGAACCTAGAAGCAAAGTACTATAGAATCCCCCAAGTCCCAAAGAATGATGAAGGCCCCTCAAATCCATATAGAGATTCATCCAACATAGTCTTCACTTTTGGGACAAAGATACCTACCATCCCTAATATATCTGACATCAATCTTATAATCAAAGACAATGGGTGTGGGAAATATAAAGTGAAGAAGGGAGCCTTTATGGTCAGGGAGTTACCACAATCTCTAGATCCCATGGACAACCATAACCCGCCAGTACAACAACTCAAACCTTCAAAGTGGATCCCTCCAAATTTAGGAATTGGGAAGATCTAGGCCGAGAAGTGGTGGATGAGAGAGATGTATCTAGTCTCTTCTATCAAGATGAAAGACCTACACCAGCCCTTCCTATGGATGATGAAAATAGAGGAATTCAATTAATGTTGGGTATGGGCTATGACAGGAATGGAAGTCAAGGAAAGAACATCAATGGTCGATTGAAATCTATCATTTTTGAGAAATGAATGAAAAATCTTGGCCTTGGGTGTACCCCTCTGAGTGTAACCATACATGGAAGAAGCCCCTAGTTAAAGCAATCAGGACTCTCCCTTAGCTAATGACAATTTCCCTTCAATTACCAATATCTATAGGTTTTCCCTTAGATAACTTCACATTTGACATAACCGATGTGTGTAGTAGTTACAAGGATCCCATAACTGATTTTCCTATGTTGTTCGAAGATACCTCCCTATGCATGATTACCACCCAGTCTTTTGATTTTGACCACCAAACCCATGAAAAAAACTTAGTCTATCCACAACTCATTGAGTACAACCAATGAGGACCACCAATTGTAGAAACATTCAAAAATAATGAGGTTCTCTCAGAATTCATGGGGTTGCGAGATACAGTACCATATGGAGATCATAAAGTTGGGTTTAAGATTATAATGGATACTCAAGCCTATTATGGGGAGACAATTGAATCCTTTAGTTGCTTAAGTGAGAAATTAAGAATAATCCATATACTGTCTTTCATTTTACTCTTATCATTCATGGTCATTATCCTCATTTTCACCTTTGATCCTGACAAGGTTAAGGATCTTCTTGAAAATCATGCATCTTATCCTATTCAGTTCATCCAAATCTTCCATACCATATCCTTCATCATGCATCTTCTCTTATTATGTGAGGAATATTTTTTCTTCAATTGGTCATCCCATTCTATCTTAAATGTCCTTGAAAAAGCCAAAAAATTTAGACAACATCAACATCCAAAAAAATCAGAAAACATCAAAATCCAAAAAAATTAAAAAAACATCAAAATAAAAATAAAATCAGAAACCATGAAAATCCAAAACAAAATCAATAAATTGTATGCTTTCATCAATAGAATGGTCGTGTCTCATCGTAGACAAGGGGAAAAATCTTGAACTCACTTGGGGCAACTTGTTTTGAGCTTAAATCAATAGACAAGCAACAACAAGACAACCTAGTGAAAACATCAATCATCCTAAAAATCAAGATACTCATCAATCACACTCAATCAAACAACCGACCATCCAAATCAACATAAAAAACAAAAAAAATCAACTCTCATTGGATGATCTCTTCTAAATCATGGTTTGATAACTTGAACACTTATGTTCAATTGTTTTATCTTGATCAAGTTGTTATCATTTCTTTGGATTACCTCGATGATGTCTAGAACTAGAGGGGCTAGGAAGGAGTATGATATTTTCTTTATCTTTTCTCTATGAGTTAATTAGAATTATTGTGCAAATTGTCATGGGACATGCTCTAAAAAGTATTATTGATGACATTTCAAATTTGCAAAGGAAAATGATTAATTCTTGTCTATTTATGCAAGTGGTGCTCAGGTCATCTCGGTCTCATTATACCTAGATGCTTGTGTTATCTATCACTATCAAATCTCAATGGAAGTTGTATGGAAGTTGTACTCAGGTCAGCATGGTCTAAATTATATCATCAATGCTTGTACTAACTTTCAACATATCAAAAGGCTCAATTATGATAAATAAGCATAAAGTTGGCTCACATAATGACAATGGTGTGTAGTTCATTTTGCATAGTGAAAATCTACATGGTTAATATAGATGACATCCATATTAGTTTGTACATGAGCATTATCATATCCATAAAATTTCATATGCATTATCTCAATCAATCCATCCAATCATTTCTTCCAATCTCATCTCAATCAATTCATTCAATCCTTTCTTCCAATATCATCTAATTATTCCATTCAATCTAGCACAAATCATTTAATTATGCCTTTGGTCTTGTTCCTAGCCTTACTGTAAGCCTTGATCATTATCATCATGATCGATATGTATCCTTCCCTATCCTTGTATTGTTTTGGGATGTATCCTTCCCTCATCAACAAGACTCTTATTGTCATCCTCATCATCATCATTATAATCATCATCATCATCATCATCATCATCATCAAGATGTATCCTTCCCTATCCTTGTGTTGTTTTAGTATGTATGCTTCCCTATCCTTGTGTTGTTTCAGAATGTATCATTCTCTCATCAACAACACTATTATGATCATCATAATCAATCCATATTGGCTTGCATTTTGACTAGGGAAACATCATATTTATTGTTGA
Source organism: Sequoiadendron giganteum (assembly GCA_007115665.2). Classification (NCBI taxonomy): domain Eukaryota; kingdom Viridiplantae; phylum Streptophyta; class Pinopsida; order Cupressales; family Cupressaceae; genus Sequoiadendron; species Sequoiadendron giganteum. The sequence continues at coordinate 524,377,309 of CM021107.1, forward strand.
ATCCATTTGTGCTTTCTTTCTTCTCATTTTATCTTCTCAATCTCCTATCGCTTATTATCCTCTCTTGTTTATCATTTTGCATCATCTTCCTCATCTCACCTTTCATCTAATCGACCGATCATCTATCAACCTATCATTAATCCTCACCTATCATGAGGTCAATCATCATCATCCTATCATTGACTCTCACCTATCATGAGATCAATTATCAAAATAATAATCGTCATCATCTTTTCATATCAATCCTTCAATAGTGGTTTTTATCAAATCATATTTATCGATCAATGAATTAGACATCAAATCAATGTAAAATTTCAAAATCCATCATAAAATTCCAAAAGAAATCCGAAAAGTTCAAAATTTTATCTGACTCATCACCCTATGGGGCACATAGCATCATCAGTAAATTTTTCAATGTAAGAGACAAATTTTCATTATCTAAATTTTTCTTTGAAGCAATGCATAAAATACATCACTTGAAAGAGAGAAAAAATGTATAGATCTAAAAATGGTCACATTAAATCAAGCTTGATAATTAATTAAATATTAATTATTTAATTAATCTTCTAAAGTCATCTACATATAAATAAATTTAATTATTTATTTATATCGTTCACTTTCTAATTCTTCTAATTTAATTAAATAAATAATTTTATTTAATTATTACCATTTTCCATCTTCCTCTTAATTAATTAAATAGATTTTATAATTTATTTATATTAATTATCATAAGTTTGAATTTTAAATTCAAATAATATTCCTCTAAATTCCTTTTCCACATTTAATTAAATATTCGAAATATTTAATTAAACACCTTTTATCATCTTCTCACACATAATTAAATATTAAATATTTAATTACGGAAACTGCTAAATTCATTGTCACATGTAGTTAAATTAACTTATTTATTTAATTATGCATTTATCCTCAACTACCAACTTGTTAGAGTAATTGGACATTTACTTTATTAATTAAACAATATTTGTTTAATTATGTAAAGTTCCCTTTTACCTCTTTTTCACTTAAGCTAACATTAGGTTCATAATAATTAATTACTTTATTAATTATTATTGTGCAAGCCTAGGGTTTTCGTTTTTAGGGTTTTCATCTATATATGGTTGAAAACTATCTTTTGTATCATTATTCATTTTACATTTTCAGGTGAATACATTGCTCCACATTCTTGAGCATTTTTTTGTTGCTTCTCTTTGCTTCTCCTTGTAACAGGTTATTTGCTTGCAGAGGTCACTGGGCTCCTATGAAGTTGTATCTTCTCAACTCCAACATGGTATCAGAGCTTCAGATTTGTAGCTACTTGTTCTTGTTTTGAGTTTTTTGCATTGGAAGCAAATCTAGGGTTCTAAGGTTTCCTCTTGTGGATTCAACATACTCAAAATTTTAAGTTCACTTTGGACCCAAACAGATAGTGCCATTGGATTCGTAGTGCCCAAAAACCCCTAAATCAATTATCAAATTATCGATTTTGGTTACAGTTGACCAGGGATGAAAAAAAAAATTTAGGGTTTGGCCGTACGGCCCCCGCAGAAAAAAAAATAATTAAAAAAAAACAAAGGTTTTTGTTTTTTTTTCCTGCAGCTCATTAAAATTACGTTAGCCACCCATCCGTCACAAGGCAGCCACCAGCCACTGGCTCCGCCGCCATCTGCTCCGTCCGGCACCGACACAACCACCCGCATGTGCCACCCCGTCTGCCGCTGAGCTCCAACCGTGTCCTACGCTCCCCACTGGGCTCCGCTTGCTCCCGCTGAGCTCCGACCGCGTCTTGCACTCCCCATCAGGCTCCGCCTACTCCAATCGAGCTCGCCATTGCCGAATCCACTACTGACTCCACTCACCACCAATGCCAAGCTCACCACCAACGCCGTTCGCGGGCTCGCCGACCTCTGTCGGCCCCTCTATCCCCCACGGGCTTCAAACACCCACCGCCTGGTCACATGGGTGACTATGGGTTATCCATCCCAGCCCCCTGGTCTTCCTAGGCGACCACAGGCTATTTTTATTAGCTCCCAGGTGCTAAAGGGGGTCTAATCGAGCATTTTATGCTCTCTCACAAAAACGGACATAACTCGTGCGTGTTAGCTTTTTTTTTCAAACAAAAAGAAGCGTTGGAAAGATGGTTTCGACACCAATTTGATGGTGTAGGTATTTTTATAAAAAAATTACTAGTCTAGATAGTTTTTTCCAATCAAAGTGAGGTCTTCTTTCTTCACTTTTGGGGTCATAGAAGGTGCAAACGGACTCCGTTTTCTAAAATTGAATCGGCATTGGAAAGCTCTCAACATACTCTATTCAGTGATGTGATTTATTTTATCAGAATTTTCACCAGGTACACAAGAATTTTTTTTGAAGTATTATTTTCTTGTGCATTGCTTCCTTCTTCTCAGTTTGTAATAGGGTTTGGGTTTATCTTTTGTGGGGGGTGTTTTTCTCTTGCTTTCTGTCATTTATATTAGAAAACCAGAAAACCAAAACTCTCAAAAATACAAACCCTTCTGCATCTTTTTTCTATTTTGAAAGATCACATAATAATAAAAAACACAAGCAAGTATAGGTGCAGGGTTTCATGGTAGACTCTTCAATTGGGCTACTAACATCACATAGTTATCACACTTGGAAGTCTCACATGATGAGGCTACTTAGGTCACAAGGGTTATGGTCTTGTTTAGATGAGGTTTAGCCTCAGTTGCAATGTCCTTTTAAGATTATGGAGCACATAAACAAGATGGATGAGGCTATGGGTTTTCTATGCATGCATGTTTCAGACAGTCTTTTGTTTCACCTTGATGCTTTGTTCACTCCTCGAGCCATGTGGCTGATGTTTGAGACACTTTTTGGGGCCATGAATGAGTTCTGCACATTACAAATTGAGGTAGAGCTGACTTCATTGTTACCTAATTCATTTCCCACTATTGAGGATTTTTTGAACAAGTTCAAAACTATCCGCACTATTTTACAGGGCTATGGCAAGAACAAGACAGACACAAAGTACATTTACTTGATTCTTTCGAAGCTTCATGGTCCATTTCAGATATTTGCTTCCTCCTTCTACTCCACCATGGATGGTCTTGGTGCCAGTTTTACCATTCCTACCTTTGATTTGTTTTGTGAGCATTTGTCTTGGGAACAGTCTCACCTTTCTCAGATGGATATGCTCTCAAGTTCAAAGAGCAAAGCATTGGTTGCTCAATCACCGAAGGGGAAACAAAAGTAGAAACCGAGGCCCAAGAAAGATTTTGCAAGCAATGAGCATTCCTCCAAACTACCTCCTAAGTCTGATTCAAAACCACCATTTAATCCAAAATATGGGAAATCTTCAATGTCTGGTGAGTCTTCCTCCAAGATTAAGGAGAAATCAGGAGACACTTGCAGTTTTTGTGGCAAGCAAGATCATCCAGTTTCCAAGTGTTGGAAATGATTAGAAGCTTTAGAGGATGCCATGCAGCAGCAACATATCTCCTCACCTCAGTCTTCTTCTTCCTCCACCACAAGGAAAGGTCATGCTCTCACTGCTAGAGCATCGACCAATGGGTTCACTTGGATTTTAGACTCTGGTGCTTCTCACCATATGATTCACACTCAGCAGTTGTTCACTTCTCTTGCCTCTTGTGGTACGTCATAAATTGTAGTGGGTGACTCTTCATAGCTTTCTGTCTTGGGTTCAGGTTCTGTCTCTTTGGATGGGGTCACTCTATAGGATGTTTTGGTTGTTTTTGACATATCAACAAACCTCTTGTTCATTTATCAGATTTGCCACACTGGCTCTGGTAAGATAGTTGATTTCTCAACACATGATGTGGTTATTCAAGACCTCCATGAATCTGATTTGGTTGTGGCTACTGGTAGTGTTGATACTGCATCTCATCTTTACAGATTTGATGGATTTGCACCTTCTGAGGGTACAGGTTCATCTCTTATAGCACATGCAAATTCAGTGAGTAAGCTTTGGCATGAGCGTTTGAGCCATGTCAATTACAAATATCTTCAGCAGATGAGTACATAGTCACTTTTTCTTGGTCTTCCACAGATTTCGTGCACTGACGGTGTTTGTCATGGTTGTGTGCTTGGCAAGCATCACAGGGATCCCTTTTCGAAGGGAAGTACCACTCGTGCTTTGGCACCCTTGGAGTTGATTCATAGTGACCTCATGTCATTTCCCACTCCTTTTTTAGGGTCCAAGTATGTACTCACATTCATTGATGACTTCTCCAGACGCACATGGTTGTACTTTCTTAAGTACAAGTTTGATGTCTTTGATTCCTTTTGTGTCTTCAAGACATTTGTAGAGAAGAAGTCCGGTCTTTCTATCCGGCGGATATGTATAGATAATGGGGGCGAGTATGTGAATCAGGCCTTTAGACATTTTTGCACTGAGCATGGTTTGCAGCATCAATTTTATGTTCCCTACACCCCTTAGCAGAATGGTATCGCTGAGTGAAAGAACAAGACTTTACGGGAGATGGCTAATTGTATGATTTAGTCTAGGTCCATGGATTCATCTTTTTGGGCTGAGGCAGTCAATTGTGCCAACTATATTCAGAATCAAATGCCTCATAAGGTGATTTGACATATGACTTCTGAGGAGGCTTGGTCTCATGACAAGCCTGATATTTCATCATTTCAAGTATTTGGTAGTGAGGCATGGACTTTTATTCATGATGCTAAGAGGAGAGCTATGGAGTGGAAGAGTCGACCCCTCATTTTTGTCTGCTACTATGAGGATGTTAAGGTGTACAGGTTGTTTGATCCTAATTCCAGAGAGGTCTTGTTTCGATGGGATGTTCAGTTTGATGAGTGCCTTCCTCCAGTTGATACCCTATCTCCAATGTCCACTTCACTACCTACTCCACCCACTACAGCTCTTCAGGATTATTTTGAGGATGATTCTGATGAGGATATTGATGATCCCCCATCTCCACCTCCACTTGCTCCACCTCAGAGGCCTAAATGGGCTCGCTTTACTATTGAGGCAGTAGGATCTATGGTCGGTGATCCTTCAGACACTCGTCACACCCGTTCTCATACTGCGAGTTCTAGTCTTTTGACTCATGCTCTTTTAGAGGATCCTCAAAGATTTTCAGAGGGGACAGGTCACCCTGAGTGGGATAGTGCTATGGAGGATCAATATTCTTCTTTGATGAGGAATAGTACATGGGATCTTTGTCCTCTTCCTAAGGGTAGAAAGATGGTTCAGTGCCGACGGTTGTATCGCACCAAGTATGTTGTTGATGGTTCTATTGATAAATACAAAGCACATCTTGTTGTGAAGGGTTTCTCATAGGTTGAGGGTATTGTTTACTTCGAGACATTTTCCCCTGTCGCCAAGATGAATTCTATTTTTTTGTACTATCACTTGCAGATTCTAGAGGATGGCTCATTTTTCAGATGGATGTGAAGTGTGCCTTCTTGCATGTGACCTACAGGAGGAGATCTATATGGAGCAGCCTCAAGGATTTTTTCATGATGCTTCTTTGGTTTGTAGCCTTCAACGTTCATTATATGGTCTCAAATAGGCCCCTCGGGCTTGGTGTGAGATGGACTCTTTTTCGCTCTCCACTGGTTTCACTCTCTGTCATTCTGATCACACGATCTATATTCAACATCTTGAGGGTGAGATCCTGATTCTTGTGCTATATGTTGATGATCTTCTCATCATAGGTAGCTCATCCTCTATGATTCAAAATTCTCAACTAGCCTTGATGGAGCACTTTGAGATGATAGATCTCGGCCTTCTGCACTATTTTCTCCTTAGGTGATTTAGTCTTCAGAGAGGATCTCCATTTACCAACAGAAGTATTCTCTTGATATGCTTCAGCCCTTTGGCATGCTTGATTACAAGCGTGCCCCCACACCTTTTCAGTCAAGGGTTGTTTTTACTACTACTTGCCCCACTCCTTCAGTAGATTCTACACTTTATAGGCAGTTGGTTGGCAGTTTGTTATACCTGACTCACACTCATCCTGATCTTTCGTTTGCGGTTGGTCTTGTCTCTCAATTCTTCCATGATCCTCATGAGAGTCATTGGCAAGTTGCCAAGCATATTTTGAGGTACATTCAGGGCACCACTTCATATGGCATTCACTACGCATCAGGGGATCCTCACATTGTTGGCTACATTGACTCAGATTGGGCTGGTGATGTCAATGATTGGAAGTCTACTTCTGGCTTTGTATTCTATCTTGGCTCTGGACCTATCACATGGTCATGCAAGAAGCAGATTGCCCATGCATTATCATCTACAGAGGCTGAGTACCAAGCTACTGTGCTGGCTAGTCAGGAGATTTTATGGCTTCGTCAGTTGATGACTAAGTTTGGTTTTCCTCTTGATAGTCCCACTATTCTTTGGTGTGACAATCAGAGTGCTATACACATTTTGTGCAACCCGGTGGAGCATCAACTGACAAAGCACATTGAGCTTCATATGCATTTCATCAGACAGTTGATTCAGAATGATTCTCTCATCTTGGAGTATATTCCCACTGTCGAGCAGGATGCAGACATCTTCATGAAACCTTTTGCATCTCTACGCTATCTTCAGTTGCGCTCTATTCTTGGGGTGAAGGAAGTTATCCTTTGGGGGTCTTTATGAGGCCTTCCTTCATTCATGTTTCTTTTAGCATGTTCTTCTATCTCTTTTTGGAGAGGAGTTTTTCCCACTGGTTTTTCTCCTTTTCTCCATTTCATAGAGATTTCTTTGTACTTGGGTACTTGATCTAGCCTTGTTGTCAGGACCCATTGCTTTTGCTTTCAGTAGCTTCTTCTAGGTTTTAGCTTCTCCCTAAGTCTAGCTTAAGGGGGGGTGTCAGAGTAATTGGACATTTACTTTATTAATTAAATAATATTTGTTTAATTACGTAAAGTTCCCTTTTACCTCTTTTTCACTTAAGCTAACATTAGGTGCATAATAATTAATTACTTTATTAATTATTATTGTGCAAGCCTAGGGTTTTCTTTTTTAGGGTTTTCATCTATATATGGTTGAAAACTATCTTTTGTATCATTATTCATTTTACATTTTCAAGTGAATACATTGCTCCACATTCTTGAGCATTTCTTTGTTGCTTCTCTTTGCCTCTCCTTGTAACAAGTTATTTGCTTGCAGAGGTCATTGGGCTCCTATGAAGTTGTATCTTCTCAACTCCAACAAACTAACTCTTCGTAACTAAAATGTCTAAATGACAACTTTCCTTAATTTTTGAATGGAAAAGGTTGTATAGGAGGAAACATTTCCCATTATTCTCTCAACCTTCCATCTTTCTCCCAACTCTTAAAATCTCCCACTATTCATCTTGACAGGTTTGATTTCGACCATCAATCTTTGCCAACTAGATTTTTTCTTGCAAAAATCTATAAATATAGCCCCTTTGTGAGTTCAAAAGGATCCTAGATTTTGTAAATTTAGTGTGATTACTATAGTTGCATTATAATCATCATTTTAGCAATCTTCTTAAGCATAGTATTTCAAGTTCATAGAATCTTAGTTTTCAATTTCATAACTTATATCATTTAGCAAATAGACATGCATTTTGCATAATCTCGTTCTTCGAAGTTATCATTCTACCAAGTTGTTTCTTACACCAACTGAGAGCTAGTAACTTGCATCGAATCCTTGGAGATAGAGAACAATGGGATGTTTTTGAAAGAGTTATTATTTTAGTGTTTTCTTCACTTTTTAATTAGTTTTTTATTTATTTAATGTCGCATTGGTGTGTTGTTTTATCTTTCTGGGTAGCTCTTATCTTCACACACACAAAACAAAAAATACAAAATATATATATATAATATAAAAATCTAAAAAATCTTAAAAAAAAAGAAAAATGATTACAAACAGTAAAGAGAAAAATTTCCCTTTACTGAAAATCAGTTCGATGGTGCTTTGGACAAGTACCTTGGTGAAAACCTGGAAAATAAAAATGAAGTGTCAATAACGCACTCTCCATCCATCAGGATCTTCACGGATTATTCTACACACTCACTTATCCATTACATTCCAATCATCCTTCTATCATCCATCTGTGTTTGTACCATAGCTTGATCTTGTATTTGTATCATGATCCACCCTATTACTACTTGACATATTCCTAAGCTCGGTTTTTTCTACCTGTATCGAAGTAGTCTATCACATCACATTGGGGGCATGTTCCTATACCTACATCAAATCATATTCGTGTATTTTCTGGTGATCTTCCTTAAAATAGAACAATCCAAAAACATAAGAAAATCTAAAATCTATAAACATCAAATAATCACAAAAAAAATAAAAAATCAAATCATATCAAAATCCAAAACATGTCAAAAATTAAAAAATTAAAAAAATAGAGTCATCATGTCGAACTACATCGTCTCTAGGCTTGAACGTAGGCAAGGTCAATCTTTGATCATCCCCTGAAACACCCTTTCCTACACTGGACTCTTTACTCTAGACTTGTTAACCAAACTTAAGAGTTAGGACTTGAAATTAAATGTCAATTATTAGTATAAATTTAATTCAACATACCAAGTAGAAGTAGCTATTTAATTTTTAAAAACTAGAAGTACAACTGAGAGTATCATTTTAAATGTTATTGGTTTAATATAGCCTTATTTTACCTTTGGTAAATACTTGTTCTCACTTAAATTATTATTCAACGACATTTTCCTTTTAGTCAAACTTAGTAGGCTAATGTAGGAAAAATAAAAGATTGATTTTAGTCTTCGATTATCAAATTGTAGCTCACCAAAAGCAACATGAAAGGTTCACAAACTCATAATAACTTGTAGAACTTCCTCATTCCTTAAGGGAAAAGTTAGATTGTCTTATATAAACATTTCCTAGATTAGTATGTAATTTTAAAACTTTTGTCCTTATATAATAATGTTATATAATGAAATTGTGAACATGTTAACATCGATTGCACACAAGCATTTATAAACATAAATCATTTTAGGGTATGTGCAGGATCATGATGGGCCAAAAAGTGGCAATATGTAAGTGATATGATGGCCCATGTGGCTAACGACTCTTTTTTTACCCAAAATTGATGAAATGAAAAGTGTTTTTATAGGAGATTCTAAGCTTTCCACCAATATAAATTATTTTTTACTTTAAATTTAATAAATAATTATTATTCATTTTCTATTTTAATTACGACTAAAGTCCTAATTGATAGGTTGATTGAAAAACATCTATAACTTTCAAATAGTATCACATTTCTTGAATCTGAAACATGTGTCATATCCTATGCTTCGCATAATATAGGATTAAAAAGAAAAAAATGAATTTCATGAAGTTTTGACAAGGTTAAGGTGGTCAGACATACAAGTTTTGATATTTTTAAAAAGTTGTAGTAAAAAAATCATAATTTATTATTTACTTGGAAACAAATTACCAAAAAATATGCATCACATCGAGACGAGTCATCTACTTATATATAAAATTTTATAAAATAATATTATCATTTTATTGTGGTTAGGGTGGTCAAACAGACACCTACTTCTTACTTTTTCCCTGAAATTTAAGTACTAATGCATTGAAATTTCAAGTTTTCACTAAATAGATTTTTTTATTTTTGTAAATAAACCTAGTAGTTTAGAAACTAAATTCAATTTTCTACAAATTCTGTTTTTACATATTTTTAAAATAATATAGATAACTTATTCAAAAATTTACACCAAGTTGCCTAACTCTGATTTTCTGAATTTTTATTGCCATTTAAGGGCATGTTTTCTCCATGATGATCTTGCACATACCCCTTAGTTACACTTGGAAAAAATAATTTATTTTTGAGATTGTGTTTTTTTAAGTTATGAAATTTTAGCCTCGAATGACATATTTTATTAAATTAGTTAAGAATATTTTATTTATAAATAGATTTATTTAGATAAATTTAATAATTCAATTATTGAATCAGCATATTTTTTATTAAAGATGAGTAGTAATTATTTAATTTATGAATTAATTAATGATTAGATAAATTATTTTAATGAGTGTAATTTTGATGGGTGTTAAAGGTGGGGTAATGAAAAGAAATGAGAGTTAGGTTTCATTGTCTACAAAAATAATGGGTGTAAGTTTTAAAACATTCTAAAATAAATATTTAGTATGAAATAATATCCATTTTAAAAAAAAATTGATATCCATTAAGAAAAAAGAGTTTAGTAAGTACAAAAAAATAAAACTAGATATCCATTATAAAAAATGGATATGAACTTCAAATAATGGATATAAATATAAAAAAAGGATCTCCATTGCTTCTAAAATAGTTTATCGCATAATTTTTTCATTAAAATTTAACACAACTTCATTCACTTACCCATAAGACAACTTCTATGTGAAGACCTTAAAAAATTTCCAACTTAATTTTACAAAGAACAACCCAACAATCATTTAATTGTTAGATAACGTTTCCATATCAATAAATAGCATAATCAAAGAGATAGAAGCATTATGGGAATTTCAGTACTTACTAAATATAATATGAAATAGATTAAAATAGGGATTATTATGTAGTCAAACACAAAAGAAATGCGAATAAGTTCACACCATAAATGCTACTACAAATTGATGGCTAGTTTAATTCAAACAATTCAAAGATATAAAATATTTCAAAAACACACTAAAAAAAAGAAAAAGACAATGAGATTTATGTGAGACCTATTATGACCTCAATGATTACAAAGAGTAACCATCCAAATTTTTCAATAGGATAATAAATGACATTTTTTATCTTATTAAGTCATCGAAGAGTTGAAGAATATTGTAAGACTAAATATAGAGGTGAGACACATGTGAGTTCAAGATTTTCAATTAGATAAGCTTGTAGAACCACTAAATATTTATAGAGGGGAAGATAAAGAGCCATCCAAAATCACATGTGGAGGACCAAGAGTGTCAAAAGGGATCGAAATTAAAAATAAATGGTTTTGTCAACATCATGATACAAACAATTCAAATTTTGGGTTGCACAAATTCTAAGAATGATCAAAGATTCAAAGAAGGGCAACAAAATATAGTTGAGGGGGGTTTATATTTTTAAAATATCGAGGAACACAAAGCATCTATCTATGATAGAATCGGTTACTCAAATAGAATTTGTGTGGAGAATAAGCCACATAGGAGAGCACAAATTTAGAAGAACGATAGTAATGAGAGAATATGCATAAAATGATATTAAAAGATTCCTAGGAGGCCTTCGAATAATGTAGGAAATTTGGAAAGTCCATGGATGATTAATATATAGTAAATTGATGAAGATTGAATGCTAAGATTGAGAAAAAAATGGTTGCTTTGAAAAAAATTAGTAAGGTTAGTTGGATAATTATATTTAAAATCAAGCTTAGAAGTTATAGTTATAACATTTCTTGATCTATTTGTATCTAGTTTAGTGGAATTTTTTTATAAATAGTTGTCACAAAATATCTATACATATTTTAGAAATAAAAACTATTTGGTATCAGAGAAAATTATGCTACTAGACTTTTTATCTTTTGTTAGGATCAGTTATAGGTTTTGGTATCATTTTCTTCTTTTTGTCGACCACTTGTTGGATTTGATGTCAAGGTTTATTTTATTGGCATGCAACTATTGAGTGGTGTGTGTTTAAATTTATCAATAGTTTTTCATAAATTATATGTTAGAAGGGTTTTATTAAATGTATTTCAATGAGCAATTAGTCTTGCATGAATGTTTGTATTTGGATTATTTTCAAATTTATGCATTGGCTATATGCTATATAGAGAAATACTAATGGATATGTAGATTGGTTTTTAATACTAGAAAATAGGCATGCAAAATGGAGACTAGTGTGGGGCCTCTTAAAGTAGAATGGTTTTTTTGTATCAATTTGTTTACATTGTTTTAAATAAAAAAATTGCATTTACATATAAGAGATCCTTTGGAAATAGATGTGAAAGCATGCATGTTATGAGAACTCAAAATGGAAAACCTAAAACATGAATATACAAAATGAGTTCAAATAAAATGAACCAACTTAAGATTGTAAATTGAATCTCTAAATCTAAGGAGGTTGCTTATGTAAGTTTATTTTGATTAAACAAATTGTTGGTTACTTGAACAATTTATAATACTATCATTCACTACATGAAAATGAGCCTTGAAAGAATTTCATATCTCTTTGCAAGGAAGAGTTCGATAGTTATCAACTCACTTTAGTAATATGTCAAAATACACATCAATAGATTTTTTTGACGAATGTCAAACCTCCCAATATAAAGTTCTAGTTTAGAACACTAATCCAAAAATAATTATTTTTCTGCTTGAACTATTAATTTCCTAACATTATTTATTAGAATTATCAAATTTTTTATTTCAAAAGCTTACTCTTTACTTGCTTTAAATTTTTTATTTTTATTACTTCAATAAGAATTCTCTATCTTTATATAATATTCTACGATGCAAGATTTTAATTATTACTTAAAAATAATTCTCTATCTCTATATAATACTCTATGATGCAAGATTTTAATTAATGACAGAAAATGGTAATAGCGATCAAAGTGTTCAACTTCTATCTAATATATCAAGCGAGTCACAAATTGGAACATATCAATAGAAACCATGTATCATAAACTGTAAAATTGTTGGGAAAGGAAACCCAACTATAGTGGACAGAGAACAAAACACATACCAAATAAAAATAGATAGCAAGAAGAGGAGGCGAAATATTTTTTGTTTCATTAAACTATCAAATAATATTACAATCCAATTTTTTTACATACAAAAACTCAGAGCAAAGCTCTTTACATTCTTTCATACAAAAAATGCGCACATTCTAGAGCACTAGATCAAACTGTGTGTTGTTGCAAACATTCCAGAGCACTGTGCCTCTGTAAATATTCTGGAGCAGTTTCCTCTACTGCTGCAGGTTCACCTAAACATTCTTCCTTCTATTCTTCTACTGCTCTTTGTCTTTTGTCTCTAACTAAAAAAAAAATTATTCTATTCCTTTCTCTTTCCCAGCCCTTTCCAAAAATTGGCGCTCAATTCAAATTCACCAACCATAACTTAATTTTCTGCCACTTCATTAATTGGGACAAAAAGTCTCTGACAAACCAACTGGAGGGAATGATCCAAAATGGATCTTATTTGTTTGTGCATTAAATGCACTTTTCCATTGCTGCTCAAGATTAGCTTTTCCAACACTCCCCCTTAATCTTGAGTCTTTTTTATTTACATCACCATTCAAAAGTTCCAGAGCATAAGTTCTGCAGCATTTGTGCTCTTCTATGTTTCCCTGAACTAAAGTTTTGGAGTATCTGCGCTTTTTTGTGTTTTCTAGAACACAAGTTTTGGAGCATCTGTTCTTACAAGTTCTAAAGAATCTGCGCTCTTCTATGTTTTTTTGAACCAAGGTTCTGGAGCTTCTCTACTTTTTTGTGTTTACCAGAACCAAATTTCTGGCGCATTCCTGCATACCCAGCCTATCTCTTAGGTGTTCAAAGGAGTCTTTTGACAATGCCTTTGTGAAAATATCAGCAAGCCATTGCTCAGATTTGTAATACTGAAGCTTGATATCTCCATGCTCCACCAAATCCCTTTTGAAATGGTAGAATATTTCTATGTGCTTTCTTGGTCAAGGCAATATAAGATACATTGTCACAAAATATGGTTGTACCATGTTCTTTTTTCTCATTCAAATCTGCAAGGATTCTTCTAAGCCAAATAGCTTGGCATACTGCTGCATTTACTGCAATGTATTCCACTTCAACAATGGAGAGAGAAACTATGGGATGCTTCTTTGATTCCCATGATATTTCTCATGAACCCATGTGAAATGCATATCTTGAAGTTCTTTTCCTGTCATCTATATTTCCTACCCAATCACTGTCTGTATACCCAACAAGTTGAAACTCATTAGAGGTGGTATACATAATTCTATAGTCTTTCGTGTCACTACATACCTTGAAACTATTTTTCCTGCTTGGTCGTGTGTGTCCTTAGGCTGCTCCATGAACCTATAAATTAGGCTTACCACATACATTAGATTAGGTCTTGTTGTTGTCAAATACATCAAGCTTCCAACCATTCTCTTATAGAGGGTTGGGTTAACATCTTTGTTGATGTCCTCTTTGCTTGATTTTAGACTTGTAGCTATTGGAGTTGGGGCCGGTTTGTTGTCCAACATTCTAAATCTTTTCAAGATTTGATTAGCATAAATTGTTTAAGAAATAAAGATTTCATCATCTGTTTGTTGAACCTCTATGCCTAGGAAATATTTTAGCAAACCTAGGTTTGTCATTTCAAACTCATTTTTCATTGCCTCTTTGAAATCAACAATGAAAATATTACTATTACCAGTGAAAATTAAATCATCTACATACAAAACAACAATAAGTATCTCGCCATTGGCTGCCTTGATGTAGAGTGTGACCTCACTGCCACTTTTCTTGAAGCCATTGCTCAAAAGGTACGTATCAATTATGTTGTACCATGCTCATGGTGCTTGTTTCAACCCATAGAGATCTTTTTGGATCTCGTAGACTTTGTCTTCTTTCCCTGAAACTTCGTAGCTAGGTCGTTTCTCCACATACACCTCTTCTGTCAGCACTCCATTCAAGAATGTTGACTTTATATCCATTTGTGTTGGGCTGCAATTGCTAGGACTGCCTGCACTATTTCGAACGTTGCAAATTGTGAAAAAGTCTCATCATAGTTTCTTCTAGGTTGTTGTTTATATCCCTTAACAATAAAACTTTCTTTATGCCTTTCAACCTTACCATCAACAATGCATTTGGTCTTACAGACCCACTTAACTCCAATGGTTGATTTCACTTTGGGTAAATCAGTCGCCTCCCATTTTTTATTTCTCACTATAGTGTCTAGCTCTTTATCCATGACATTACACCATTTTTATTCTTTCACGGTTTCTTCAAAATACATTGGATCATTGTGAGAAAATAAAGAAAAATACGAATTCCCATCAAAATCTTCATACCTTATGTTGTCATAAATTTCCCTCATGCTTCTAGTCTTTTGTGGCATCAATGATGCAAGCGTAGGGTCTAAATTTCTAGAGATGCTTGACTATTGGTATGATGAAGAGGACTATTTCTATATAGTTGTAGACCATCCACCCTGTTGAAAGGTTCTAAAGTAGCTACTACTATTTGATGAACTATCACCTTGCTGTAAGGTTCCAGAGCATCTTCCTTCTATAGCTTCTTCATCCTCAAAAGGTATTGAAATAGAAATACCCATGTTTCTATCAACTGTTCCATCCCATGATTCCTTTTCAATGAACTCAATGTCCCTACTAATCACCACTTTCTTGGTGATGGGATTGTACAATCTATAGGCTTTGGATTCTTCACTATAGCCTATGAAAATGTATTTTTCATCTTTATCATCAAATGTCCTCCTTTTCTCTTTTGGCACGAGAGAATATGCTACACATCCAAATATTCTAAAATTCTCAACACTCCATTTTCATTTTTTTGACGCTTCTTCTGGAATCTTATCACTAACAACCTTTGTGGGGCATCTATTCAAGATGTAAACTATTTTTGCTACATCATCACCCCAATATTCATTTGACAAACCTTTTTCCTTTAACATTCTTGAAGCCATCTTCGTTATTGTTCTAATTTTTCTTTCAGCCACTCCATTTTTCAATGGAGTATACCTGGCTTTGATTTGTCTCTGAATACCTTGAGACTTGCAAAAATTCATAAACTCTTGAGAGATATACTCTCCCCCTCTTTCTGTTTTGAGGAATTTGATATAATGGTTACTTTTCCTTTCATCCAAGGCCTTAAACTCCTTAAACTTATCAAATGCCTCTAATTTTTTCTTCAAAAGATACACCCAGATTTTTCTACTAATATCATCTATGAGTGTCATGAAATAAAATATTCCTCCTAGTGTTGGGTTCTTCATGGGACCACACAAATCTGAATACACCAACTCTAATGGGGCTCTTGCTCTCCTAGAATGTCCTGGTTGAAAGGGTTGCCTATGGTTTTTACCTAGGATGCATGCTTCACACTTTCTATTGGGTTCTATAATTGTTGGTAGGCCCCTAACCATGCCTTTTCTAGCTAAAAGACTTAAACTAGAATAAATTAAATTCCCTTACCTCAAATACAAAAGACTGGATGGGTCTTGGATGACTAATTTCAAGGCTGACTATTGTGAGCCTTTTGACTGTGATGAGATTTGCATTTTGAGGGGAAACATTCGGTTCTTTGTCATTTGAACCATTTCTATAACTCTCTTGCTTCCATCCTTGTCGTAGATGATGCATTCTCCTTTCTCCATCGACACTCTATAGCCATTTTGGGCCATCTATCCAATGCTCAAAATATTATGTTTCATTCCTAGGGCATAAAAGACATCATGAATTTGTCTTTCTTCACCATGCTTGGTTTGTAGGCATACTATGCCCTTGCCCATGACTAGAAGATTCTCATTTTTTCCAATTTTGATTTTAGACTTGATGCTATTATCAATGGACGCAAACAATTTTTTGTTACCACTCATGTGGTTGCTACAACCGATGTCCAAGTACCAAAATTCAGCACTGCCTTGTTCTGCTAGATTGCATGCAATGAAAACTTGTGAATTTTTTTCATTTTCAGCCTTGTTCTCATTTTCCATATTTGCATTTTGACTCCCTTGGTCACATTGTTTCTTCCTAAATTCACTTGCATAGTGACCATACTTGTGACAGTAGTAACACTGCACATTGCTCTTATCTTTCCTCTGATTTAAGTTTCTATTCCTTGTGTTTTTGAAGTCTGATTGGGAAGTGTTGGCTTCCTCTTGGCTATTTGAGCCCCCTCTTCTGGATTTGGTTCTACCTCTACCTCTTTGACCTCTTCCCCTTCCATTTTTTCCTCTTCTTTTGCCTCTTACATTGGCTTGAGATTTGAAAGCTTGTTCCTAGGAATAATTTGTAGACCTATTTAGGCGTTGCTCATGGGTTTGAAGTGACCCATTAACTCATCAATTGATAATGTTGAGAGGTCGTTTGCATCTTCTATGTAAATAACCACCAATTGAAATTTTGTAGGTAGGCTTCCGAGAATCTTCTCCACAATCTTATGTTCTTCCATGGTTTCTCCATTTATCCTCAACTGATTAATCAAGGTGGAGGCCCTAGCATGAAAATCTAAAATGGACTCATTGTCCTACATCTACATGGTCTCAAATTCTCTCCTTTGTAGCTGGAGTTTCACAAACCTGACTTTCTGAGTCCCTTTGGAAGTGGTTTGAAGTATTTCCCATGCCTCTTTTGCATAACTAGTTGTTGCTATTCGAGAGAAAATAGTCTTTGTCAAGGTTGCCTCAATCAAACTTAGGGCTTTTGCATCATTCTTTCTTGTCTCCTTCAACTGGTTGTTTTGGGGATTAGTCAATTTTGCATATGCATTTGTGTCAGTCACATTTGTGAGCCCTTTTTCTACTAATTCCCACAAATCATTTTCTACAAGAATGGTTTTCATTTTCTTTACCTAGACGTCATAATTTTTTCCATCAAAAATAGGTGGTTGTTGCCAACTCCTACTATCTCCTCCAACCACATTTCTAAATGGGTGTAAGTACAAATACCTAGAGAGAAACCTAGGGCTTTCCCAAATACCCAGAAGCAAAGCTTCTTTCACGACACGCCTAGGACTAGAGCTAGGGATTTAAAAACTAAATGCCCAAAAAGCTTACAACTCTGATAGCAATCTATTGGGAAAGGAAACCAAGCTATAGTGGGAAAAGAAGAAAACATAGACCAAATAAAAATAGATAGGAAGAAGAGGAGGTAGAATATTTTAAGTTTCATTAAACTATCCAAAAATATTACAATAAAAAAAATTTACATACAAAAACTCAAAGAAAAGCTATGTACATTCTTTCATACAAAAAGTGCACACATTCTAGCACACTAGAGAAAACTGTGTACTGCTATGAATATTTCGGAGCACTGGGCCTCTATAAATATTCTAGAACACTTTCCTTTGCTACTGCAGGTTCACTTGAACATTCTTCCTTCTATTCTTCTGCTACTCTTTGCCTTTTGTCTCTAACTGAAAAACATTCTATTCTATTCTTTTGTCTTTCCCAACCCTCAAAAATTGGCGCTCAATTCAAATTCACCAACCAAAAATTAATTTTCTACACATTCATTAACTGGGACAGCAAGTCTCTAACAAACCAACTAGAGGGAACGATCTAAAATGGATCTCATTTGTCTGTGCATTAAATGCACTTTTTTCGTTGCTGCTCAAGATTAGCTTTTCCAACAAAAATAACTTTATTTAAAAGATCGGATAGACCCACATAGTGGTCCTAATCTCAACACTTAAAATATATGAACCATAAATATACATAACCTTATGATAATATGTTTCTAGCAAATATATATATCTATACTCCATATAGATAAGATAATCCTTCTAGTTGGAGGGAAGCATCTTCTAGAGCTCACTATTTTGGAGTTGGAACAGTCACATCATAACTTCGATGTTCTATACACCCTCTACATTCTAGAATTCAGTACTTATGTTCGTACACCCACTTATAAGATTTTTCGTACTTATATTTTACACATAAGACATATCCAATTTGTGAGACATCAACCAAAATTTTGAAATCCATGGTTGACCTCTGTCCACAACACCTTGCCAATGATTGGAATGGGTTACACCATCGAATGGGCTGCACCATCAATCATCCTCTTCTCAAAAACAATGCATTTAAGGAAAAACAAATAAACCAATTTTGTCCCTACAACTATCATTTCTTCCATGTTCTATACACTTAATAATCACACTTTCTTGAGGGTTTGTATAGTATTTCGAACAAATCCATTTTGTGCTTCCATTTCAGAGCTTCTTATGATGTATTCTTTGTAGACCTATCAAATCTACTAGAGACACAATAAAATGAGTTAAATATGGAAATAGATTTCCTCTAGATTTCCCTCCACCACTATGTACTATAAGATATTTCTGGCCTCAAATGAGGTAGATTTTTTCTTACCACCCATTTTCACACCCAACTTATATAAGTGTTTGAATGAGTGATGCAGAGAAAGACGATTCACAACTCAAAATTCCATTCACTTGAAAAATTTCATAAAATTATTCATCTCAAACAATGATTAAGTGCATTCTAGATCACATTGAAAACACTCTCATGACAACCCACAATTCAATGCACCAAACTACCATTTATAACTTCCAAAAAACAAACCGTAAAGCCAATCAATTTGGTGAGATTGAAGATAACATAATTAAAGACTTACTTTCCAATTTTAAGGAAGATCCAATGGTGGAAAATAAAGTTATTACATTTTCCCCAAAACTGCAAACCCTAGACAGAGTTCAGACCTGCCCTCACAATAATGATCGTAACTTATTCAAATATTAGTGAAATTTGATGAGACTTGAAAAAAAATAAAGTAGATTCACATAGAAAAATAATAATTTCTTTTT
Organism: Sequoiadendron giganteum; assembly: GCA_007115665.2. Lineage (NCBI taxonomy): Eukaryota > Viridiplantae > Streptophyta > Pinopsida > Cupressales > Cupressaceae > Sequoiadendron > Sequoiadendron giganteum. The sequence continues at coordinate 524,396,751 of CM021107.1, forward strand.
CAGATCCAAAATATAGACTTTACAATCCATACCATCACACTTTTCAGACTGTAAATTCTGGACAATATTGTTAGAATAGGTAGTCTCACCAAAATAGTCATATCTTCCACAAAACTCAATAAAATTCAATGGGAAAAAAATAATTGGAAACTAGAAATATAGATATTTCCATCCATATATGATAATCCATTATTTGTATCCATAACAGGCCATATAGTGTACAACTTCAGCCTATAAACAATGTAAAAAATCAGAAAATGCATACAAAACTTGAGGTTGCCATTCTTCAAACATCAAAAATAATGTCTTCAACCCCCCAATTCGAGTTTTGGAGGGTGTACTTATAAATTTCCAACAAAAACAAACTATTTTCACCCACCTTTTAATTAGTTTGTTGAAAAAAACCTTAATGACACTTTTGACAAGTTGCTTGACAACTTTCTTGAGCAATTTTTACAATTTTACAATATGGAACAACTTTAAACATTATTTGATAAATGACTTAAAATATGACTTCATAAGACTCAAACACCTACAAAATGGTTTCATAAACCTTATTATAATACCCAATACATAAAATAGAGCAACTATTTATAAATGGCCTCATGAAGGCTTGAAAGCAACTTGGTGCTCCTACACCATACACCCCTTGAAGAAAAAACACAAGTCCCCTAAGTTAGCATAAAATAAAGCACTTGCAAAAATAAATGAATCTTCACTATCACCTGAAATCACAAACACTTGTATCTTCATCTTAACCCATGGTTTTGTCTTCCTTGATATCATGAACACAATAAGAAAAAATTTCCTTCCTATCATCTTATCATCATCTAGGCTCCAAAACTTCATTTCTTGTGTATAAACCTCATTAGCATCATCTATATCTTCATTCTCATCATTAGAGTGCCATATATAAACTGCGTCATACTCTTGAAAACCTTCATATACATCATTATCAAATAGATCTACAACATCTTTATTAACAAGCTTATTATCAACAATAAATTGATCATGAATATCAACATCAATGTTATCAACAACTTTATCATCATCAACTTGAGTATCAGTACCAAGGTTATCAGTAATATAAACAACCTTATCAACTTGTTCATCAACAACAATTTCATCAACTCCTTGAGTACCAACAACAACCACATCATTAATCTCAACATCAACATGTTCATTAACCAACAAAGAAGTTTCTTCATCTTCAAACACAATCAAAATATCATGCATCTCAACTTGCAACTTATCTTGCTCAACTTGAATAGTAGATTCAAACATTACCTTTGTCTCATTTGTTTCCTTTTTTCTTTTTCTTTCCTTCTTCATAATATTATTTAGAGGCCATCTTAACCTCTTTGACACTTTTGACAACTTGCTTGACAACTTTCCTGAGCAACTTTTACAATTTTACAATATGGAACAACTTTAAACATTATTTGATAAATGAATTCAAATATGACTTCCTTAGACTCAAACACCTATAAAATGGTTTGATAAACCTTATTATAATACCTAATACATAAAATAGAGAAACTATTTACAAAAGGCCTCATGGAGGCTCGAAAGCAACTTGGTGCTCCCGCACCAATGAGATATTTGGTTGCCATTAATGCACCATAAGTGTTCACCATTTTCCACTGCCTCCTATTTTATACAAATAGAATTGTATCTGTAAGAATAAAAATAGCAACATTCTTCTACATTTAGAAAGAACAACCATTAACAGTTATTTTTGAGGAATCTGATCTCTTCACCAGCTTTCATGGTAGATATAGATTTCTCAGTATTTAAACCTGGGAAAGATAAATACCCATAGTGAAAGGAAGCTCCCTACATATACCAACAATGTTTCTTATATCACAATTTAAAATATCTTAAGAGTACGCTCTCGCATAATATATATAGAAGTTGCAGTCCCCTGACATACAAGAAATTTCATGTCAGCATCACAGATCACCACTCAAATTATAGAACATTTAGGGTATTTAAGAATGCCAACCTACCACCTGAATATATTGTAAGGTATTTTCCTATAGAAATAGGATGGTTGAAGGAAAATTCCACCTAAAATTTGGGAAGACTACAAACTAAACAAGCTTCTAAGTACTATATTTGAATAAAAATAAATGAGAATGTTCAACAACCATTGCTTTGAGAATGTAATTTTAATTATGGATTAAATATGGAACCCATTCCAATAAACATATATTAATATATATCGAGATTGAGGGGACCTAAATGATGGAGTGAAGTTTATGGGAAAAGCCACAAGAATTGACCACAAAAAACATGGCAATATTTGTGACCATAGCCTATATGACAAAAAAGAGGACATGAAACCGAATGTTGTTTTTGCAGTTGACCAATTGATATCATTTCCCTTAAATCAAAATAATTATAACTTATGGGTTTATTTTATTTGAACCCTTTAATATGCAACAGAGATTGGCAACCTCAATAGCACTATAACATAAACACATGACCGAGACAAGTAAAACACAAATGTATCAAACATTCTCTTTAACAAGCTTTGTATAAAGGTTGTTCTTTGTAAATGTAGGAGATTGTTGCTATTTTTATTCTTGCAACTATTTCTTCTTATGCAAACCTTCTCTTTAACAAGCTCTGTACTATGATATAAACACATGAGCAAGACCAGTAAAACACAAATGTCCTCAGAGTAAAGAACATAGTATACCATAAAGGTAAAAACTAAAAGGATATACCTAGTATATAATTTCATAAGCAAGGAAGCATCAAAATAGACAAGTTACTTTTTTTAGAATTCCATAATGCTAACTATCCCCTCACTTTACTTTTTAGTTAATTATATTTACAATATTGATTCGTTTTCTCTAATGTAGTAGGTTTCAAAATGGAAAGTGATCATGTAGTTTGGTTGGGTTTGATTTTCAAGCTATATAGTATTTCTAGAGTTCAAAAGTATTTTGAGACTATACCATTAGAAATGGGAGGATACAAATTTCACCTGGTTCTCTTACTGAATTTTTCACATGCTACCAGCTGCCTTTAAAAATAAAAATTATTTAAAAAGAGGGCTATCCTTCGAGATTTTTCTACAATCTAAGAGGATCTACAACATTGTACAAATGATTTTACAGAAAAGTTAGGTTCGTGTGGGTTTGGGATAGTTTATACAACCAAAAAAGGTCACGTTTCCATTCATGTAACTGGAAAAAAGTTAGCAAGGGGAGGAGAAATTTCATATGGAAGTAGCAACTATCAACAACAACCAAACATAGCAGATTGGGACTCCCATTTTAACATAGTCTTTGGAATAGGTGGCCAATTTACCCATTACATCTGACTCTAATTTCTATAGTAATAGCATGGTTCTATTGGAGATTTTAAGTGGTGCAAGAAATTTACTATATATTTCCACTTCCCCGTACCCTCTATATTTGATATGCATGTGGAGGTATACCTATTCCCATGCAACTATGGAAGTGTAGACATGACATGTGAGCCGATGAACGAAGTTAAGCGTGGATTATTTGCAAAACAATGTTTATATTCAATGCACCACACCTGCCAAATATTTTTGTATTTTCTATGCACCACATTTTACAATGACCTTTTGTCATATAGTTCACATGGCTCGCCTATGCCTCCACCACTTAATTTTTTTTACTTAGTTTCATGAAGCTTTTCATGTCACATCAAGCTTAATTAACCAACATAGAAGAAAACATAACAGGATTTCAATCCAGGACATTTTCTTGGAGTTTACATAATTTCTAGCTTTATTTACCATGGCCATATTCCTTTTTGGCTTGTAGCTATTTATTTGTCTTTTGATATTTGGACTTAAACATATGCTTATACACTATCATTTGCTTTGTGAATACAAGGGGTCTTGAGCTATGAAATTTGATTATCTAAATAAATCATATGTTAAACGATTCATAGGATTTAAATAGTACTTTTGGCCAGTAGCAAGTGTATCATATCCTTTATTATTTTCATAAGTGCGAAGGGCCTGTAAGGGGGTCAAAGGTGGATGGGTAGTGGAGTACTTAATTATGTAAATTTACAATGAATTTTAGCTAGAATTAAATGTAAAAACAAAATAAATGGTACATCTTGTGTAATCGTGAGCCTTTGTGGGCATAGTCAAATGCAAAGTAATCTTTCTTCAAGAGGTAGACCCCAATCTTAAAATGGGACAATGATCGATATTTGTGGGTATTGTTTCTAACTAAAATTATTAGATCTACAAGGAGGCTAAGTGGTTTCTTTACATTGTTGAGAAATATTTTGAGATATGTAGATTATATATGCATCCCATATAAGATGTACAATTAAATAAGTGCCCTTATCTTGGATTAAGAGTTGGAGGCGATTAACTTTAAATAAATTTTAAAATACAAAATTAAATTCAAATGTTATATAAATATATACATACATTTTATATATTCATTTAATAGTTAAACACTACATTTTTATTTCTAATATAATTGGTACTGGTCAATTAAATAAATTGATCATTAACTAAATATAGATTTTTTTTAAATTTTAATGATGAATCTAGTCTTATGAAGTTTAAATAAATCTACCATGGGGGAAGCCTAGTGGGCAATTTCATGGGGAGGACATCTACTACCACATTTGAAAAGAAGGCTTCATACACCTTCTCATCATTAGCACGAATTTCAAATCAAAATCCCCCTCCAATCGCCTTCAGGATTAACATATCTACTCAATTCTTCTCAAATCATAAATAACCCACCTAAAGAGCTTAAACATTAACAATGAAAAAAAACACCAATTCTTGTATGATTTAACAAAAAAAAAATATCAAATAAGAAATAATACAATACACACACATGTATAGCAATAAACTCAGTTACCTCATAATTAAAATCAGCTATGTCATATAAATAATGAAATGAAATTAATTTAGACAAATCTAATTTTTTCTTGAAAATTTTGCATACAAATGTAAAGTATAAACCAATGCAAATGAAAAAGAAAATTCCCATCAAATTGACAAAAAAATATTGCAAATAGAAATAGAATGTTCCCCATCCAATTGTAAAATAAATATTTATTTGTCTTTTATGTGATAAGTGAGCTTTTGGAGGCTTTTACCTAATATTTTAGAGGATTTGACCATTGTAGTTGGTTTACCATTAAATGCTAGTTGAAACCTGTTTTCCAAGATTATCGAAATGTACCCATCGCCACTTTTTTGGCTCAATTTGATCGTATTCGTGCATTATATCTCTCCTTTTCCTTTACCGCAGGCTCCTCTCATTGCTCATTTACACTATATTCTCATTAACTAAGACCTACAAACTACTCTAACAAAGGTAACAACATTTTTTTGGAATTTTAACTTCAGCATTATGTTTTGTATTAGTTCCTTTTCGAATACTAACTAGATCTTTTGTTAATTATAGATAAATTGGAGTTCAATGTGACTGTTCCACATTTTCGTTATACCATTGTATTCGACTACACCCATTCTTGTAATGTGAATTAAACAATCCATACAAAACACATGAATTTCATCATTTTATATATTTCCTTTTTCTACATTTTTTATATGGCATAAATTTAAGTTCCATTTTTTTTTTCATCTGTTGTCCTAATATGTTACATATATACAATATTGCTAATAATGTTTTGCATTATATTTTTTCATTTCAAATTTTTTTAGATTGTGTGAACTATTCCCTATTTCAACCAATAGGACTACACAAAATCAAATATAGCCATACAATTTTTCGGCGTACCCCATTGCACACCAAAATTGCAATAGCTAGTCATATACCCACTTTCCTCATCCTTAGTTTCACTCCAAAGTGCATTGAGTGCACTAAGAATACTTTCGTCAACCTTATTCCCAGTCGACACCACCTTATTCTCGGTCAAGTCAAAACCACCTTATTCTTGGTCAAGACCACTTTCCACTAAACAAACACACTTTATCATCAAAAGCCATATGTACAGTCATTACCTAGCCCAAATTCAAAAGTACCATAAAAATAAGGAATCTCTATAGTGTAACAATTCCTTTTTTGGAATTGTCCCAAACATAAGAGATTCCCTATAGTGTAACTGTCCCCAAAGTAAGGAATCTCTATAGTGTAACAATATTTTAATTGGATAAGTTGAGCATATCTTTCAATTTTTTACAATGGTTTATTTGGTTTCAGGGTCATATCATCAAATATGATGCCATATCAACATGCTTTTTGTCCAGGTGTCCAAAATGACCCCCAAAAAAATGAGACCAATAGTTGTGCACTAAGTCATGTTCTATTCGTGCTCTAATGTGCCATCACATGAATTGTTGCTTTTTAGATTTAAGGAATACACTTCATCCCATGATAGGTAGTCATCATCAACACTAACAACTTTAAAATCACAACTATTGGTCCAATATTGTTAAAAATATTGGATCAAATGAAACATTAAAAATTGAATGTAACTCATGAAAAATATCTTACATCAAAACAATCAAATGCTATCAACATTTTTCTTTAATACTAGGCCTCTAAATTGTGTATTTAATTTTTTTTTATCATAGATTATGGATAATAATATAGGATATTGATAAATAGTTAAATATAATTAATAAAATCTCTACGTACGAATCTCATGTTGATTATAGATATTGACATGTGACTTTGAAGGTTTTAGAAATGAATTAAAATCTCCTAAACACCCTACACGGTTGATTCAGAAGACTCTACTACAATAATACACTTTGAGAAACAATCACACAATAGTACCTCCTGACCCCAAGCACGAAGGGCCTGCCCAGTTTTCGTGTTCAGAAGGACAAAGACTGGAACTTCGCTTGTCCCGGTTGCAACTTTCAGCCATTTCTGCATGCATTCACACAATACATACATATTAAAAGTGATCCAAAAAGACAACTATCACTAATACAAACATAGTTAAAGTAAATAGATTGAAATACATCAACTTATATGGCATAGGAAATGCATATAAACTTGAGTTGGGTCACTTGGATTGCAGATAACAAGCCTTACATTGCCATTATCGATACCTAGAGTCTGATTAGGATAAGCCTTGCAGGTTATACGCACAATCTGCCCCTGTACAAGGAGGAGGGGCTCGGGCATCTGTTGATCACTATCACCACTTTCTTGTGGCTCTCATGCTGCTGGCAGGATGCCATACTTGCTTATAGCTTAAAAAATAAGATGTGGAAAGCAATGAACAAGACAAATGAGTGGGTATATTGTGTTTGTGATTTGAGGTTTTATGGTGTTTATATAGGACCAAGAAAAAGGAATATTAGTTCAAAAAGGCGTGTCATTGGAAAGGAATGGAATACAACTTTAACTTTAGATTGGAATTAATTCTTTGAAGTTACATGCTTTTGTGGTTTTCTTTTAACTTTTTGAACTTCTATGATTGATCTTTTAAGTGTAAGTATGTGGAGAATGGTGGTCGTACAGAAACAAATGATTTATTCCCTCATCTTTATTATCTCTTTTTCTTATGGGTAGACTGAAAAAATATATGTTTTGGTTCGTACCTTTGCATTTGTAGGAAAAGATCAAATGAAATTCAGCTTAAACTCAATTTAAGATCTATGATAAAATTATAGCATAAGTTGGATGCATTATTAGTCCATGTTTATAGGGTGGTGTTTATGTTTCTATTAGTCAATCGAATATATATTTTAAAATGCATCATGTTGTATTATATACAAATTGCATAATAAACACAATGACACTAACAAGAAAAACAACATTGAACCATTACTACAAGTAAGGTGACATCAATGGAAGACATACCAAATATGGGATGAAACCACCTTTAAGAGAGGGGAACCAACCATGTCAAGAATCCATGTCATGGAGGGCTAAGAGAAACAGGCTGCCCTAACTTACCTCGGTCTGAGAGAATGTTAGGAAAGGCAGAATGAGAATGATGAGGACTATAAGGTCCTTTGATCACCCGATATACCCGAGACTTGAAAGGAGACTAGGCAAGTCGGTTTTTAGGATCAACTCTGTGTCTCAAATAGCTCTCTATTAGAGGACAAAAGCGCAATTTCTGGATGATAGCAAACACCCTAGCATCTCTCAAGTGCACTAGTGTCTGTATGGCCAAACTACTAGAAAGACAAGGTCTAATCACTGGAAAATAGACTAACAACCTAGATAATGGTTTCTAAGTGAAAAAAATAGGACTATGAAGTAGGAAACATATAAACAAATATGATAATTTAACAAGTAAATTGAGGCAACGGTGACAAAAATGATCTCACACAAAAGCTTGTTCACCAACTTGCTCTAAGATATCTCCACCTATACATAGAAGAGAGATAAATTGTTGTGGGGATATTTAGGGTTTGCCTCAGCTAGACCCCTATTTTGGTGTTTCCACCTCCACGGACAACCAAGTTTGCAACGATGTAGAAATAATGCAATAAAGAAGGATTAAACAAAAAGAACACTAAAAAACTACCAAACAGTAATGTGCTAACTCAACCAAGTAATAGAGAAGGAGAGTAGAGAGCTTACCACCTCCACCAAGATTTCTCAAGGCTAATGGGGGAACAATAAGATGAACTCAAGCCTCTACGACAATGGTGTTGTCTTATGTTTGCTCTATTGAAGAGATGGCGTGATGGAATTGTTGCTATGGAGTGAAAAAATTTGATTGAATACTTGAAGTGAATGATAGAATGCTTGGAGAGATTTTCTAATATATAATAATGTATGAAAGTGAATGAGCTTGAAGGAAAGTTGGAGAAAGCAACCATATTCGGCTTGGTTCACCAAAGGGAGGCATTGCAATTTGACTTCTAATAAGAAGTGTAACACCTCTATAGGCTCTAGCCATGGGAATTTGCTAGGGATGTAAGTGCACTGCACGGATGTCTACGTTCCACATGAGAATCCTCGACAAATCTTCTCATATTGATGCTCAAAATAGGAGCCAATTGGATGGGAGGTAGCAGGCTTAGGTGGAATTTAGCCTCTAAATTTGGTTTTCTAAAGTGAGGAAAGGAAAAATTTGAATTTACGTAAGGGGTGAAAATTTTCTCCTATACATTTTTCCCCCAGTTTAGCAAGAGTGAGTATTGATGAGTGCTTCGGTAAACTAGATCAAAGAAGTAGTACGGTTAAAAATGTATACCTGAACCATCAAGGAAGTAGGCCATGATCTAGAAAACCTGATAGTGTAGGGCATGCAAAAGACTTCATAGCTCCGCAAAACTATGGAGCTAAAGAAAGAGAGCACCTTATAAGCACGCAGAATTGCAAGGAACGCATCCTCCAAGAACTCTCATCTGAAGGAAACTGGGAAGATTGCCTTACGAATGCATATACCTGCAAGGAAGGTATCCTCCAAGAACACTCACATAAAGGAAACCGAGAAAAGAGGACTCTATAGAGTCCAAAGGTTGTAACATGTTTACCCGCAAATAAAACACGATAGGAAGTGGCCACGTAGGCCAATAAGCAAGCAGTCACATGGACCTTCCATAGGTTGGAAGTGTTTCAAAGGGGTCCCTCGAGAACCTCTAAAAAGGAAGAGGGGTCCACTTAAGGAACACACTATTTGAAAAGAGAGGTCTAGTCAGGTTGCCCCCAAGCTAGAAGCAAAGATGTGAAGTAGGTCTAGTCGAGCTAACCCCGAGCTAGATGCAAAGATGTAAAGTAGGTCATCAGGCTTCCCCTAACCTAGAGACAAAGATAGGAATTCAGCCTAGTAGGGTTTACCCCAAGCTAGATGTCAAGATGTGAATTAGGTCTAGTCAGGCTACCCCTAAGCTAGATGTCATAGAGAAGACTTTCGACTGGGTCGCTTGGGAACCCAGTGTGAAAAGAAAGGGTCCACCCAAGGGACACATTGTTCAAAGGGTAGTGTCTTCTTTCTCAAATCGATTCATTATTAAGTAATCATTTTGAAAGATGTTAATTTCATCAAAGAATTTGAAAGGAAGAATATGCCCCCATGCAAGGGGAAGATCAAAGTTGTTCTCGCTTCAAAGGAATATTTCCAAGTCCTTTCTTTATGAACCCGCGATGAAGGAAACATGTTTTGTTACAGTTTCAAGTTGAGATGCAATTCTAACAAAGAAGTATGTACAAATTCTTGAGAAAATATTTGTTGGCAATAAATGAATTTTCTAAAGATCGAGGCAATGTAAAAGTGGTGCATTATCACACATGAGAGGGACAACTCAAGCAAAGAAGAAAGAAATATAAAGAGAAAGAAAAAGGAAAAGGAAAAAGATCACAAACAAAGGGCACATGGGTAGTCTGATATTTCGAGGTCAAAATTGCTCATAAACATATATATGTATAATAATAGTATATAAATGAACTGTCATCAACCCCCTATTATATCAAGCCATGTGAGGAATGCACGAGAAGGCAAAGTAAAACTAAAAAAATAGGTCAACATGGAAGGGAGACCTAAATGATCTCAACACTTTGCATAGTATGCAATTTTCCAAAATTAAATCACAAACATAGAAGAAGGTTTAGAACACAAACACCAATCCTATATCCAAGCACCAATAGGGTTGAGAAGGGTCATTGAGGCACATATAGCACAATCACGTGGGAACATATCCCAACACACACTAATCTAAAGATAAAGAATGGGTCTCACCCTAACACTGGTCAACCAAGAGGTCATCAAATTCCCACTCTAGATCATCATAGGGGGAAGGAGGAAGATTTTCTAGTGGTGGAGTGTTAAAGGGAGGAGCATCTGACCCTCTCGCAAAAAAGGCTAAGGAAAAGGGACCTATGAGATCTTCGTCACTCAACTCTTGTGGATCTAAGGTCAACGATTTCGTGAATATCGTTGATAGGGTCAAAACTTCATCCATTGAGTTAAACATACACTTAATGGGAGTGCCATGTTTCACCTTGATGGATGAAAGAGATTGCCCTCAAGGTTCACCGCTAAGCTCACGGAGTGATTCAGGAGTGGTGACAAACTCAAGAGAAGTCGAGACTGGTTTTCTTACTAGGAAAGAACAAGTAAGCACGAGGCCACCTTTCAGAGAAGGTGGGCTCCTCTAATGTCCTAAGTTGCTAGAGGGACCACTCTCTTCCCTTTTCTTCATTAGAGGAGGTGAACTCCCCACAAACAAGACAAGAAGGGTAGAGGGAGAGGATGAGAGAACCAAAACAGATATGGCTAAGGTGTTAATCATATCCTCGAGCTTTGGGCAAGGTGGGAAATCTAGTACAAATGGCAACATGGGCGGCTCCACAAAAGGAGCGATTTACACCTACATCTTTTTAAGGTTAGACAAACTTGCACTCGCAGAAAAATCCATAAGTGATGCAAAGCCTGTGGGTATGTGAAGGATTATGATGGGCCAAAAAATGGCGATATCTAAGTGATATGATGGCCCATGTGGCTGTCGACTTTTTTTACCTAAAACTAATGAAACAAAAAGGGTTTTTAAAGGAGATTCTTAACTTTCAAGCAATATAAATTATGTTTTACTTTGAATTTAATAAATTATTATTATTCATTTTCTATTTGAGTTATGACTTAAGTCCTAATTGATAGGCTGATTGAGAAAAATCTATAGCCTTCAATTGGTATCAAATTTTTTGAATCCAAAATATGCATCCCATTCTATGCTTCACATAGTATAGGATTAAAAAAAAACCAATTGAATTTCATGAATTTTTTAGTGAGTTAAGATGGTCAGACATATGAGTTTTTATATTTTTTAAAATTTGTAATAAAAAGTTAATAATTAATTACTTACCTAGAAAAAAATTACAAAAAAATATGCATCACATTAGGACATGAGTCCCCTACTTATATCTAAAATCTTATAAAAAATATATTATCATTTTATTGTAGTTAGAGTGGTCAAACAGACACCTACTTCTTATTTTTTCCCTGAAATTTAAGTACTACTACATTGAAATTTCAAATTTTCACGAAATACATTTTTTTTATAAATAAACCTAGTAGTTTAGAAACTACATTCAATTTTCTATAGATTCTATTCTTACATATTTTTGAAATAATATAGATAACTTATTCAAACTTTTACGTCAAGTTACCTAACTCTAATTTGCTGAATTTTATTGCTAGTTAAGGGCCTATTTTCTCTATGATGATCCTATACATACCCTAGTTTGAATGAGAATAGAGGGAAGAAAAGATGAGGGAACAGTAGAAGGCCCTAATACAGGGGCAGTAATCTCCTCTTCCTTCCTCTATGAGGCGTCCTACTCATCCAAGAGAGCTTTTCGCCAGCCCTTGCACTTGTGCATAAGGTGGTTTCTGCAACTCTTTGAACTAGACACCAAAGTTTGCGAAGGAGCGGAAGGCTCCTACTCAGCCATGGGAGTGTCCTCCATAGTTGTTTCTAGTAGAGGGATATACACTTGGAAGAGAGTAGGAGGGACACGTTTAGAAATAGTGGGGGGAGTTTTCTCTAATACCTTAGTTGTAGGACTCTTTTCGTTCATTGTTGTAGGAGCAAAAGTGGTAGGAGGCTCCGGAGGATGGACCATAGAGGATTTCCCTCAGCGGGATTTCTTCCTACCATATCGGATGAGCCTAGGCTCCATGGGTAAGACAAAAATTTCAAACATAGGATGCTTGGCCCTTCGCCAAGTAGGCACCATAGGATTCTCTTGCGAATGTGAGACAAAAGAAAATGGTACCACAATAGGGCGAGAGGAAGCATTAGGTTGAACAATGGAAGAGGAAGAAATAGGATGTTGGGACCGCTTCTCTTCTTCTCTTCTATATGCCTTGGCGGTATCACTGTCAGCTTTCAAGCAAGCCCTATGTAAAAATAACATAAGGCAAAGGAGGGTATCTTAGTTTCTACCTAGAATTTCCTTTCTTGTAATTTTGATATCTGTGATATAGGAGGTCCTTCCAAGGTGGGAGAGGAATAATAGGTGCAGGCCAAAAGTAATATAAGGTATAGCGGCCACCTGCAACTGATGGTCTATATCTGTTGTCATGGACAACATGTACTGAACCCCCATGAGTGAATTTCAAACATTTATGCACAACTAAGGGACCTCCATTAATAGCTACTAGCCAGGGGATACCTAGCTTCACTCTGAAGAGTTCACACCTTGGGATGATATCAAAACATAAGGTGCATAGACTTAGGTCCCATGAGGACCAATGAGACAATACTACCTATAGGAGGTGTAAAAATTATGTCATGTGTTTGGATGGTATTCTCAGGTGTATCTTATCCATCCTTATGCAAAAAATTGATTAACATGATTTCCTCAGTTATAATGTTCACTTGAGACGTCAGATCAACGAGAACACTTGCTATGATATTCCCATTTATCATTGCAAGAATGTAGAGAGGAGATGGTTCCCTATTAAATCCCATCAACATGTCCCTAAAGTGAAGGTTATATCCTTACCACTACTCGCATGCTACATAGAGGGAATAGGTTGATTTAAGAAAGAGGCCATCATGCACACTATAAAATACTTCCATAGAGCCTCCTAAAGGTTACGAGATAAGACAATGACCCAAGTAAGGTTTCACTACACAATAATTTTGGAACCTTCAAAATATGCCTACTAGGGGTCACAAGTTGGGTTGCAAGGTGAGATCCTCACAACACTCTCACCTACAATACTCCTAGGGTATGAGGAAAGAAACTTTGATTATCCCAAAATGGAACCAAAATGGTTCACGTCGGGTTCACCAAAAATATAAGAGGGGAGGACCAGCCACATCAAGGCCCCAGGTCATGGAGGGTTGAGAGCAGCAAGCTTCCCTAACTTATCTCAATTTAAGGGAATGCTAGGAAATGTGAGAGGTGATCCCATAAAGCTGGTTTACAATTTCTAGGAGATTTTGATTTTTGCTCAAATCACATATTTTTAGAAAATATAATGATTTAAGCCTTCAATGGTTCCAATTGAAGAGGGTATGATCAAACCACCTTAGATCAAACCCCCTTGGATAGAACCCCACTAGTTTTAAACCATACCTAAAATGAAGTCTCATTTACACCTATCAAAATGCTGATTAAAAAAAAATGATTTACCTTCTAGGGAATCAAATGAACTCATTTAAAATTTATTTGAAATGATCATGGTATTCCTTAGAATGAGGTATCCAACAAATATAATTTTAATATGTTTTTTTTTTAATTATGTAGTTGTTTTTTAAGTTTTATTAAACATAGGTTTTTCACCAAAAATCAAGCTCTTTGTTCTGCACATGTGCAAAAGTAGAAACTCATAAAGTTTTTTTTGAAAAATATGATCACAAGATATTGAAGTCCTTCATCCAACAAAAAATAAATTGAATTTTGATATATACAAAAAAATTTGCGCGTTATACAGTTGCGCTATGTCTAAATTGTAATTGGTTTGACTTCAAAACTTGATTAAAGAAAAAATGTTCAATAAAAAACTATCTAACTAAGTGGAAGCACTAGAAATCAGATTTATAAATCTAAATTTGAAATAATTGTAATTTTATCCTTCATGGAAAAAAATTTATGCATTATACGATGTGCGTCACTTTTTTAAAAAGTCATTTTATGAAAAAAAACTAGTTTTCATGGGAGATGGAAAAAGAAGTGCATTTTGATTCCGAAAATTTTGAACAAAATATTTTTTTAGAATCTACAGACAAAATGTGATGAGACTAGATAGTTTGCATCATCCTCAAATTCCTCGTGGTTTAGCCGGTATAGGTGTCGAAATGTGAATATTTAGATAAAAATAATAATTTTTGTGTCCATTTTAGCAAAAAATTGTAAATCACTATTGTGGCATCACCCCGAGATGAGAATGATGATGACTATAAGGTCCTTCGATCACCTTGTAGACCCAAGACTTGAAATGAGAATAGGCGATTTGGTTTTCAAGATCAACTCTATGTCTCAAATAGCTCTTTGTCAGAGGAAAAGAGCGTGATTCTAGGATGATAGCACGACGGGTTGGTGTCTCTCAGGTACACTGGCATTTGTATGACCAGAGAACTGGAAAGATAAGGTCTACTCACTGGAAAATAGACTAGTTAACATCCTAGCTAATGGTTTCTAAGTGAACAAAATATCACTATGAAGTATGAAACATATAAACAAATATGATAAAACAAGTAAATTGAGGCAAGGGTGACAAGAATGATCTCACACAAAAGCTTGTTTTCTAGCTCACTCCAAGATATATCCTCATATATACAAAAGAGAGATAAATTGTTAGGGGGTCGTTTAGGATTTTGCCTTAGTTAGACCCCTGGGTTTCGTGTTTCCACCTCCATGGAAAATCAATTTTGCAACAATGTAGAAATAATGCGATAAAGAAGGAAAAAGAAAATTAAGACTAAAACACTATCAAATAGTAATGTGCTACCTCAGCCAAGTAATATAGAAGGAGAGTAGAGAGACTACCACCTCCACCAAGAGTTATCAAGGCTAATGGGGGAGAAAATTAGAGGAACTCAAGCCTCTACTACAATAGTGTTGTCCTACACTTGCTCTATTGAAGAGATGGAGTGATGGAATTGTTGCTATGGAGTGCAAATATGTGCTTGAATAGTTAAAGTGAATTCTAGAATTTTTGGAGAGATTGTCTAAGAGATGAAAATGGATAAAAGTGAATGAATTTGAAGGAAATATGAATGAAACTGCCATATTCGATTCGGTTAGCCAAAGGGAGGTGTTAGAATTTGAATTCCAATGAAAAGTGTAATGCCTCTGCAGGCTCTAGCCGCATGAATCTATCAAGGATGTAGGTGCATTGAGTGGATGTGTATGCATTGTGCGGGCGTCCTCGACAATTCTTCTCCTACGAACGCTTAAAACAAGAACCAAGTGAATGAGAGGCAGTGGGCTTAGGTGGAATTTAGCCTTCGAATTAGGTTTTCTAAACTGAGGAAGGGTAAAGGGGGAATTTGTGTTAGGGGTGCAAATTCACTCCTATACACCACCATAATTAACTTGTGGGAGGGAGAATGACATCAAAATTATTCTCAGGTTTTGTCCTCAATCATTTTGTCTCATGAACATAACACAAGGGTAGGATGAGCAAATTGTCAACCTTGAATTCTCACCAATGGAAACTAACATAACTAAAGAAATGACTAGGAGATATCACATGTCAACTAGATGTCTCATGAATCGGTTTTTGAATGTGGAGTAGGATGAGGCTAACAACCACCTCTAATCCTTTATTGCAGGCTCCTCTTATTGCTCATTTACACTATATTCTCATTAACTAAGACCTACAAACTACTCTAACAAAGGTAACAACATTTTTTTGGAATTTAAACTTCAGCATTATGTTTTGTATTGGTTCCTTTTCAATAGTAACTAGATCTTTTGTTTATTATAGATACATTGGAGTTCAATGTGACCGTTCCACATTTTTCGTTATACCATTGTATTCAATTGCATCCATTCTTGTAATGTGAATTAAACAATCCATACAAAACACATGAATTTCATCATTTTATATATTTATATTTTCTACATTTTTTATATGGCATAAATTAAAGTTCCATTTTTTTTTCATGTGTTTTCCTAATATGTTACATACATAAAATATTGCTAATAATTGTTTGCATTATATTTTTTCATTTCAAAACTTTTTAGATTGTGTGAACTATTCCCTATTTCAAGCAATATGACTACACAAAATCAAATATAGCCATACAATTTTTTGGCATAATCCAATGCACACCAAAATTGCAATAGCTAGTCATATACCCACTTTCCTCATCCTTAGTTTCACTCCAAAGTGCATTGAGTCCCCTGAGAATGCTTTCCTCAACCTTATTCCCAGTCGACAACACCTTATTCTCAGTCGAGACCACTTTCCACTAAACAACCACACTTTATCATCCAAAGCCATATGTATAGTCATTACCTAGCCCAAATTCAAAAGCACCACAAAAATAAGGAATCTCTATAGTGTAACAATATTTTTTTTGGAATTGTCCCAAATATAAGAGATTCCCTATAGTGTAACTGTCCCCAAAGTAAGGAATCTGTATAGTGTAACAATATTTTAACTGGATAAGTTGAGCATATCTTTCAATTTTTTACAATGTTTTATTTGGTTTTAGGGTCATATCATCAAATATGATGCCATATCAGCATGCTTTTTGTCAAGGTGTCCAAAATGACCCCCCAAAAAATGAGACCAATAGTTGTGCACTAAGTCATGTTCTATTGGTCCGCTAATATGGCATCACATGAATTGTTGCTTTTTAGATTTAAGGAAAACATTTCATCCCATGATAGGTAGTCATCATCAACACTAACTTTAAAATCAAAAGTATTGGTCCAATATTGTTAAAAATATTGGATCAAATGAAACATTAAAATTTGAATGTAACTCATGAAGAATATCCTAGATCAAAACAATGAAATGCTATCCAACATTTTTTTTAATACTAGACCTCTAAATTGTGTATTTTTTTTAATTTTTTATCATAGATTATGAATAATAATATAAGATATTGATAAATATTTAAATATAATTAATAAAATCTGTACGTACAAATCCCATGTTGATTATAGATATTAGCCTGTGACTTTGAAGGTTTTAAAAATGAATTAAAATCTCCTAAACACCCTACACGGTTGATTCAGAAGACTCTACTACAATGATACACTCTGAGAAACAATCACACAATAGTGCCTCCTAACCCCAAGCACGAACGGCCTGCCCAGTTTTCGTGTTCAGAAGGACAAAGACTGGAACTTTGCTTGTCCCGGTTGCAACTTTCAGCCATTTCTGCATGCATTCACACAATACATACATATTAAAAGTGATCCAAAAAGACAACTATCACTAATACAAACATAGTTAAAGTAAATAGATTGAAATACATATCAACTTATATGGCATAGGAAATGCATATAAACTTGAGTTGGGTCACTTGGATTACAAATAACAAGCCTTACATTGCCATTATCGATACCTAGAGTCTGATTAGGATAAGCCTTACAGGTTATACGCACAATCTTCCCCTGTGCAAGGAGGAGGGGCTGGGGCATCTGTTAATCACTATCATCGCTTTTTTGTGGCTCTCATGCTCCTGGCAGGATGCCATACTTGCTTATAGCTTAGAAAATAAGATGTGGAAAGCAATGAACAAGACAAATAAGTGGATATATTGTGTTTGTGATTTGAGGTTTTATGGTGTTTATATAGGACCAAGAAAAAGGAATATTAGTTCAAAAAGGCGTGTCAATGGAAAGGAATGGAATACAACTTTAACTTTTAGATTGGAATTAATTATTTGAAGTTACACGCTTTTGTGGTTTTCTTTTAACTTTTTGGACTTCTATGATTGATCTTTTAAGTGTAAGTATGTGGAGAATGGTGGTCGTACAGAAACAAATAATTTATTCCCTCATCTTTATTATCTCTTTTTCTTATGGATAGACTGAAAAAATATATGGTTTGGTTCGTACCTTTGCATTTGTGGGAAAAGATCAAATGAAACTAAACTTAAACTCAATTTAAGATCTATGATAAAATTATAACATAAGTTGGATGCATTATTAGTCCATGTTTATAGGGTGGCGTTTATGTTTCTATTAGTCAATAGAATATATATTTTTAAATGCATCATGTTGTATTATATACAAATTGCATAATAAACACAATGACACTAACAAGAAAAACAACATTGAACCATTGCTACAAGTAAGGTGACATCAATGGAAGACATACCAAATATGGGATGAAACCACCTTTAAGAGAGGGGAACCAACCATGTCAAGAATCCATGTCATGGAGGGCTGAGAGCAACAGGCTGCCCTAACTTACCTCGGTTTGAGAGAATGTTAGGAAAGGCGGAATGAGAATGATGAGGACTATGAGGTCCTTTGATCACTCGATATACCTGAGACTTGAACGGAGACTAGGCAAGTCGGTTTTTAGGATCAACTCTGTGTCACAAATAGCTCTTTATTAGAGGACAAAAGCATAATTTATGGATGATAGCAAACACGCTAGCATCTCTCAAGTGCACTAGTGTCTGTATGGCCAAAGTACTAGAAAGACAAGGTCTAATACTTGGAAAATAGACTAACAACCTAGATAATGGTTTCTAAGTGAAAAAAATAGCACTATGAAGTAGGAAACATATAAACAAATATGATAATTTGACAAGTAAATTGAGGCAACGGTGACAAAAATGATCTCACACAAAAGCTTGTTCACCAACTTGCTCTAAGATATCTCCACCTATACATAGAAGAGAGATAAATTGTTGTGGGGATATTTAGGGTTTGCCTCAGCTAGACCCCTATTTTGGTGTTTCCACCTCCACGGACAACCAAGTTTGCAACGATGTAGAAATAATGCAATAAAGAAGGATTAAACAAAAAGAACACTAAAAAACTACCAAACAGTAATGTGCTAACTCAACCAAGTAATAGAGAAGGAGAGTAGAGAGCTTACCACCTCCACCAAGATTTCTCAAGCCTCTACGACAATGGTGTTGTCCTATGCTTGCTCTATTGAACAGATGGCGTGATGGAATTGTTGCTATGAAGTGCAAAAATTTGATTGAATGCTTGAAGTGAATGCTAGAATGCTTGGAGAGATTTTCTAAGAGATAATAATGTATGAAAGTGAATGAGCTTGAAGGAAAGTTGGAGAAAGCAACCATATTCGGGTTGGTTCACCAAAGGGAGGCATTGCAATTTGACTTCTAATAAGAAGTGTAACACCTCTATAGGCTCTAGCCATGGGAATTTTCTAGGGATGTAAGTGCACTGCACGGATGTCTACATTCCACACGGGAATCCTCGACAAATCTTCTCATATCAATTCTCAAAATAGGAGCCAATTGGATGGGAGGTAGGCGGCTTAGGTGGAATTTAGCCTCTAAATTTGGTTTTCTAAAGTGAGGAAAGGAAAAATTTGAATTTACGTAAGGGGTGAAAATTTTCTCCTCTACATTTTTCCCCCAGTTTAGCAAGAGTGAGTATTGATGAGTGCTTCGGTAAACTAGATCAAAGAAGTAGTACGGTTAAAAATGTATACCTTAACCATCAAGGAAGTAGGCCGTGATCTGGCAAACCTGATAGTGTAGGACATGCAAAAGACTTCATAGCTCCACAAAACTATGGAGCTAAAGAAAGAGAGCACCTTATAAGCACGCAGAATTGCAAGGAACGCATCCTCCAAGAACTCTCATCTGAAGGAAACTAGGAAGATTTCCTTACAAATGCATATACCTGCAACGAAGGTATCCTCCAAGAACACTCACATAAAGGAAACCGAGAAAAGAGGACTCTATAGAGTCCAAAGGTGGTGACATGTTTACCCATAAATAAAACACGGTAGGAAGTGGCCACATAGGCCAATAAGCGAGCAGTCACATGGACCTTCCATAGGTTGGAAGTGTTTCAAAGGGCTCCCTTGAGAACCTTTGAAAAGGAAGAGGGGTCCACTTAAGGAACACACTATTTGAAAAGAGAGGTCTAGTCAGGTTGCCCCCAAGCTAGAAGCAAAGATGTGAAGTAGGTCTAGTCGAGCTAACCCCGAGCTAGATGCAAAGATGTAAAGTAGGTCATCAGGCTTCCCCTAAGCTAGAGACAAAGATAGGAAGTCGGCCTAGTAGGGTTTACCCCAAGCTAGATGTCAAGATGTGAAGTAGGTCTAGTCAGGCTACCCCTAAGCTAGACGTCATAGAGAAGACTTTCGACGGGGTTGCTTGGGAACCCGGTGTGAAAAGAAAGGGTCCACCCAAGGGACACATTGTTCGAAGGCTGGTGTCTTCTTTCTCAAATCGATTCATTATTAAGGAGTCATTTTGAAAGATGTTAATTTCATCAAAGAATTTGAAAGGAATAATATGCTTCCATGCAAGGGGAAGATCAAAGTTGTTCTCGCTTCAGAGGAATATTTCCAAGTCCTTTCTTTATGAACCCGCGATGAAGGAAACATGTTTTGTTACAGTTTCAAGTTGAGATGCAATTCTAACAAAGAAGTATGTACAAATTCTTGAGAAAATATTTGTTGGCAATAAATGAATTTTCTAAAGATCGAGGCAATGTAAAAGTGGTGCATTATCACACATGAGAGGGACATCTCAAGCAAAGAAGAAAGAAATATAAAGAGAAAGAAAAAGGAAAAAGATCACAAACAAAGGGCACATGGGTAGTCTAATATTTCAAGGTCAAAATTGCTCATAAACATATATACGTATAATAATAGTATATAAATGAACTGTCATCAACCCCCTATTATATCAAGCCATGTGAGGAATGCCCGAGAAGACAAAGTAAAACTAAAAAAATAGGTCAACATGGAAGGGAGGCCTAAATGATCTCAACACTTTGCATAGTATGCAATTTTCCGAAATTAAATCACAAACATAGAAGAAGGTTTAGAACACAGACACCAATCCTATATCCAAGCACCAACAGGGTTGAGAAGGGTCATCGAGGCACATATAGCACAATCACGCAGGAACATATCCCAACACACACTAATCTAAAGATAAAGAATGGGTCTCACCCTAACACTGGTCAACCAAGAGGTCATCAAATTCCCACTCTAGATCATCATAGGGGGAAGGAGGAGGATTTTCTAGTGGTGGAGTGTTAAAGGGAGGAGCATCTGACCCTCTCGCAAAAAAGGCTAAGGAAAAAGGACCTGTGAGATCTTCGTCACTCAACTCTTGTGGATCTAAGGTCAACGATTTCGTGAATATCGTTGACAGGGTCAAAACTTCATCCACTAAGTTAAACATACACTTAATGGGAGTGCCATGTTTCACCTTGATGGATGGAAGAGATTGCCCTCAAGGTTCACCGCTAAGCTCACCGAGTGATTCAGGAGTGGTGACAAACTCAAGAGAAGTCGAGACTGGTTTTCTTACTAGGAAAGAACAAGTAAGCATGAGGCCACCTTTCAAAGAAGGTGGGCTCCTCTAATGTCTTGAGTTGCTAGAGGGACCACTCTCTACCTTTTTCTTCATTAGAGGAGGTGAACTCCCCACAAACAAACCAAGAAGGTTAGAGGGAGAGGATGAGAGAACCACAATAGATATGGCTGAGGTGTTAATCATATCCACGAGCTTTGGGCAAGGTGGGAAATCTGGTACAAATGGCAACATGGGCGGCTCCACAAAAGGAGCAATGAACACCTACATCTTTTTAAGGTCAGACAAACTTGCACTCGTAGAAAAATCCATAAGTGATGCAAAGCTTGTGGGTATGTGCAGGATCATGATGGGCCAAATAATGGTGATATCTAAGTGATATGATGGCCCATGTGGCTGTCGACTTTTTTTTACCTAAAATTGATGAAACAAAAAGGGTTTTTAAAGGAGATTCTCAACTTTCAAGCAATATAAATTATGTTTTACTTTGAATTTAATAAATAATTATTATTCATTTTCTATTTGAGTTATGACTTAAGTCCTAATTGATAGGCTGATTGAGAAAAATCTATAGCCTTCAATTGGTATCAAATTTTTTCAATCCAAAACATGCATCACATTCTATGCTTCACATAGTATAGGATTAAAAAAAAACCAATTGAATTTCATGAATTTTTTAGCGAGTTAAGATGGTCAGACATATGAGTTTTTATATTTTTTAAAATTTGTAATAAAAAGTTCATAATTAATTACTTACCAGGAAAAAAATTACAAAAAAATATGCATCACATCGGGACATGTGTCCCCTACTTATATCTAAAATCTTATAAAAAATATATTATCATTTTATTGTGGTTAGAGGGGTCAGATAGACACCTACTTCTTATTTTTTCCCTGAAATTTAAGTACTACTACATTGAAATTTCAAATTTTCACGAAATACATTTTTTTTATAAATAAACCTAGTAGTTTAGAAACTACATTCAATTTTCTATAGATTCTATTCTTACATATTTTTGAAATAATATAGATAACTTATTCAAATTTTTACGTCAAGTTACCTAACTCTAATTTGCTGAATTTTATTGCTAGTTAAGGGCCTATTTTCTCTACGATGATCCTATACATACCCTAGTTTGAATGAGAATAGAGGGAAGAAAAGAGGAGGGAACAGTAGAAGGCCCTAATACAAGGGCAGTAATCTCCTCTTCCTTCCTCTATGAGGCATCCTACTCATCCAAGAGAGCTTTTCGCCGGCCCTTGCACTTGTGCACAAGGTGGTTTCTACAACTCTTCGAACTAGAGGCCAAAGTTTGTGAAGGAGCAGAAGGCTCCTACTCAGCCATGGGAGTGTCCTCCATAGTTGTTTCTAGTAGAGGGATAGACACTTGGACAAGAGTAGGAGGGACACGTTTAGAAATAGTGGGGGGATTTTTCTCTAATACCTCAGTTGCAGGCCTCTTTTCATTCATTGTTGTAGGAGCAGAAGTGGTAGGAGGCTCCAGAGGATGGGCCATAGAGGATTTCCCTTGGCGGGACTTCTTCCTACCATATTGGATGAGCCTAGGCTCCATGGGTAAGACAAAAAGTTCAAACATAGGATGCTTGGCCCTTTGCCAAGTAGGCACCATAGGATTCTCTTGCGAATGTGAGACAAAAGAAAATGGTACCACAATAGGGCGAGAGGAAGCATTAGGCTGAACAATGGAAGAGGAAGAAATAGGATCTTGGGACCGTTTCTCTTCTTCTCTTGTACATGCCTTGGCGGTATCACTGTCAGCTTTCAAGCAAGCCCTATGTAAAAATAACATAAGGCGAAGGAGGGTATCTTAGTTTCCGCCTAGAATTTCCTTTCTTGTAATTTTGATATCTGTGATACAGGAGGTCCTTCCAAGGTGGGAGATGAATAATAGGTGCAGGCCAAAAGTAATATAAGGTATAGCAGCCACCTGCAACTAATGGTCTATATCCGTTGTCATGGACAACATGTACTGAACCCCCATGAGTGAATTTCAAATATTTGTGCACAACTAAGGGACCTCCATTCATAGCTACTAGCCAGGGGATACCTAGCTTCACTCTGAAGAGTTTAGACCTTGGGATGATATCAAAACATAAGGTGCATAGACTTAGGTCCCATGAGGACCAATGAGACAATACTACCTATAGGAGGTGTAAAAATTATGTCATGTGTGTGGATGGTATTCTCAGGTGTATCTTATCCATCCTTATGCAAAAAATTGATTAACATGATTTCCTCAGTTATAATGTTCACTTGAGACGTCAGATCAATGAGAACACTTGCTATGATATTCCCATTTATCATTGCAAGAATGTAGAGAGGAGATGGTTCCCTATTAAATCCCATCAACATGTCCCTAAAGTGAAGGTTATATCCTTACCACTACTCACATGCTACATAGAGGGAATAGGTTGATTTAAGAAAGAGGCCATCATGCACACTATAAAATACTTCCATAGAGCCTCCTAAAGGTTTCGAGATAAGACAATGACCCAAGTAAGGTTTCGCTATACAATAATTTTGGAACCTTCAAACTATGCCTACTAGGGGTCACAAGTTGGGTTGCAAGGTGAGATCCTCACAACACTCACACCTACAATACTCATAGGATATGAGGAAAGAAACTTTGATTATCCCAAAATGGAACCAAAACGGTTCACGTCAGGTTCACCAAAAATATAAGAGGGGGGGACCAGCCATGTCAAGGCCCCAGGTCATGGAGGGTCAAGAGCAGCAAGCTTCCCTAACTTATCTCAATTTAAGGGAATGCTAGGAAATGTGAGAGGTGATCCCATAAAGCTGGTTTACAATTTCTAGGAGATTTTGATTTTTGCTCAAATCATATATTTTTAGAAAATATAATGATTTAAGCCTTCAATAGTTCCAATTGAAGAGGGTATAATCAAACCACCTTAGATCAAACCCCCTTGTATAGAACCCCACTAGTTTTAAACCATACCTAAAATGAAGTCTCATTTACACCTATCAAAATGCTGATTAAAAAAAAATGATTTACCTTCTAGGGAATCAAATAAACTCATTTAAAATTTATTTGAAATGATCATGGTATTCCTTAGAACGAGGTATCCAACAAATATAATTTTAATATGTTTTGGTTTTATTATGTATTTGTTTTTTTAGTTTTATTAAACATAGGTTTTTCACCAAAAATCAAGCTCTTTGTTCTGCACATGTGGAAAAGTAGAAACTTATCAAGTTTTTTTTTTTAAATATGATCACAAGATATTGAAGTCCTTCATCCAACAAAAGATAAATTGAATTTTGATATATACAAAAAAAATTGCACATTATACAGTCGCGCTATGTCTGAATTGTAATTGGTTTGACTTCAAAACTTGATTAAAGAAAAAATGTTCAATAAAAAACTATCTAAGTGGAAGCACTAGACATCATATTTATAAATCTAAATTTGAAATAATTGTAATTTTATCCTTCATGGGAAAAAATTTATGCGTTATACGATGTGCATCACTTTTTAAAAATGTCATTTTCTGAAAAAAACTAGTTTTCATGGGAGATGGAAAAAGAAGTGCAATTTGATTCCGAAAATTTTGAAAAAATTATTTTTTTAGAATCTATAGACAAAATGTGATGAGACTAGATAGTTTGCATCATCCTCAAATTCCTTGTGGTTAAGCTGGTATAGGTGCCAAAATGTGAATATTTAGTTAAAAATAATAAGTTTTGTGTCCATTTTAGAGAAAAATTGTAAATCACTATTGTGGCATCACCCCGAGATGAGAATGATGATGACTATAAGGTCCTTCGATCACCTTGCAAACCCAAGACTTGAAATGAGAATAGGCGATTTGGTTTTCAAGATCAACTCTATGTCTCAAATAACTCTTTTTCAGAGGAAAAGAGCGTGATTCTAGGATGATAGCACGACGGGTTGGTGTCTCTCAGGTACACTGGCATTTGTATGAGCAGAGAACTAGAAAGATAAGGTCTACTCACTGGAAAATAGACTAGTTAACATCCTAGCTAATGGTTTCTAAATGAATAAAATATCACTATGAAGTATGAAACATATAAACAAATATGATAAAACAAGTAAATTGAGGCAAGGGTGACAAGAATGATCTCACACGAAAGCTTGTTTTCTAGCTCACTCCAAGATATATCCTCCTATAGACAAAAGAGAGATAAATTGTTAGGGGGTTGTTTACGATTTTGCCTTAGTCAGACCCCTTGGTTTCATGTTTCCACCTCCATGGACAACCAATTTTGCAACAATGTAGAAATAATGCAATAAAGAAGGAAAAAGAAAATTAAGACTAAAACACTATCAAATAGTAATGTGCTACCTCAGCCAAGTAATATAGAAGGAGAGTAGAGAGAATACCACCTCCACCAAGAGTTATCAAGGCTAATGGGGCAGAAAATTAGAGGAACTCAAGCCTCTACTACAATAGTGTTGTCCTACGCTTGCTCTATTGAAGTGATGGAGTGATGGAATTGTTGCTATGGAGTGCAAATATGTGCTTGAATAGTTGAAGTGAATTCTAGAATTCTTGGAGAGATTGTCTAAGAGATGAAAATGGATGAAAGTGAATGAATTTGAAGGAAATATGAATAAAACTACCATATTCGATTCGGTTAGCCGAAGGGAGGTGTTAGAATTTGAATTCCAATGAGAAGTGCAACGCCTCTGTAGGCTCTAGCCGCATGAATCTATCAAGGACGTAGGTGCATTGAGTGGATGTGTATGCATTGTGTGGGCATCCTCGACAATTCTTCTCCTACGAATGCTTAAAACAAGAACCAAGTGAATAAGAGGCAGTGGGCTTAGGTGGAATTTAGCCTCCGAATTAGGTTTTCTAAACCAAGGAAGGGTAAAAGGGGAATTTGTGTTAGGGGTGAAAATTCACTCCTATACACCACCATAATTAACTTGTGGGAGGGAGAATGACATCGAAATTATTCTCAGGTTTTGTCCTCGATCATTTTGTCTCATGAACATAACACAAGGGTAGGATGAGAGAATCATCATCCTTGAATTCTCACCAATGGAGACTTACATAACTAAAGAAATGACTAGGAGATATCACATGTCAACTAGATGTCACATGGATCGGTTTTTGAATGTGGAGTAGGATGAGGCTAACAACAAGCTCTAATCCTTTACTGCAGGCTCCTCTCATTGCTCGTTTACACTATATTCTCATTAACTAAGACCTACAAACTACTCTAACAAAGGTAACAACATTTTTTTGGAATTTAAACTTTAGCATTATGTTTTGTATTGGTTCCTTTTCAAATAGTAACTAGATCTTTTCTTTATTATAGATACATTGGAGTTCAATGTGACCGTTCCACATTTTTCGTTATACCATTGTATTCGACTGCATCCATTCTTGTAATGTGAATTAAACAATCCATACAAAACACATGAATTTCATCATTTTATATATTTATTTTTTCTACATTTTTTATATGGCATAAATTTAAGTTCCATTTTTTTTTTCATCTGTTGTCCTAATACGTTACATACATACAATATTGCTAATAATCGTTTGCATTATATTTTTTCATTTCAAAAATTTTTAGATTGTGTGAACTATTCCCTATTTCAGCCAATATGACTACACAAAATCAAATATAGCCATACAATTTTTTGGCATACCCCATTGCACACCAAAATTGCAATAGCTAGTCATATACCCACTTTCCTCATCCTTTGTTTCACTCCAAAGTGCATTGAGTCCCATGAGAATGCTTTCCTCAACCTTATTCCCAGTTGACAGCACCTTATTCTCGGTCAAGACCACTTTCCACTAAACAAACACACTGTATCATCCAAAGCCATATGTATAGTCATTACTTAGCCCAAATTCAAAAGCACCACAAAAATAAGGAATCTCTATAGTGTAACAATTTTTTTTTTGGAATTGTCCCAAATATAAGAGATTCCCTATAGTGTAACTGTCCCCAAAGTAAGGAATCTGTATAGTGTAACAATATTTTAACTAGATATGTTGAGCATATCTTTCAATTTTTTACAATGGTTTATTTGGTTTTAGGGTCATATCATCAAATATGATGCCATATCAGCATGCTTTTTGTCAAGGTGTCCAAAATGACCCCCAAAAAAATGAGACCAATAGTTGTGCACTAAGTCATGTTCTATTGGTCCGCTAATATGGCATCACATGAATTGTTGCTTTTTAGATTTAAGGAAAACATTTCATCCCATGATAGGTAGTCATCATCAACACTAACTTTAAAATCAAAAGTATTGGTCCAATATTGATAAAAATATTGGATCAAATGAAACATTAAAAATTGAATGTAACTCATGAAAAATATCCTAGGTCAAAACAATCAAATGCTATCAACATTTTTTTTAATACTAGACCTCTAAATTGTGTATTTTTAATTTTTTTATCATAGATAATAATATAAGATATTGATAAATATTTAAATATAATTAATAAAATCTCTACGTACAAATCCCATGTTGATTATAAATATTAGCCTGTGACTTTGAAGGTTTTAAAAATGAATTAAAATCTCCTAAACACCCTACACGGTTGATTCAGAAGACTCTACTACAATGATACACTCTGAGAAACAATCACACAATAGTACCTCCTGACCCCAAGCACGAAGGGCCTGCCTAGTTTTCGTGTTCAGAAGGACAAAGACTGGAACTTCGCTTGTCCCGGTTGCAACTTTCAGCCATTTCTGCATGCATTCAAACAATACATACATATTAAAAGTGATCCAAAAAGACAACTATCACTAATACAAACATAGTTAAAGTAAATAGATTGAAATACATATCAACTTATATGGCATAGGAAATGCATATAAACTTGAGTTGGGTCACTTGGATTGCAAATAACAAGCCTTACATTGCCATTATTGATACCTAGAGTCTGATTAGGATAAGCCTTACAGGTTATACGCACAATCTTCCCCTGTGCAAGGAGGAGGGGCTGGGGCATCTGTTGATCACTATCACCGCTTTTTTGTGGCTCTCATGCTGCTGGCAGGATGCCATACTTGCTTATAGCTTAGAAAATAAGATGTGGAAAGCAATGAACAAGACAAATAAGTGGATATATTGTGTTTGTGATTTGAGGTTTTATGGTGTTTATATAGGACCCAGAAAAAGGAATATTAGTTCAAAAAGGCGTGTGAATGGAAAGGAATGTAATACAACTTTAACTTTAGATTGGAATTAATTCTTTGAAGTTACACGCTTTTGTGGTTTTCTTTTAACTTTTTAGACTTCTATGATTGATCTTTTAAGTGTAAGTATGTGGAGAATGGTGGTCGTACAGAAACAAATACTTTATTATCTCTTTTTCTTATGTATAGACTGAAAAAATATATGTTTTGGTTCGTACCTTTGTATTTGTGGGAAAAGATCAAATGAAACTCAACTTAAAGTCAATTTAAGATCTATGATAAAATTATAACATAAGTTGGATGCATTATTAGTCCATGTTTATAGGGTGACGTTTATGTTTCTATCAGTTGTAGGATGGTGAAATCTTACACATTGATTGTGTAGATTCAGCCATTCTCATAGAATAACATAGTTCATTTACTCCAAACAAAATGCTAAAGCTAAACCAAACATGTAATAGAGCAAATGAAATACAACCTATTCTATGGTGGATTGGTGCCCTCCATGAAGATGTGAGAGAGCCCTTTCCCAATCCCTTTCTAAGCCAAATGAGATAGACAATGAGTTGCTATGAGCTCAAGTTGCCTATAGTTTTGATACCTTCAAAGTGTGTTGTTGAAATGAGAGAAGATGGCTTGCATTTATAGGAAAAGTTGGTAGAAGAGAGGCCAAAATTAGGCAATGTGGGACTAAATCCCATCCAATAGGATAGAGACACTTGTCATAATGGGATTGGTCAAAGCTTGTGCAAGTTTTGGCCAATGTGCCCATTCAAATTTGAAAAATGTTAATAAATGCATGTTGTTGAGAGTTTTGGGGGGAATAATCTTTGTCCAAAAAAGTCAAAGATGAGAGTTATTGAGGGAAAATAACTCTTTTTAATAAATCAATAAATTGATTTATTGATGCAAGTGGGTGGGTTAGTTAGGAGTTTAGATTTGACTCTAGTTGAGTCAAAAGCTAGAGAATGCTAATCATGATTTAGAAGTCAATTAATTTAGATTAATTAACTTAGGGGATTTTAGGGATTTGATATTTGATTTTAAATCAGTTTGATTTATTAAATCAAATAAGAAGAACCTTAGGAACTTAATTAAATAATTTGATTTATTTAATGAACCTTAGGATTAAATCAATAAATTGCTTTAATTGATTAGTAGAAGAAACGAATGCATGATGTTAGTTACAGTGGAATGCATAATGTTATTTTTGGATGTCTACATCAGTCAATAGAATATATTTTTAAAAATGCATCATGTTGTATTATATACAAATTGCATAATAAACACAATGACACTAACAAGAAAAACAACATTGAACCATTGCTACAAGTAAGGTGACATCAATGGAAGACATACCAAATATGGGATGAAACCACCTTTAAGAGAGGGGAACCCACCACATCAAGACTCCATGCCATGGAGGGCCGAAAGCAACAAGCTGCCCTAAGTTACTTAGGTTTAAGAGAATGTTAGGAAAGGCGGAATGAGAATGATGAGGACTATAAGGTCCTTCGATCACCTTGTATACCCGAGACTTGAAAGGAGACTAAGCAAGTCGGTTTTTAGGATCAACTCTATGTCTCAAATAGCTCTCTATTAGAGGACAAATGCACAATTTCGGGATGATAGAAAAACATGCTAGCATCTCTCAAGTGCACTAGTGTTCGTATGGCTAGAGTACTAGAAAGACAAGGTCTAATCACTGGAAAATAGACTAACAACCTAGATAATGGTTTCTAAGTGAAAAATTAAGAACTATGAAGTAGGAAACATATAAACAGATATGATAAAACAAGCAAATTGAGGCAACGGTGACAAAAATGATCTCACACAAAATCTTGTTCACCAAATCGCTCTAAGATATCTCCACCTATACATAGAAGAGAGAGAAATTGTTGTGGGGCTATTTAGGGTTTGCCTCAGTTAGACCCCCATTTTTGTGTTTCAACCTCTACGGACAACCAAGTTTGCAATGATGTGGAAATAATGCAATAACGAAGGATTAAAGAAAAAGAACACTAAAAAATTACCAAACAGTAATGTGTTAACTCAACCAAGTAATAGAGAATGAGAGTAGAGAGCTTACCACCTCCACCAAGATTGCTCAAGGCTAATGGGGGAGAAATGAGATGAAATCAAGCCTCTACGATAATGGTGTTGTCCTATACTTGCTCTATTGAAGAGATGGAGTGATGGAATTGTTGCTATCGAGTGCAAAAAAATTCTTGAATGCTTGAAGTGAATGCTAGAATGCTTGGAGAGATTGTCTAAGAGATAATAATATATGAAAGTGAATGAACTTGAAGGAAAGATGGAGAAAGCAACCATATTCGGGTTAGTTCACCAAAGGGAGGCATTACAATTTGACTTTTAATGAGAAGTGTAACACCTATATAAGCTCTAGCCATGGGAATCTGCTAGGGATGTAAGTGCACTACACGGATGTCTACATTCCACATGGGCATCCTCGACAATTCTTCTCGTATCGATACTCAAAATAGGAGCCAAGTGGATGGGAGGTAGTAGGTTTAGGTGGAATTTAGCCTCTAAATTTTGTTTTCTAAATTGAGGAAGGGTAAAAGTTGAATTTATGTAAGGGGTGAAAATTTTCTCCTATACATTTTTTCCCCAGTTTAGCAAGAGTGAGTACTGATGAGTGCTTCGGTAAAGTAGATCAAAGAAGTAGTACAATTAAAAATGTATACCTGAACCATCGAGGAAGTTGGCCTTGATCTGGTGAACCTAAGAGTGTAGGATATGCAAAAGTCTTCATAGCTCCACAAAACTATGGAGCTAAAGAAAGAGAGCACCTTATAAGCACGTAGACATGCAAGGAAGGCATCCTCCAAGACTCTTATTTTCTCCTTTAAATATTGTTTGGCCACCTTAGTAAGACAACTTTCCCATTCCCATATAATTTGTATTTACTAATGTGTGCTATGAAAGTGAGGAACACCCAAAAATGATATTAAATTATTATATTATGGGTAGTTTGTCATAGGACACCCTCTAGACAAAATATTTAAAAGCAACACCCATCTGAATAGTTCTTTCCAGTTGTGATTCTACTAGTATATTTCAAAATTGAAGTTCAATTGAAAATCCACATGCAAAAAGATTCAAAATTCTTTCCATATGCTCATCATATTCTAGGGCATACTTAACATGAAGGCATTCTTCCTTTTATTTCCATCTTACTTCTAATTTTTCCTTCTTGTCTATGATTTATTTTTCATAAACTTTATCGATATGATTATTTTAAGTGTAAAGCTTTAGTTGCAACTTGTTGTCTCTTTTAAATTTCCAACTATAAATCTTACACTTGAATTCTATTAGAGGTTCATCATTTTTTACATTCTCCACTCAATCAATGAATCGGTACTTTGACACCCAATCAATCTAAATATTACTCATCATATCCTAGTCATGCCTCATTTTTATTTGTCTTTTCCTTTCCTCTTCCTTGCAACAACATCATCTATAGTGCCAGTATTTTCATCCAAGTCAATTAACTCATTTTGGATAACAAGGTTATGCCTTGAAACATCTTTTGTGGCATTCTCATCCTCATCTAACTCAATTAACTCAATCCAATCTTCAGATGAGGTATATGGTGCAAGATTTGATGGTGTGTCTCTATCTTGATCTAATGGATCAAAAAAATTACCAAAGTAACACTTTATGGTAGCTCTACATTTTGGGTGTTTTGATGGCCTCCTAGTCCGTTCACCACTTTGAGGAGTCTTACTCTTGGTGCACTTGTTTCTTGACATTTTATATCTCACTTTCAATAAAAGCTAGAAAAGAATGTCTTCTTATTTAAGGAGGACATAGAATATAAATCTAATTCCGTACTCAATATCATCTTTAAGATTGAATTAAGAATGGAAAAGAGATACAAAAATCTTATAACACTATAAAGAAATGATCACTTACCTTTAGGTTTTCACTAACTCATTATTTGTTAATGCAGGAATGCATGTAGTTGTAAGTTTTTAAATTTCCTATGATCAAGTTTCCAAGTCCAACTTATGAATCAAGAGCTCAAAATTTCAGAACTAAAAAAATGTGTAAGAATAAAATAGAGCTTCGAATGTATTTATATCAATCCATATTTGGTGAATTCTATGATATTTTTAAATGGTATGTAAAAGAATTTAAATTGTAATTTTCAAGGTGATTGTGGCCATATGATTAACATGGAGTTAGCATAGTATTGGTGAAATGGGTCCTCATACACAATTAACTTTTAATTTAATTAGGGAAATTTATGATCCTCAAGCGTAATTTGTTTTTACTGTTATTGGTGAAAGGAGTCCTCATAAGCAATTATTTATAAATTTTACTAATGAAATGGGTCCTCATGCATATTGAAAATTTAATGATGTTGGTGGAATGTGTCCTGATACACAATGTTGTTTTAATAGTTTTAGTAAATATGTGGGTCATTTAATACATCCTTCTAAGATTTTAGGCAAAAATATTAATTAGTCTATTTGAAACGTGTAGTTTGTTTTGGAAAAAATATTAATTAAATTTTCCTCATAAAATACATCAATGACGAATTGAAATGTATTGGAGTGATAATTCATAAAATTTGGGTGATTTGAACACCCCACTGGTTGCAATATATTGAACAATTTTGACTTGCTTGATATGAACTATTTGAAAAGTGGTGAAGATTCCCAAATAAACAAGTCCCTAGTAAGTACTTATCGGTTAAGATTTATTAGATATAAGATATAACAACGTATATAGATGAAATACTTAATAATAGAAGGTTTAACTCACTAATCCCAAGCATAATTCTAAATATTTATGAGTTTATATAGAACCATATCATGTGTATCATGCCATGAGTAATGAAAGTAGGATTAATAAAAATGTATCATCAACTAATTCAACAAAGTATTCCAATCATTGGTTAATATTTTCCTAAATAAATTATTCACAATAGGGTTTTGAATTATAAAAAGAAACCATTCTAAATATCAATTTAAAATGTAGTTGAAGTGCATATAATATTTTTATCTATTCGGTAGAGGGGTATGTGCAGGATCATCATGGAAAAAATAGGCCCTTAAATGGCAATAAAAATTCAAAAAATCAGAGTTAGGCAACATGACGTAAAAATTTGAATAAGTTATCTATATTATTTCAAAAATATGTAAGAATAGAATTTGTAGAAAATTCAATTTAGTTTCTAGAATACTAGGTTTATTTAAAAAAAATAAAAATCTATTTGGTGAAAATTTAAAATTTTCAATGCAATAGTACTTAAATTTCAGGGAAAAAATAAGAAGTAGGAGTTTGTCTAACCACCCTAACCACAATAAAATGATAATAATTTTTTACAATATTTTAAATATAAGTAGAGGACTCGTGTCCTGATGTGATGGATTTTTTTTTGTAATTGTTTTCCAAGTAAATAATTAATTATGATTTTCTTTTTACGACTTTTAAGGAATATAAAAACTCATATGTCTGACCACCTTAACTTGGTCAAAACTTCATGAAATTATTATTATTATTTAATCCTAAAGTATGCAAAGCATAGAATGTGACACATCTTTTAGATTCAAAAAATGTGACAACGTTTGAAAGATATAGATGTTTTTCAATCAGCCTATCAATCAGAACTTTAGTCATAATTCAAATAAAAATTGAATAATAATAATTTATTAAACTCAAAGTAAAGCATAATTTATATTGGTGGAAAGATAAGACTCTCCTTTAAAAATCCTTTTTATTTCATGAAATTTGGGTAAAAAAAATTCATTAGCCACATGGGCCATCATATCACTTACATGTATTGCCACTTTTTGGCCCATCATGATCCTGCACATACCCACAACTAAGAGGGATCATGAAATATAATGGATACTGGCTTTAAGAGATAAATATTACAAGATTCATGAATTTCAACCAAATAAAAATGTGCACATATATGACCACAAAGATTGTGTTCATGTACCTATTGATATAGTCAAAGAACAACATATAGGACGTACCAAATTTATCAATGTTCACAAAAATAAAGCTCTACTACCCAAAACATTCCTCTCTTGTTATCATCCTTCTCTTCTAAGATATCTTCACCTCCTTATTTTCCCCTCCCAGTTCCCTATTATTTCTTCTTATTTTTCTACTTGACTTCAAAATAATTTTTATATTGTCCCACTTTGTAGCCAAGAGATTATTGGAAGAATGAAGAAGGTGGCCTTCGGATTTGTTATCATTGATGCCAACATTGATTGGTAACTGATTACGTAATTAGTGTGTCCATACTAATCTAGTATATTGATCTGAAAATCTTCACAATAAAAATGGAATTCAACGAGTCTTTGATATGATGATCAGGAATGTCAGTTATAGGTATAAACAAGTTTTTGGCATGTTTTGATGATCCGGTTGAGCTATCCTTATGAAAAAAATTTGTTGTTCTTTTGGTCCACAAGGTTTATCTTTTATATGTCTCTCTTTAGATCTGGGTTGACCTAACGTTTGGATAACACATTTTGTTTTGTGTGTCAAAAGCAATCTTTCATTAAATCCGACCTAATTGACAAAGATGTTATGGTTGCATATACATATGATGAAAAAATGGTGAAAGATTTGAGATAACATGTGTCTGAATGATGTGAAAGGTTATAGAGTGAAGGTAGTGATACACCAACAACCAAAAAAAGGTTTTGATATTTCCAGAGCATAACTCAAACGAGTATGTGCAGGATCATGATGGGCCAAAAAGTGGCGATATGTAAGTGATATGATGACCCATGTGGCTAACAATTTCTTTTTTACCCAAAATTGATGAAACGAAAAGGGTTTTTAAAGGAGATTATCAGCTTTCCACCAATATAAATTATGCTTTACTTTGAATTTAATAAATTACTATTATTCATTTTCTATTTGAATTATGACTAAAGTCCTGATTGATAGGCTAATTAAAAAACATCTATAGCTTTCAAATTGTATCACAATTTTTGAATCCAGAATATGCGTCACATTCCATGCTTCACATACTATAGGATTAAAAATAATAATTGAATTTCATGAATTTTTGACCAAGTTAAGGTGGCCAGACATACAATTTTTTATATTTTATAAAAGTTGTAATAAAAAATTCATAATTAATTATTTACTTGGAAAAAAATTACAAAAAAATATGCATCCCATTGGGACATGAGTCCTCTACTTATATCTAAAATATTATCATTTTGTTGTGGTTAGGGTGGTTAGACAGACACCTACTTCTTATTTTTTCCCTGAAATTTAAGTACTACTGCATTGAAATTTCAAATTTTCACCCAATAGATTTTTCTATTTTTTAAATAAACCTAGTAGTTTAGAAACTAAATTCAATTTGCTACAGATTCTATTCTTACATATTTTTGAAATAATATAGATAACTTATTCAAATTTTTACGTCAAGTTGCCTAACTCTGATTTTTCTGAATTTTATTGCCACTTAAGGGCTTGTTTTTTCCATGATGATCCTACACATACCCAAACTAAGTTAACCACTTTATAGGTGCACTTATTTAGTTCATTTTTGCAATTAGCCATAGCTTTTGCATTTTGGCATAAAGCCACAATTTGTATTTAGGTTGTGGCCCTTTTCAAGGACACTGATCAGTGTAGAGTAGGGGTAGACAACTCAAAAAATTCCTCAAAAAAGTTGAATTTCAATCTCTAAGAATTCAAATGGTGGGTTTTCATTCACTAGCTTCATTCTCCTAGTAGCCTTTTAAGTAGGGTTTTTCCAACATAACATTTAGAGTAAGCATGAACTTGGAAATGTAAATACATTTGTAGATACCCTTTTCCCCATTTACGAACATTTCTGAAAACTAGGGTAGGGTTCCTTGTACAGAAAGGGTCAAATATTGACTGACCTACTTCTCTACGCCTTGGAGGTGGGGCAAAAAATTGGGTTTTTTGAACATAACTCTCATTGTAGCTATGATAAAAAAATGTAAACATTGTTGAAAATGAAGGTAAAATTGTAGTAAAAATGCAGCTTTAAATTTATAAATCCTATGTAACTGTGTCACTAAAAAGTGTAGAATTTGACACTTTTTCACTCATTTTGGCCTTTTCCTTTGGATTCTGGCCTTGTTTAACCTTGATTCAACCTTGTAAGCTTGCAATTCAACACTAACCTAACAGTGTTTCACTAAGGTGTTGTGAAATTTTGTAACACATTTCCTCACTTTTCTAAGACCCTTTCAACACAATTCACCTAAACAACACCCTTTTACATCTTTCTAAGCCTTGAGACAAATTGTTGTAAAGTGTTGTAATGCATTTTCACATTTGTCTAGGATTATCACCCCTAGTTTAACCCTTTTCTTATGCTAATTTGTCCCCTTAATGTACTTTTAGTACCGACTTAAGTGTGTTTCGGGAGGCAAAGCTGATAAACTTCATTAAACATAATTTAATCCCTGACCACCACTTGAAATTGCCCAAGTGGGATAGGTCGCCACCTTAGGTGACCTAGTCCCTTTTGGCATAAAATTCAAATTTAAAATAAAAACTAACGAGAATCTTGCCTCCAAAGCCCTAGTGTCATCCTATCATGTTTCATTTCGGGAAAATTAGGGTTTTATATGTACAAATAAGGGTTTTCACCTTCATTTTGCTCTCTCCCAAGCTCATTTTTACATATCTTCACAAGTACTCTTGCACTCAAGACTTCACAAACAATCATTCAAGCACAAGGGTTTCACAAGCCACCTCCATTGGAGTTGCTCTTGCATGTTGCAAACCATCAAAAATAAGGGTTTGGTAAATGTTTCCATTAAGTTCATCATTCAATCTTACTCTCCTTTGATTTGTTTCTCATTTGGGTTTTGTTACCATCAAAGGGGTTTGACTTAGGCAATCCCCTAGTCCCTAAACCCAACATTCTCTTGGTATTTGCATGTGTTTTCAGGTTTGTATGCAAATTTGGTGAACTACAAGTTTTGGAGAAATTACAAACATTCCCCTAAAGTCACATCAAAGCATCAAACCCTAGAAGAAGCAAGAAGACAAGTTGCAGGTCAATTTTGGGAGTTCCAGATATGAATTGTTGCAAAAGAATAAAGTACCAACTGGGACCCACAAAATCAAACCCTGAATCCTCAAAAAGCATCAAGAGAACTAGGTCACCCCTATTGGTGACCTTGACCCTATCCTAAGATCGAAAAGGGGTTTCTGTATTTTTTGGGTACCCTTTTTTCTAAAACATTGTTTTGCTAGAATTTCTTGGTTGGAGGACTAGGTCACCCCACTTGGCGTAAGTGTCCTATTGATTTCAAACATTTTCCAAAAAATTCTGGGGCCATTCCTCCGCAACATCACATTTCTAGGTGCACACCCTTTGTCCTTCTCTGTTAGTTTCCAGATTACACACATTTAGGTCATTTTAGAATAGTTTGCATTAGTTTAGATTTACTTTTTTCATATTGCATACATTAGAATAGCATCATTTTTACTTTCAATTTCTAGCCACACAATACAAACACATATCACAACTTTCATCAATCAGTCCTCCCCTTTCAATGTAGCCACCAAAAATACCATAACCACTGAGAGACAAGAGTGTCATTCCCACACACCAAGAGCTCCTAGGGTGAAAAATCCTAAGGGACTAGTACAGGGAAATATTTTTCCCTAGGTCCAGTGTTATATTTTTGGTGGTTCGGTAACTATAGATTGAATTTTAGTATTCTTTGTGACAATCTCTTGTGTATGATTAATCTTGAATTAGATCAATTTTAATGTTGTAGAAAGTAGACAGAAGATTGATAGAACAAATATAAGACAAAATAGAAAGGACACAACATGTATGTTGAGAACCCCTTTAGGGAAAAAACTCCACCAAAAGTAGTCTTGCTTGTATTATTTAACTTTTAAATAAGTTACAATAACACTGATTCAATTCTCCTTGATATGCTTCCTTTGTTCTCCAAGAAATATTCTTCACAACATACGATATTTTCTTACAAAACTCTCTCATAGAATTGATGCAATAATAGACAATATTCTTTCTTACAAAAACTCATAAGACTTAACATATATAATATCACAAAAACTCTTGAGAAAATCCATGACTAGGGTTGCCAAGTTGAGTTCAAGCATGCATGATAAAGTCAAACAAGAGTCTCCCTCAAAGTTGGAACTGAACACTGAAGTGTTAACCTCATAGTTGTCAAAAATATCTCATTCAAGCTCATCCTCAAATTAGGCACCCAAACTAGGTCCCACTTAACTGATAATTGAAAATATCATTTTCATGCAATAGTTTTAACTCAAAGATACCAACTTGGGAGCCCAATATGGCCCAAGTTAATCTTTGTTAACTGAAACACATTTTTCACTGATTCATGCAAAACAATATGCATGAATCATCCTCCATTTGTTAACTGAATGTATCCACCTTTTATCTGCCCATCTAACTCAAGTCACTAAAGTTAACTAACATGCAATTGAATATAGTTGTAACATAATTGAACTAAATTGAACAAAACTTCAATCCCTATTTTATAGGTACTCAACATGCATAAATCAAAATCCCTATTTTGTAGGAAACTAGGATGCATTTCTGAAGTGTACTCAATTCACCAACCAGATAACTAAACTAAGGTAGATCCCACATCCCATGTGGGCCCCACATCTCATGTGCTCCTATTTTGTATGAGATCACTCCAAGGCATCCCCACATGCTCCTATTATTTAGGAATAACTACAAATGTCAGATTAAATGTTTATTTCATTCCAAATTAATCTCTTCCTAATCTTAGTGTTCTGAAACACATTCCAAGGACTTAGGAGATACATGAAATATGTTTAGAATTGAATTAAATGATATCTTATTCCCAACATTCTCCCACTTGACATTATACATTAAAATTATTCTAAACAAAGAATCATTATTTATAAATCAAGTACAAGATTCAAGGACAATGGCCTTCCTACACATGAGAACTTATTTGTAGCATTCATCAAAGTTTCCATCTTCTCAATCAATAGGGTGATCCCACAATACTGGTCTACAATTTTTGGGCAAACTAGACACTAAACTAATTTTTTTTAACTAAATATTCACTTTCAAGCTCCTATAACGGCTAAACCGTGAGGAATTTGAAGATGATGAAAACTAGTGATTTGTGAAGTTTTATCTATATATTATAAATATAGATTTTTCAATTTTTTTGGAATTATATTGCACTTATTTTTCCATCTCCTTCGAAAACTTTTTTTTTTCTTAAAACAACATTTTTAAGGAGTGACGATCACCGTATACAACATAACTTTTTTTGTATGAAGAATAAAATTATATTTTTTTCAAATTTGGATTTTTAACTACGATATCTAGCACTTTCATTTGGTTTTATAGTGTTTTATTGAATATTTTTTCCTTAATCAAGTTTCGAAGTCAAACCAATTACAATTCAGACATAGGCAGATTGTATACAACATAACTTTTTATGTATGCATCGAAATTCAATTTATTTTTTTAATGGATCAAGGACATCAATGCCCAGCATAAAAATATTTTTCAAATTTTTATTTTAATGATCTTCTATTTTTCCACATGTGGAGAACAGAGAGCTTGATTTTCGGTGACAAACCATTGTTTAATAACACTAAAAAAACACATACATAATAAAACCAAAACATATTAAAATTATATTTGTTGGATAGATAATTCTGAGGAATACCATGATAATTTCAAATAAATTTTAAATGAATTCATTTGATCCCCAAAAAGGTAAATCAAAAGTGATTTTTTAGCAGTATTTTGATAGGTGTAAAGGAGACATTTTGTAGGTATGGTTTAAAGCTAGCAAGGTTCTATCCAAGGGGGTTTGATCTAAGGTGGTTTGATCAAAACTTCTTCAATTGGAATCCTTAAAATGGAAATTTTTAAGGCTTAAATCATAATATTTTCTAAAAATATGTGATTTCAACAAAAATTAGAATCTCCAAAAAATTATAAACCAGCTTTGTGGGATCACCCAATACCTTTCCCAAGTCTCTGTAGTATCCATGAGAACCCACCAATCAATCCATGGCAACTTCAAATGCAACCTGCATAATCATGAAGCTCTAATAAAATGATAATACTGAAAACCAAAACTGCATCCTATCCAAATTTCATAAACATAACCATATCCTACCAAAGATCCCAATGAACCGTGACATTGAGCTATACATGGAAACAAGATAAACATCAAACCATCACTTGTCAAAAAAATCCCACTGAAACATGTAACCAATCTATCCATGACATTGTGACAACTATCTCCTAAATGAAGATCATTTGTGGCCTCAACATAATCAAATAATTTCCTATTAACTGAAACAACTCCCAAAAGGTCAAGTAAAACCATAATCTTTAAACCAAGAAGATCAAACTCAAGGTAACCATCCCCATAGCTGGAATTCAGTCCATAAACCATGGCATAACATCGCTCAAAATGAATCCTCCAAAACTAACTATCCATAGCTCATTATCCATATCTATGAAATATAAAACAAATAAACTCATGCTAAACCACCCTTAAATGAGTCTCCATAATCAACCATGAATCAAATCACTCCCATTAGAAATCATAGCATGAAACATAGCACATTTGAAAGATATAATGGGAAAATACCTCTCAAATTAAGAATTTTCAAGTAGACCAAGAGTGCGGAATGAGAATTCTCCTCCAAGATAACCAATCCATCATGATTCACTTCAAGAAGAATGTCCTCTATCAATCTATCATGAACTCACATTCATAGCTAGGTGAAATCTCCTCAATCTTCCTAATAAAACCTCCAATAAGTAACCATATTAAGAAAATGTCTCTAATCACAAGAGAAGTCCAACCATCACCTACATCTATAAGTATCCATGAGGACCTGTAACCAATCAATACATGTCAAAATTCGAATGCATCATAGTACCATCATGAAGTAATCAAGCAAATGATTAATGTACTCAATACAAAGAGAACTATTCATAATTAATGTCAAAGCTCCAACTATAGAATTAGGAAGCAATCATGATAACATGATCAAATCCATCTCCTCCTAGGAGATCACATGTACCAAAACATACATACTAGTCTTAAGAAAACATGTAATATGACAAACTCTAAACCAGTATAAAGGGAATAACATAACATCTTAAAAAATATACTTTAAACCAAGAAATGATATCTTCAATCACATGAAGATATACATACCAATGATGCATCCACATCACTATAAACAAATTTAATAGAATTATGATACCAAGTCACACATGGAAGTGTGACAACCACCCTCTCCATCAAGATCATCTAGGTCATCATCCGAGGATTCCTCTGTAGAAGTATCATAAATCCTTTTCTTGTTCTTACAATCCTTCTTGATATGTCTCAATTTCCCATAGTTCCAACACTTTACCTTACTCTTAATAGGGGTTTTAGACCGTCCTATAGACCTATCATTTCCTTTTTGGTATGTCTTAAATTTTGTTGGTGCTTTTTCTAGCTAAACCCTGCAAATCTCTAAGAGGTAGCCAATCTCTATTTTGAAGAATTATCTTGAAGTCAGTGGACAACTGACAGGTAAATATTCTTAGGGCTTTACCACTACTCTTTAGGCTCTATGAGACCAAGGAAGGTATTCCTATTTATTTTAATTTGATACTCTTCATCACAAGAACACTTCAATACATAGATATATTCCTACTATATGCAAATAGACATTATTCACTGAAGGCTTGGCAAACCTTTGAGAAAATAATTACCTAATGCTAGGAAATGAATGATACTTTTAAGCACATACATCATAGTTGAAAGATATAATGATTTTCAATTTAATAATTGTTTCTAAAATGCACTAAGCTGAGAGAAAAATCAGTGCCTAATTCTAGGCCATGGATTCAAATACATAAAATGAATTCATCAGCAAATGAACTTCAACCATTGGATTCAAAATTTTAATGCATTACACCAACATATCCACTCCTATTGTCAATCAAATTCTTCTTATCAAATCCACCTGCACATTTAAAATCACAACTCTCTGCTCAAAGTAATTTATCCATTTCATTGAAACATAACCACAAATAGATAATACAATCTCAGGTAAATTGAGATGACAAACTCAAAGATACTTTGTATCATTGATTTCATATGATCTAAGATGTACAAAACTGGAGACAATTTGAAGACATTCATTATTTAATTCCCAAACTAGTTAATATTTACTCATTAAATCAACAATTTTACAGACTTAGCTAATAACTCAAATTCAACACTTCTCTATCTACCCAACCCTACACAAGAATTCAAATACCTTACAATGTGAAAAGAATGAGAAGAAATAGAAACAAAAAAAATCCTAAAACTGATCCGAGATTTGAAAAGCTTCATCCACTGTTAATCCTCAACAAGAAAATATTTGGAAAACCTCTCTCTTCTCTCATCATTTGTAGCAAAAAAAGTTTCCTTTTCCTTTTCCTTTGTAGCAACATATTC
This sequence comes from Sequoiadendron giganteum, assembly GCA_007115665.2. NCBI lineage: Eukaryota > Viridiplantae > Streptophyta > Pinopsida > Cupressales > Cupressaceae > Sequoiadendron > Sequoiadendron giganteum. The sequence goes on from CM021107.1 coordinate 524,440,306, forward strand.
ACTCCTTAGTGAAAAATCCTTACCCTACAGCTAAGAAAATCTGCCTGTGAAAACTATCATTTACTTCCTTTACTAGTTTTACCTATGCACTTTGGAATTATTTTCATATTTATGTGTCAAGCACATAATATCCTTTATAAAATGAATAATTAATTCACTTTATAAATTTCTCCCCATGCACCTTAATGTTTACCTTACTATTGCACACCATTTTTACTTTTATATCCACGTCACATATTTTTATCTATGTCAAAATGAAAATGAAAATGAAACTACACTTTACTTTAGAGCCATTACCTCCTTAGCAAAGAATCCTTTATAAAATGAATAATTAATTCACTTTATAAATTTCTCCCCATGCACCTTAATGTTTACCTTACTATTGCACACCATTTTTACTTTTATATCCACGTCACATATTTTTATCTATGGGAAAATGAAAATGAAAATGAAACTACACTTTACTTTAAAGCCATTACCTCCTTAGCAAAGAATATTGTTTCTCATTTTAGAAGTGGAGGCCCCCTTTTAATTTTTTATCGGATCACAACATTTTTCACCTCATATTTTAAAACATTTACTCACTCTTTTTTAAATGTATGTTGGTCATATTAAAAACTTTCACCTTTAAAATATTTAGTGAAGGCCATTCTTTATCGGGCCACTGAAATATTTCACCTTCCCCCACTAAATTTTTTTATTAAGATTTATTGGTCATCATTTAAATTTAAATGATTTGTCCCTTAAAATAATCCCGAGCCATTTATGGGGCACATTAAATTTTAAATTTTTTACCTTTTTATTTTAAAAAAGAATGAAGAACTTAGCAAACAGAGCCATCAGGCCCAAACTCGTCCACTTTTTCTGTTCTCATGGGCCCACCTACCACGTGGCAAGAGTGCACACACCGCTCAACAATCTGGCTGGCATCACCTTGATACCATGCGCAGCCTACGCGATTTTATCTCTTCTCGGCCATTGATCTCATTTTGCTGCCCTAATTTCGCTTACCCTGCAACTAGTATTCTCTGGCTATAGTGGCACAATCAAAAGCATACAGTTTTGATGTGTTTTCATCGCAAGCGCCAATTATCCTTGACAAAGTAAGCCTTCTGTTTGGCTTGCTTGCACATTACCAATGAGCAATGACATCTCCTTTGCAAGCACAGAAAGATAGCAATCTTCGAATGGTTAAAGTCACCTATGTTCCCCAAATTTCATTATTTCATTTATAAAATGAAATTGGCCCCTTCTCAGCTGGCGTATTAGCTGCCTCCTACAATAGAAATACTCCAGAGTCTTTGCGCTAATAATCATTTAATTCCATAGCCTTTTCAAAAGGTATTGCGGTGCCCTCTGTTAGAGTTCATTTGCAATAACAAACAGATCCCTTATCACATTATGCATTTCCAGGTATCTGTCGTTATCTCCCACAAAGAACTCAAGGCTCCTCATGATCTATGGCATCACATTCAATGGATCCCTTAAACAATTTTGATACATTTATTCTGTGAGAACATACTACCTTGGGCGTGAGTCTTTTCTTCATCTGGGTGTGGGCTCGAGAGATGGTAGTGTAGCTGCCAATTGCATTTGCTTAAGAGTTTCTAGGACCTTTTCAACAAATTCGCTTTGGGCATAAGCTGCATATATGGCACCTATTGTCTATGCTGGCGCGGGTTGGAAGGATGGTAATGCAGGTTAAGGGGTTCAACAACACAACTGTTAGCTGCATATGCTCAAAAGTTTTTGAGGCATTTTTAAAAATCCTTTCACTGTATATCATGCAATCAAGTGCATTGCTTGGCACTGAAATTCTTGATGGTGTCATCCTTAAGTGGGCATAAAAAATGCAAATATGCCTCCCTCTTCATTGAAGATATGTGCAATATATTTGCTAAAAAATCTCTCACGCCTTTTCCACAGTCCAATTATGGGTGTATGGTGCATTAGGTTGTTCCATGAGACCGCATTATTTGGAGAATTTTTTGAAACAAAATCATGTGCCCTATTCAAAAGACAAAAAGGACTCCGTTGGAAATAGAGCAAGCTAGAAAAGCTTTGAGTCCACATATGTAGCCAAAGCTGACAACTTTTATCAAGATAAATTGAGGGTCCATCAAACATATATATCAAAACTTTAAATTGCCACTACTACAATTGCAAACCGCCACAATTTCCTTCCAGATAGATTACCAATATCATTGTTGGTAACCTAGTTTAAGTCAAGATTACTGCAAACTTTAGATTTCACATCTGTAGCATTTGAAATCCTCATCAATAACAAGGCCTTGAGTAGCCTTTATTCTACAGTCAACACCTCCATTAAATCCATTTCAAGCCTTCGAAACAAATCCAAGTGGTGATTACATCCCTTTATTGGCAATAGGCAATCAATATCCTCTATAAAATTTTGTTTGCTCAACATCACATTTGAATTTTTTTGCTATCATTTAACTTTCCAGCTGAGGCCATCTACAGATATTTGAAAATTTTCAAAACCTTAGCATCTCATATTTTATGCACTTTCAACAATTACAATATTCCATGAGATGAATTATCTTTTTGAGGCAACCACTTGAAAACTTGGCATACCTACATATGATTCCATATAATCTGGGAAACATGAACAACATTGACCCTACTAGCATAATAAAATATTTTCCTTTTTCACTATCATGTAAATGTTCAAACAACCAAGCAACATTAAATAGGGTTCTGACATTGTTCCATGGTGACCCGAGTGAAACACCACTCTATACTTGATGACTTTGCTATAATTTATCTTGATTCTATATTTTACTTTGTATTATAAACAATTGACATACCATTTCAGCCTGTATGCACATAATCTATATCACCGCACTTCAGGCATATGTCAGGGAGAGCAATCTCCACATCAACATCAAAGGAGCTTACATTTTCTTTGGATATCTTAACTGCTTATTTGCAACTTGAATCATGAGGATGTTCTTGAATACCTTTATCAAATTCTCATTAGCAATCATTTTGTCTTGGCAAACCCTTTTGAGAGACAATGAATAACAGCAATTCAAGAGTGGATTTTGTTTCAACAAACATAGCTTTCTTGATGCTTCATGAATTTCATATAGATACACTCATGTCAACATTAAGTTATAATCATTTGATCTATTTATGCTTCGAACTGTGTCATCAGTTTCCTTCCCTTGAATGTAACATTACAACACTTACATCTTCATAACTAAGTGAGGTATGTTGGGTCCCCATGTGAACTTGACTAAAAAACATTATTTTCAAACAAGTTTTATATTCAAATTGGTCTGAGACAACTTTTGAATGTTTCAGAAGTGAAACCATGAACTCGGTTATCATTAAAATCAGCTTTTAGGAATTTTTGCATAATGGTCAATATTGATCAAGTTGGCTCTGGAATCTCCTCAAGAAATAGGTCAAACGACCTCTTGGAGTCACAAAATTTTTTAGGCATGTAGAATTTTGATCCAAAAATGGAGTGCAAAATATGGTTCGAAAAAAGAGATCCCACAGTGAGAGATATTAATTGACAAAGATGCCTACTCAAACTTTTTTGTAATTGCAACTATTTAGAATCAATTAAAACTCACTAAGTCACCAGTTTATAAAAATACCAAATCAACTCCTCGCGAGCTACCAGTGCACATACAGGCTCATTTAGTTACATTGAATATGTGTGCAAGAAGGATTTTCTTGAATCATCACCATCAAAAGATATTGAAGGTCAAAGTTGACCACCCTGAAAGGTTCCAAAAAATGTAGGTGCAAAATTGAACAAATTGTATTTGCTTTTGGCTTGGTAGAAAAGAAAATTAGATCATGAAGCTCTGGAACCTGACATGGGAGTACATTTATGTGGGGAGAATGGAAAGAAACAATCATTTTTGTTTGACTGTCAACCATTTGTAAAATATTAACCTGAACTAGAGGCCACTTTGCAAAACTGAAAGTTTACAAACAACAAAAATGTGTCAAATCCCTCCATCTTCGATTTTCAAAACCATGGCATAGCTTATCGTGGGAAGCTGAAAATTTACATACAAGTTCACATATCTCACATGAGTGGGTCCCCTAAGGGGTTTTTCTTGAGAATCAACAAGCTCCAAAATATGACCCTCGAAAGTAGGTCACTTAGGCAGATTTTTAGGGGTACCTTTGAAAGTGCAGAGGAATTTTTTTTTAATATGGGCACTTCAAATTTGTAAAATTTGAGAGTGCCAACAGAGTCCTTTTCCTTAGGCCTTCCTCTTACAAACAAGGCATCTTGGGATTCCTCTTTAGAATTTCTCCTCACATCCTCTGATAGGAGAGTAGGAATTATATTTTTCATCTTCGAATTTGCACCACTACCACTAATAGAAACAACTAGAGTTTCCCAAGACTCTGGTAAAGAACATAGTAACAAAATTCATTTTTCTTCATCTTCTAGCTTTACATCTACAGATGCCAACTAACTTAGAATCAAAATAAAAGTTTTCAAATGATTTGCAACAAAATCACCTTCTTTGATATTTAAAGAATATAGTTGTCTTTTCAGATACAACTTATGAGTAAGGCTTTTAGTTTGATAGATGCCACCTATCCTCTTCCACAAATCAAATGTAGTCTTTTCATCTCAAACATTCAAGAGAACAACATCAATAAGGAATAACCTTATGGTTCCTCTTGCCTTCTTATCGAGCTTTGCCCAATCCTCATCTAACATAGATGAAGGTTTCTTTGTCTTATTACCAATAGCTAACTATTCATCTCTCTCTTCAAGGAGATCTTCCATTTTTGGTTTCGACATCTCATACCTAGACCAATTGAACCTTTCAATATCTAAACAATAAGTATAACCCATTGCAACACACTAATTTTCCAAATCAGCAATTGACACAATATTAAAATCTCCCACTACAACAAAAAAATTCAAAATTAAAAAAAAAAGACATCCCAAACTCTACCCAACCTCTAGCTTTGATACCAAATGTTGATAGAATAAATATAAGTCAAAATACAAAGGACACAACATGTATGTGGAGAAACCCTTTCGGGAAAAACTCCACTAAAATTGTTCTTTCTTGTATTATTTAACCTTTGAATAAGTTACAATAACACTAATTCAATTCTCCTTGATATGCTTCCTTTGTTCTTCAATAAATGTTCTTCACAACTTGCAATATTTTCTCACAAAACTCTCTCATATAATTGCTGGAATAATAGACATTATTCTTACTTACAAACTCATAAGAGTTGACATATATAATATCACAAATCCTCTTGAGATAATCCACCCCTAGGGTTGCCAAGTTGAGTTCAAACATGTGTGAAAAAGTAAAACAAGAGTCTCCCTCAAAGTTGTTGCCCAGTATTGAAGTGTTAACCTTGTAGTTGTCAAAAATATCTCATTCAACCTCATCCTCAAAGTAGGTGGCCAAACTTGGTCCCACTTAACTGATCATTGAAAATATATCTTCCATACAATAGTTGTAACTCAAATATAACAACTTGGGTGCCCAAGGTGGGCCCAGGTTAATCTTTGTTAACTAAAACACATTTTCACCGATTCATGCAAAACAACATGCATGAATGATCCTACATCTATTAACTTAATATATCCACCTGTTATATGTCCATGCAACTCAAGTTAACTAACATGCAACTAAAGATAACTGAAACGTAACTAAATTGAATTGAATTGAACATCAATCCTTATTTTATAGGTAGACAACATGCATAAATTAAAATCCCTATTTTGTAGGAACCTAGGGTGCATTTCTAAAGTGTACTCAATTCACCAACGAGATAACTGAAGCAAGGTGGATCTCACCTCCCATGTGGGTACCACTATGATTTTACTTTATAGGAGTTAACTCCAGCGCATCCCCACATACTCCTATTATTTAGGAATAACTACAAATGTCAAAATTAAATATTTATTTCATACCAAATTAATCTCTTCCTAATCCTAATTTTGTGCAACACATTCAAAGGACATACGAGATACATGAAATATGTTTAGAATGAAATTAAATGGCATCATATTCCCAAAACAATTAGTTCTAGATACCCATTTGGGATTTATACAACATACCAAAATTTTAGGGGTGGTCACTTCATAGGGCACCCTTAAAAAATTGACTGTTCTTGTCATACCCCTTTGTTTTGCTCTATTGTGCGAACAATGTTCTCCTTTATGTTGTGTTTTTTTGTTAGTGCTTTGACTATGGTACTTGGTTACTATTTGATCATTTTTTGTAAAGCGATGTGGTTGAGATATTTTGATGTGATGGTAATTTATTCTGATGTTATCATTATGGCATGCTTTAGATTAGCATAGATGATATTTGAATTAATGATGTTTTATGCCTTTGATTATATTATTGATGTTAGATTCGTCTGTTGGTAATACTGTATTTGTGAAAGGGACGAGATTGCATCACTCACTTGCGAGTGCCCTGCGATTTCGTGATTCCCCCTTCACGGTGTGTTTTATATGATGCAAATATACATGTGCGATATACATTTGTTCACAGGTTAATAGGTACAAGACATTGACTCCATCTGGCTTCACAGGGTTGAGCGTGTCCATTTCCAACGACATTCGATTGGGAGATAGAAGCTAGGTTTCCCGTGTCAAGTCATCACCCTAGTCATAGTGGGTCATCGATTTTAGTCTAATTCAGTTGTTTTAATACTGTTTAATTTGCCTAGTTTTTATTTAATTGCAAGTTGAAAAAGGTAATTAAATGGCTTTATGTATTTAAGTTGTTGATTAAATTAATCTGGTTTAATGTTAGAAATGTGATTTAATTTATTAATTAATTTAATTTAATTAATAAATAATTTAATCTTGGATTAAATTTATTTTATTAATTAATTAAATTAATTGTGTTGAAATAAGTTAAATTATGCATTTTGGAAATCATAGATATTTTGTGTGAAAGTGGAAATTGAAAAGATTAAGTTGGAAAATTGGAAAAAAAATTAAACTTCATTTAAGAAAAAAAACTGAATTCAAAAATTGAAAATAGAGATATTTTGAGATATTTTCTATTTTTTTCTGAAAATTTATGATGGTGGTTGAAAATGAGATATTTTGATTTTCATAGAGTCTTGCTATAAGCATGAAAAAGAGGATGGAAAATGGAGATGGAGAAAAGGAAATGAATTTTTGGTTGTGTGTTTGGATTTGGTTTCTTTTGGAGAAGCTCAATTAGATTGCTGAGAAGAAGCTTGAATTTGAGGAGAAATATTTGCACCATTTTGTCATTCTCTCAAGCATTGGAAACTAGGTATTTTGTTTATTAAATTAATTTCATTTGAAAAGATTCACAATTTTTTTTGTTGTTGTTTGAAAATATATATAAAATTTGTTGGATTTGCAAGAAAAGCCCATATTGAATCTGGTTTCAGAACTTTAAAACATCTATTGCAAATGATGTTCTTCAAGGAAAATTGCATTATGTTTGTATTGATTCTTTTCTGAAATTTATTTGCTCAGCTGGTTTTGTAATTTTAATAAATTTGCATAATATATATATATATATATTGGTATATTAATATACATATATGTATTTTATATCTATATAAAATTATTTAAGGGTTATGCTCTTGAAAATTAAAAAAATACTCCCCTGGCTAAAGTCGCGGATTTCAAAATCCGCATGGTTTTTGTTTTAAAAAAAAAAAAAAATTAATTAAAAAAAACCGAAATTTTGTGGGCGTTGGGGGCTCGACTGACAGCTACCCCCATGGGAGGTGTTGTGGGGAGCTGCACCCAGTGTGCCCCATAGGGCTGCCCTAAGAACCAGCCGCAACCACCATTACAAGGGACAACTGTGTTTAAACACAGTCAGCCCTGATATGGGGGTTCGGTTGTGTTAAACCAGCCACCCCCAACCCTATTATGCGTGCGACCAAAGGTCGAAAAACATGGTTTGACTTTATTTTAATCCATTTTTTTAATATTAAAATATTAATATATATGAAATAATTATATATATATATATAATATATAAATAATATAAATATATGTATATATATATCATATAAGGATATATATACTATGTATATGTACATATTATTTTATATATATATAGCGGAGATTAGAAATTTATATATATATATATATATATATATATATATATATATATATATTAAAATGATTGATTTGATAAATATCATGATTTAAATGTATTTGGGAAATTTTAAAATCTATATGCAATAGACGAATTTTCAATCTTGTTTTAAAATAATATTTATTTCTAGGACAAATATTTGATTCTAAAATAATAGATGAATTATTGGATTTTAAAATGTTATGTTATGTTAGGACAGATATTTGATGTTAAAATACTAGGTTTTAAAAGGTCAAGTACTTGATTTTTAAAAGTCATATGTGTTAGCACAAGAATTAACTGTTTCTAAAATGGTTTATTTTGAAGGGAAGAAATAGATGTTGTGAAAGCAGTATGTTTGAAACGAAGAAGTAAATGTTTTCTTTTTTTTTTTGCAATCAATTAAGGATTAAATATTTGGTTTAAATCTCAAACTGTGTCTAAAAAAGACAATATTAATTAGTTTTATTGAGGCAATGAATTATTGAATGTTATTAAGGGAAATGGATTTAATATATCCAAAATTCGTTATTTCCTCGCAATTTCCTTATGTGATTATTTTCCTATGTTCATGTTTGGGGAAATGGGTTATGTGTCTTTAATATGTAAGTCTTCCAGTGGATCCTAGAGGATGGGGGTTTTCGTTTTGTGATGTCAACTATTTGTCTTTCTCTTGGGTAGTGCATGGTGCGTTGCCAGTAATTTATCCGGTCTCCATGATCGGGGATGTTTTGTACCTCTTGTGGAAGGAGTGGATTATGTGGTTTGTGACTTCGTGTAAGGAGTGGATTTGTTATATTTGTTGCCTCCAGTGTTTTGAGTGATTTTCTATATTTGTTTCATCCTAGCGTTGGAGTGGTTGTAATATCTATTTTGTATGCACTTGGGCTCCCTTGGTGATTGGTTTGAATGTATGTTGTCAGTAGAAGAGTGGCTTCCATTAGGGGCCAAAGCCGTGAGAGGTAAACTAGGTAACTTTCAGAGGTAGTTTATTCAAGTGATAACTAAAGCAATGCATTCCATGTCAGTAATGTTTTGGTGTACTTGTGATTGGTTGTGTCAATTTGATTCAATTATGTTCTAGTCTGTGTCTAGAGGTAGTTGGTATTGGCTAATATTCCTTGTCACTATCTCCTAGCATGGGGGGTGGGCCTTTAGGTACCACTTATTTGGGTTGCATGCACCATACTCTGTTGGGCTTTCTTCTTGTTTGTGTTGATGAGATTTCCAGTTGGAGAGCCCATGGGATCCAGTTACTCTTTATGCTTATTTTTCATTTCAGTTAATCTTGTAATTTATTACCCCTCTTTGTAATCGAGGTGGAAGTTGTAATATGTAATTATGATTTTGGATTTACCTCATTCAGGGAATGAGAGTTGTAATCTTATTGTTAAATGAGATCTTATGGTATCTCTAGTTTCTTTGATGAATTTATCTTGTAAGGAATGTATGTGTTATTAATTTCTTAGGTAATTAAATGTTTTGGTTTCAAATCTTTAATGTTGTTCATGGGTTGTTAAGTAACCTTAGTCTCGTAACCTTAGAGGTTGTTGGCAATGGGTAGTGAACTTGCTTATTAATTGTACTTAAACAAAAAATAAATTGGTTCATTTGAGTAGTTAATTGCAACTTCCTCTAGGGTTGTGTGGCGGGGCATTACACATGGTATCACAGCCTCAAGTTCATACACTAGGTACTCTATGTACATTGTGCCCACTAGGTTGTCCCTATGAATCTATTAGTGGAATTGTTAAGTGATCACGTGTTCATGGCTTTTACTTTAGCATGATGTACTATGTTAAAAGAGTAGCGTGAAAGTAACCTGATAAAAGGTTATGGTTGGAAATTTTTGATACGTATCCCATGGGTTATGGAATTGGATGTTCCTATGGGATTATGTATGTATTTGTACCCCTGTAATGTAAGAAACTAGTAATTGTATCTTGTTCGAGAGTTGTTAATACCGCGTACTTGCTTTGTGTACCCATGTGATGGTGATACTTGGTACCCATCCTTGAGGAAAAGTTACACTTTGGTGTGGGATTTATCATACCATTATGTGTGTGTGAATGTTTTGTTACCTAATTGAAGGCCAACCCTTGTGTAGTTGAAACTGATATATAAGAGTAACCAAGAGTAGTTCTTCTTTTGGTTCTCTAGATCCTCAATCCGTAAAGGAATAGTAGTAGCCACAAGTTCCTTGGGTAGAGTGTGTATCATATGCATATTAAGACATAGAGCATATTAGCTCAACCAATCCCGAGGAAACATAACCACTACTTTCCCTTAAGATGGGTTAGGATACTTGATCCATAAGTGTTAACCTAATCCCCATAGATTTGAGTACAACAATATAGGTATGTTAGCTATGCCTGGACGTCCATGGAGGCATTGATCTAGCATAGCAAGTAAACCTCGTCTGTATGAGAGGTGAGACTTGGTAGCCTCATAGTGATATTATCGTATTGCATTATGTATATACCCTATCTGCTTGTGTTCCAACATGATGCCTGAGATACGATGCCACACTCGACTGGTTTTTCGACATAGTGCTAGTGGTGATTCCGTGTTACATGATGCCACGTGTGTAGACACGTGAAGGCACATTATAAGATTTTCTTTGTTAGCCTACTTGTGTGATGAGCGTTGTCGGGCCTCAAACACTTGTAGAGGGATACTCATGGTTTCCTTGACCATGTTGGTCAAGTAGCATATGGGTAGATCCTAGCCATGTATACCTCTAGCTTCGGCGAGTATCTACTTGTTCCTTCTCCATGAGGTATCGATATGCGGGGAGTGTTTTGTGCCTGCCTACTTCCTTAGAGCCATAGACACTCTGCCATGTGACATATGACTAGTACATGCCTTGTCTGATTGATGTATGTCCATGCCATGTGATGATGCGATGCGGGGTGTAGCCGAGGAGTACACCACATGCCATGTGGTTGGAATTTTCACTCCGCACCACATGAGGGGCTATTGCGATAGCCTAATGTTGTTTCCTCTTTCCTCATTGGTGGCTAGTATCTAGTCACACAGTGTTCTACAGTTCAATTTTAAATATTGTGAAATTTCTTTTGGTTATTGAAGATTTTTCAGTTGATTGTGAGGGCCGACACTTTGTTATATTTGATTGTGAAGGTTTAGCCACAACTTGTGATCTTATTTTATTATAACCCTAGTGGTTATATATTTGATTCCATGTTGAAATTATGTGCATTATTGCCTTATTGTTGAAACTCAACTTTAATTTTCTCTTCTTTATGAACTTGGTGGCTAAGCTAGTTATCTTTGTTGTTTTCAATGTTGGCTATGTGGTGTATTGTGATTCCTATCCAAGGACGTATGAGACAAACTTGGTGAGAGTGTACGAGGAAGTAGACGTGAGAAATGTAGAGGATGGGGGTATGTGAAGTTGTTATGCAACTAGGACCCACTACTCACCTATGTGTGATGACTATCTCTTTGAGGCTAACCACCTTGTATAACAAGAGATAGGACATCGTGGTCTTGTTTGGATGCTCTCACCATGTGCGTGTGGCCTAACACCATCAAACCACTAAGTGTGAGATATGGATTATGTGAGATGGATATTGGCTCTCGACTTATGGATTATGTGATGGATAATGGTTCTTGGTTCATGGATTCTTCTATCATGGATGGGTATGCTGCTTTCTGGTGTCTAGATGGACCCTTGTGTAGCCTTGTGATGATTCCCTATGATGTGTATTGGTACATGTGTGTATTATGTATGTTAATCCATGGTTATATGTTTTTGGAGACTTGGTTGGTGGTTGCTTCACCATGTTGGTCTATATGGATTGACAGTGTACTTGGTTGAGTTATTTATGGCTCGGGTTGATGTTATTTTTATGTTGAGGTTTGGAGTGGTTCAGTTTGGAACCCTTGGTTTTGTGTGATTGTATGGAGTTTGAACTAGGGGTAGTTGCAGGCTTCCAGGAGTAAGCCTAGCCCTAGGGGGTGGATGTATTACCCTTCCATTTTTCTCTGTTTTGCGAACAATGTTCTTCTCCTTTATGTTATTTTTTCTATTGGTGCTTTCACTATGGTACTCGATTACTATTTGATCATTGTCTGTAAAGCGATGTGGTTGAGATATTTTGATGTGATGGTAACTTATTCTAATGTTATCATTATCACATGCTTTAGATTAGCATAGATGATATTTTGAATTATTGATGTTTTATCCCTTTGATTATATTATTGATGTTAGATTCGTTAGTTGGTAATATTGTATTGGTGAAGGGGATGAGATTGCATCACTCGCTTGTGAGAACCCTGCGATTCTATGATTCCCCCTTCATGGTGTGTTTTATATGATGCAAATATACATGTGCAATATACTTTTGTTCGTAGGTTAATAGGTATAGGACATCGAGTCCACCTGGCTTCACAGAGTTGAGCGTGTCCATTGCCAATGACATTCGATTGGGAGATAGTAGCTGGGTTTCTCCTATCAATTCGTCACCCTAGTCATAGTGTTTCGTTGATTTTAGTCTTGAATTAGATTTATTTTATTAATTAATTAAATTAATTGTGTTGAAATAAGTTAAATTATACATTTTAGAAATTATAGATATTTTGTGTGACAGTGGAAATTGAAAAGATTAAGTTGGAAAATTGGAAAAAGAATTTAAACTTCATTTGAAAAAGAATTTAAACTTCATTTTAAAAAAAATTTGAATTCAAAAATTGAAAATAGAGATATTTTGAGATATTTTCTATTTTTTTTCTGAAAATTTATGATGGTGGTTGAAAATGAGATATTTTGATTTTCATAGAGTTTTCTATAAGCAGGAAAAAGAGGATGGAAAATGGATATGGAGAAAAGGAAAGGAATTTCTGGTTGTGTGTTTGGATTTGGTTTTTTTTTTTAGAAGTTTAGTTAGATTGCTAAGAAGAAGCTTGAATTTGAGGAGAAAGATTTGCACCATTTTGTCATTCTCTCAAGCATTGGAAACCAGGTATTCTATTTATCAAATTAATTTCATTTGAAAAGATTCAAAACTTTTATTTGTTGTTTGAAAATATATATAAAATTGGTTAGATTTGCAAGAAAAACCCATATTAAATCTGGTTTCAGAACTTCAAAACCTCTGTTGCAAATGATGCTCTTCAAGAAAAATTGCATTATGTTTGTATTGATTCTTTTCTGGAATTTATTTGTTCAGCTGGTTTTATAATTTTAATAAATTTGCATAATTTTTTATTTATATATATATACATATATGTATTTTATATCTATGTAAAATTATTTAAAGGTTATGCTATTGAAAATTTAAAAAATAATCCCTTGCCTAAAGTCACGGATTTCAAAATCCGTAGGTGTTTTGTTTTAAAAATTAAAAAATTAAAAAACTTAAAAAAAAAACCCAAAATTTTTTGGGGGTTGGGGGCTCGACCCACAACCACCCCCATGGGAGCCACTGTGGGGAGCCGCACCTAGCGCGCCCCACGCGGCCGCCTGAAGAACCAGTCGTCACTACTGCCATTACAAGGGACGACTATGTTTAAACACAGTCGTGCACCTTAATGGGGTGCAACTGTCTTTAAAAACAATCGACCCCCATATGGGAGTTAGGCTATGTTAAACCAGCCGCCCCCAACCCTATTATGCACGTGACCCAAGGTTGAAAAACGTAGTTTGGCTTTATTTTTATCCTTTTTTTTAATTTATTTATTCAAAAATATATATAATATTGTATCTATTATATTATATAATATTAAAATATTAATAATAATATTTTCTATTATATTTTATAATATTAAAATATTAATATATATTAAATAATTATATATATGTAATATATAAAGAATATAAATATATGTATATATATATCATATAAGGATATATATACTATGTATATGTACATATTATTTTTTTTATATATATAGCGGAGAGTAAAAATTTTAATATATATATATATTAAAATGATTGATTTGATAAATATCACGATTTAAATGTATTTTGGAAATTTTTAAATCTATATGCAATAGATGAATTTTCGATCTTGTTTTAAAATAATATTTATTTCTAGGACAAATATTTGGTTCTAAAATAATAGATGAATTAATGGATTTAAAATGATATAATTTTGAAAAGAAGAAATTCTTTTAGCATAATATGTTAATAGACGAATTATTGGATTTTAAAATGTTATGTTTTGTTAGGACAAATATTTGATGTTAAATACTAGGTTTTAAAAATTCAAGTATTTAATTTTTAAAAGTCATATGTGTTAGCAGAGGAATTAACTGTTTCTAAAATGGTTTATTTTGAAGGAAAGAAATAGATGTTATGAAAGTAGTATGTTTGAAACGAGGAAGTAAATGTTTATTTTATTTTATTTGCAATCAATTAAGGATTAAATATTTGTTTTAAATCTCAACCTGTGTCTGAAAGACACATTACTAATTAGTTTTATTGAGACAATGAATTATTGAATGTTATTAAGGGAAATGGATTTAATATATCCAAAAGTAGTTATTTCCTCGTAATTGACTTATGTGATTATTTTCCTGTGTTCATGTTTGGGGAAATGGGTTATGTGTCTTTAATATGTAAGTCTTCCAGTGGATCATAGAGGATGGGGGTTTTCATTTTGTGATGTCAACTATTTGTCTTTCTCTTGGGTAGTGCATGGTGTGTTGCCAGTAATTTATCCAATCTCCATGATCGGGGATGGTTTTTACCTCCTGTGGAAGGAGTGGATTATGTAGTTTGTTACTCCGTGTAAGGAGTGGCTTTGTTATGTTTGTTTCCTTTAGTGTTTTGAGTGAGTTTCACTATTTGTTTCCTCCTAGCATTGGAGTGGTTGTAATATCTATTTTGTATGCACTTGCGCTCCCTTGGTAATTGGTTTGAATGTATGTTGTGAGTAGAAGAGTGGATTTCGTTAGGGGCCAGAGCAATGAGAGGTAAACTAAGTAACCTTCAGAGGTATTTTATTTGAGTGATAACTAAAGCAATGTAATCCATGTCAGTAATGTTTTTGTGTACTTGTGATTGGTTGTATCAATTTGATTCAGTTATGTTCTAGTATGTGTCTAGAAGTAGTTGGTCTTAACTAGGATTCCTTGTTACTATCTCCTAGCATGGGGGGTGGGCTTTCGGGTACCACTTGGTTGGGTGGCGTGCACCTTACTCCATTGGGATTTCTTCTTGTTCCTATTGAAGAGATTTCCAGTTGGAGAGCTCATGGGATCCAGTTACTATTTATTCTTATTTTCATTTCAATTAATCTTGTAATTTATTACCCCTCTTTGTAATCGAGGTGGAATTTGTAATATGTAATCATGCTTTTGGATTTACCTCATTCGGGGAATGAGAGTTGTAATCTAATTGTTAAATAATATCTTATGGTATCTCTAGTTTCTTTGATGAATTTATCTTGTATGGAATGTATGTGTTATTAGTTTCTTAGGTAATTAAATGTTGTTGTTTCAAATCTTTAATGTTGTTCGTGGGTTGTTAAGTAACCTTAGTCTTGTAATAGCAGAGGTTGTTGGCAATGGGTAGTGAACTTTATTATTAATTTTACAAACAAAAAAAAAAATTTGGTTCATTTGAGTAGTTAATTGCAACTTCCTCTAGGGTTGCATGGCGGGTCGTTACAATTCTTCTGCCAATTAGACCTAAAACATGAAAAATTAGACATTGGGCATCACCAAAATACATGTGAACCTTCTCCCTTGATCATGCAAATTTTGGGAGTCAAAGAAAACCTTGTTATAGACTATTCCACGGATTTCCAAGACTTTTCACTAGTAGAATGAAGAGATATCCATTTTTCTTTCCTTCGAACTACCCTATTTAGGGTGTGTGATAGTTTTGAGAAAATTTGATGAAAATCACTGAAAATGGTTCCAATGGAAAGGTAATTCAATTATATATCATCTAGAATTGATTTAGAGTCAAGATGGCAGTATAGTACTGTACTACATCAAGAAACAATGATACAACATTCAAATTTACAATAAATTAAAGGAACTTTATTGTTCAAACATCAAAATTATAGATTCTAACCCTTCTCTTGACCTCCCAAGGAATTTTTAAACCTTTCACAATATTTTCCAATGGTTCACAACTGATTTTTCAAGTCCCAACTATTCATTTTCCACTAAACACTAAAAAATTGCAAAAGTTGCTTTTTTCAACTTGACAACATTCAACAACATTGACACTTTTTACATTTACACACAAACTTAACACCTAGTGACCCAAACTAGACTCCAACACATTTAAAATGGTTGTCTTAGACCTTATTACATACTAAGAGCTCAAACAAAATAAAAAATTAACTTTTTACCCCTCTTGGAGGCATGAAAACCTGTGGTGCCCATGCACTATACTCCCGAGGAAGAAACATTTCAAGCTCCACTTGAATAGATAGTATCAACATGAGAACCATGCTTGAAACATTTTTTCATATGCCTTTAAATCCCCACACATTGACTTCTTTGGAACAACTCCATTTTTGCTTCATCTTCACTATAGGTTTCTTGAACACTTGACAATGGTAGTTGAACTTGTCAATATAAACCTGTCCCCCATCTACACCCCTACCTTGTAACTAATCATTTCTTCCTTGATGAATTTCATGCACTTCAATAGTACTTTTTTTGGGGACCTTTACATGGCTCATTTAATTTTCACCTTAGGTTCTTGTCTCTAAGGTTTGCTATCTCATCAAGAGCACATTGTATTTTTTCTTTCTCTCTAACCATCATGTTAGCAAGTATGGATTCTTGATCAGTGTTACTGCCCTCTTCTAAAAGAAGTAAATCATAACTAGTTACCTTGGTACCTTGAACATGACACTCACTAACATTTTCAACTCTCTTTTGTTGCTCCACTTCTAGTGGATGCTTTTATAGCTATCCATGTTTCATCCGCAACTCAGTTTGATCATTATGTTGCTCCAAACTTCCCTTTTCCCTCAAGAATTGCTTTCTCAACTCTGTAATCTTATTGACAATGCTCCTCTTACCTTTAACATCAAAATTCCCTTCATTTTCAACCTTCCAAACAAGTGCATCATATGTTTTGATACCAACTCTTTCTTTAGACGCATCATATTCTTCATTTAGTTTATCATGGGTTGTTGTATATGACATACCAACCCCTAGAACAAAATCCAAATAGTGACTAGCATCTCTCCTTGGAAGAAAAAAATAATAAAATTTATTTACCACTATATCTACATGATCCTTCAATATATTTTGAGATCTTCAAGGCAACTCTTCAATGCTTGTTGATGTCAAAAAGCTCCTAGGTTTTCTTACCATTGTATTACCTACCTCTTCCTCTTTCTCAAATGGATTTTTCTCTTCCTTCATTAACCAAGACTCCCAAATTCCTGGTTCTTCTATCCTATCTTGCATTCTTCTCTTCTGAATGATCTCCTTGATAGGCCATTTGGGCCTCTTTCTTATTGGAAAACACCAACCACTTGCTTGTTCTAGCTTATCAGGGCATTGTTGTATCTCCAGTTTCATTCTCTCTTGCACCTTTTTCGGAATTTATTTCATTTTCTCCAAGCATTGTCCCAATTCTATTATCTCGTGTTCAATATCCATTTTTTTCCCCTCCCATCATTCTTCTTTATCTCACTTCTCTCTATTCTCATCACTGGATTCTTGCTTGGTACCTCCTCACTCTACAAGTATCCATGGTATTTTCTCCTAAACTCTTCCATTCTTCTTTTTTAAGCAAGTCTCTTTCACCCTGATTCTTCTTTTCTTTGTGATACCTCACCTTAGGCCTCTTTCTTTTCCCTTGGCCTAGTCTCTTGGCATCTAGGTTCTTGCTTCAACTTGCAAAAAGATAAAACACAAACTCCAAAAACATTATTGCCCATATCTTTAGACTTTGATACCAATTTGATGTAGATCAGGGTTGGACAACTCCAAAAAATCATCAAACAATTAAACTTTAAATCTCTAAGCATTCAAATGGTAGGTTTTCATTCACTGGCTTTATCATCCTAATAGCCTTTTAAAAAGGGTTTTTCCAACATAACTTTCAGAGTAAGCATGAAATTAAAAATTTAAAGACATCTTGAGATTCATTTTTCCCCATTTACGAACATATCTCAAAACTAGGGTTGTGTTCTTTGTACAAAAAGGGTCAAAAATTGACTAACCTACTTCTCTAGGCCATGAAGGTGGGGCAACAAATTAGCTTTTTTTACCTTTACTCTCATTGTAGGTATGATCTCAAAAATGTAAAAATATTTCTAGATACCCATTTTGTCTTTATAAAACACACCAAAATTTGTGGGGTGGTCACTTTGTAGAAAACCCTTCAAAAATTGACTGTTCTTCTGCAAATTAGACCTAAAACATAAAATATCAGACCTAGGGCATCACCAAAACACATGCAAACATTCTCCTCTAATCCTAAAACTTTGGGAAATCAAAGAAAACCTTATTATATACCATTCCACCACTTTCCAAGATTTTTCACTAGTGGAATGGAGAGATATCAAATTTTTTTCTTTCAAGCTACTCTATCTAGGGTTTGTGATAGTTTTGAGGAAAATTGATGTAACTCACTCAACATATGATAAAATCACATTAAAATTGTGCCAATGGAAAGTGACTTCAATTTTCTATCATCTAAAATTTATTTGGAGTCAAGTGATGGCCATACAGTACTGTACTACATCAAGAAACAACGATAGACCATTTAGATTTACAAGAAATAAAAAAAAAACTTTATTGCTCAAACTTCTAAATAACAACTTCTGACCCTTTTATCTACCTCCAAAGGAATTTTTAAACCTTTCACAATCTTTCCCAATAGTTTATTGACAAATAATTTTTCAAGTTCTAATTGTTCAACATCTACTAGACACCAAAAAATTTTAAAAGTTGTTTTTTTCAGCTTGACAACATTCAACAACTTTGACACTTTTTTACATTTGCACAAAACCATAACACCTAGTGACCCAAACTAGACTCCAACACATTTGAAATTGTCTTCTTATACCTTATTACATTTTAAGAACTCAAAAAAGTAAAACATTAACTTTTTAGGTCCCTCTTGGAGGCATGAAAACATATGGTTCCCCTGCACCATACTCCTGAGGAAGAAAAGATTCAACCTCCACTTGAATAGATAGTAGAAAATTGTCTTCTTTGGAAAAAATCCTTGTATGTTTCATCTTCACTATAGGTTTCTTGAATACTTGGGAATGGTAGTTGAACTTCTCAATATAAACCTGTCTCCCATCTACACCCCTACATTGTAACTCATCGTTTATTCCCTGATGGATGTCATGCACTTCAATTGTACCTTGTTTTCCTTCAATGGATTATTTCATTTTCACCTTAGTTTTGTTGTCTCTCAAATTTTCAATCTCATCAACAAAACTTTGTCTTTTTTCTTTGTATATAACCATCATGTAAATAAGTATAGATTCTTGATTAGTGTTACTGCCCTCTTCTAAAATAAGTGAATCATAACTAACCTTGGTACCTTCAGCTTTACACTCACTGACATCTGCAACTCTCTTTTTTTTTCTCAACTTGTAGTGGATTCTTGTCTAGCTTTCCATCCTTCATCTGGAACTCAATTTTATCATTATGCTTATCCACACTTATTTTTTCCCTCAAGCATCGCTTGGTCAACTCTGCAATCTTGTTCACAACAGTTCTCTTTCCTTTAGCATCCCTTCATTTACAACCATCCAAACAAGTGCATCATTTATTTTGACACCAACTCTTTCTTTTATTTATCATACGCTATTGTACATGACATACGAGCCCCTAGAAGAAAAGCCAAATAGTGACTAGCATCTCTCCTTGGAAGCAAAAATTTAGAAGCTTTATTTACCACTTTATCTACATGATCCTTCAATATATCCTGAACTTCCCAAGGAAACTCTTAAATGCTTGTTGATGTCAAAAAACTCCTTGGTTTTCTTACCATTGAATTACCTACATTTTCCTCTTTATTAGATGTATTTTTCTCTTCCTTCATCAACCAAGACTCCCAAATGTCTGGTTTTGTTGAGTTCTCTTGAATTTTTCTCTTTTGAATGATCTCCTTGATAGGTCATTTGAGCCTCTTTCTTATTGGAAAATACCAGCTACTTGCTTGTTCTACCTTCTCAAGGCACTATTGCATGTCAAGTTCCATTCTCTCTTGCATCATTTCTTGAATTTATTTCATTTTCTTCAATTATGCTTGTTTGAAGTCAATTATCTCTTGTTCAATATCCATTTGATTTTCCCTCTCATCCTCCTTCTTTATCTCACTTCTCTCTTTTCTCATCACTAGCCTCTTGCTTGGTACCACAACACTCTACAAGTCTTGAAAAAAAATTATCCTCAACTCTTCCATTCTTCTTTTGTAAGAAAGTCTCTTTCACCTTACTTCTTCTTGTATTCTTGATACATCACCTTAGGCCTCTTTCTTTTCCATTGGCCTAGTCTCTTGGCATCCAAATTCTTGGTTGAACCTACAAAAACATAAAGCACAAACTCCAAAAGTTTTATTACCCAGATATTCGATCTCTGATACTAATTTTATGTAGAGTATGGATGCATAACTATTAAAAATCTTCAAAAAAGAAAAATTTCAATATTTGTGCATTCAAATCATGGTCGATTTACATTCACTAGCTTCATTTTCTTAATAGCCTTTTAAACAAGGTTTTTCCAACATAACTTTCAAAGTAAGAATGAAATTCAAAATGTAAAGAAATTTTCAGATAGCCTTTTCCCCATTTAAAAACATATCTCAAATCTTGGGTATGGTTCTTTGTACAGAAAGGGTAAATTATTATTTTACCTACTTCTCTTAGTCATGAAGGTGGGGTAGTGAATTGGGTTTTTTTATCATAACTCTCATTGTAAGTATAATCTCAAAATTGTAAAAATAGTTATAGATATCCATTTGGGCTTTATACAACATACCAAAATTTTAGCCCGGTGGTCACTTCGTATGGAACCATTCAAAAATTGACTATTTTTCTACCAATTTGACCTAAAACATGAAAAATTAGACCTAGGGCATCACCAAAACACATGAAATCCTTCTCCTTTGATCCTGCAACTTTGGAGAATCTAATAATACCTTAGTATAGACCATTCCATTGGTTTACAAGAATTTTCACTAATGGAATGGAGAGATATCCATTTTTATTTCCTTCAAGCTACCTTATCTAGGGTTTGTGATAATTTTGATGAAAATTGATGTAACTCGGTCAAAATGTGATAGAATTACATGAAAATGGTGACAATGGAAAGATAATTTAATGCTATACAAACAATAATTTATTTGGTTTCAAGATATGGTTGCACAATACCATACTACATCAATAAATAGTGATACAACATTCATATTTACAAGAAATCAAAAGAACCTTATTGGTGAAACTTCAAAATTAAAATTTCTAACCATTGTCTCAACCTCGCAAGAAATTTTTAAACCTTTAAAAGTCTATCCCAATGGTTCACAACTAATTTTTCAAGTTCCAACTATTCAAATTATACTAGACACCAAAAAATTACAAAAGTAGTTTTTTTCAACTCGACGACATTCAACAACTTTGACACTGTTTACATTTGCACACAAGCTTAATACCTAGTGACCCAAACTAGAATTCAACACATTTAAAATGGTCTTCTTAGACCTTATTACATACTAATAACTAAAACAAAAGAAACAATTAAATTTTTACCCCCCTTGGAGGCATGAAAACCTATGGTGCCCCTGCACCAGTGAGTCCTGGCAGTGAGCCATGTAATATCTTATTAATGGTTATAATATATTGTGAGCTAATCCTCACTGTGGTTTTTCCCATTTTGGGTTTTCCACATAAAAATCTCGATGTCAATGTGTTATGATCTCTTTCATGTTTTGATTCACTATTACATTTAAATGTGGATTGATAATTAGATGGTTAATAATTAATTTGGAAAACAAAATATTGATTCACCCCCTTCTCAGTATTCAGTATATTCAACAATTGGTATTAGAGCTTGGTTCCTTCAAAAAAATCTTATAGCTCGAGGAGGGTCTTGGAAATTGAACACATGACTATAAAATATCATTTTTTTCCTCTAGAAGAAAAAATTGTATCTGAGGAGATCAATGATTCCCTTGAAGAATTGAACAAAAGTGAGGATAAGAAGGAAAATCTGAAAGGAAATTGAAAGGAAGAAAATAATTACAACAGGAAGCTAAGAGAGGAGATATAGAAATTCAAGGATGGAAGAAAAGAAGTGACTTGAGGAATGTCAGAAAGATGAGATCCAAAATAAACTTACTGATTGTACAAATCTTGAGCAAGAAGTGGTAACCCTAAGAGGTGATCTGGAAAAAGTGAAAGCACATGAAAAAAGGTTCAGGACAAGTTCTGCAATGCTTGATGAGCTGATTACATCTCAAAAAATTGCTAAAGACAAAAGTGGTCCAAGAAATGAATAAGGACAAAGCTCAAAGACTAAACTGATTCTCAAAAAAAGGAAAATCAAAGGAAACTTCAAAGGAATTCTTATCAAAACAAGGATCGAAGGACTAATACTAGAAGGATTCCCATCTAATAACCAAATGCTCAAAGTCACCCATCTTTTAATGTTTTGCCTTTCTCATTCAATAAATTCAATCATAGAGAAACATAATGTAGAAGTAGGATGAACTAGAATAGAACAAGTCAAAATGTTGGATTCTTTGCTAGACAATGCTATGTTTGCAACAATTTTAGACATAGAGCTACCGAATGTAGAAGTCATATGATGATGAACATGTTTATTACTAGTAAAATAATTCAATCTTTTCAAGGAACTATCACACATTTAATATCTTTGGACACAAGGCTAATCAGTGTAGGTGAAGGATGAATCCAAACTCTTTTGATCAAGGATATGTTGTGTGCCACACTTGCAACAAACTAGGACATATCTCAAACTTTTGTAGGAGAAAATTTGGGAAGAAATCGATTTTGAAATAGAAGCAAAAGTCTAAGAGCAAGGTAGACTTTGAAGAAGTAAGGAAAGAAATCAAAAACATTTGGAGGAAAAAGGAAGAACTTGAGAACAAGGATGTCTCAAATAATCCTCTATCTGCATTTAGTGCAAATACCTAGATTCTAAGAACTGAATTGAGTAATAGCTTCAAAGGGAGAAGTCATAGAAAAATCTAACAAGCCCCCAATAAATGAGGTGTCTTGTGATGACACAAGGATATGTGATGCAAATCTCTATTTTGATTGATTTGAAGAAAAGTTTGATAGAAAAAAAGAAAAATAAAAGAATTGTGGAGCTCTCCTTGGGCTACAGTGTACCTTACAAAGTGTTTGATAGCTTTAGAAGATGAAAAGTAAAAAATTCAAAATTAGTGAAAAATTTGCAAATAATAAAGCAAGAGACTATGCTAAAGAAAAGAACATTTTCACAATTTTGGAGCAGTGCAAGATGAAGTAAGAAAGAAAGCAATTCAGAGCACTGCACATCAAAACTACCGTTCTTCAGAAAGGTATTCTTTGTTGTTTGAATTATGTGTTTTTCAAAGTTGAAGGAACTCTCTGCTAAGCTCATTCAATTTTATTTGGGAAATATGGCCACTCCTACTATTTTGAATTTTCTGAGAGGCCCCAACCAAAGTTAAGAATATTTTAATGGAAATTAGATGAAAATAATCCAATGGGTGAATTATTGCACATTCTAAGTTAGGTGCTACCTATCAAAGATCCAAGAACATACATTCCTGGAATGCTCAAAGAATTTGATCACCAAGAGCTGAAGGATTTTGGGGACAATGAATTGACTAATGACTTACTACTCAAGGAAGTATATGAAAACCTAGTTTGAATGAAGCTAAATTTTTGGAACTAGTTCCCAAAATTTGCTAGTGAGAGTGAGGCTAAATTTTTTAGAATGGCCCTCAGTAGGTTTCACAACAATCTTGTGTGGATAATTGAACTACGGATTATGAATAAGGAGGAAATTCAAGTTGTTACTAGTCTCTGTGACACTAGTGCCATTTTGATTTTAAAAGTAGAAAATGATGAGGTCACAAGGTTAACTAGTGCCAAGTTTGATGGAAGGGCCTTAACCATGAAATCAATCACAAACCCTATTGTTCAGTATGTTGCCATTATGATTGAACAAAAATTATACTTGACAAACAAAGTGGACTTTGTATCATCCATGGAAATTCACATAGATTATGAAATGGTGGTTAATGGAAAGGATTTTGATCTTTGTGAGCTAATGAGGTTGCAACTTATGGAAAACCTGATTATGAAAATGGTGAAGAGAAATGTCTTTAAATTTGGCACTCTTGTTGTTGTATGCTATTCTATTTTCTAAAGGAGTTAACTAGAAGAAAGAACATAATATGGGATGACGCAGGGCCAATTTCTCACCAGATTAGTGATTATGTACATAAAATAGGAATTTAGGGCACAAAA
Source organism: Sequoiadendron giganteum (assembly GCA_007115665.2). Taxonomy (NCBI): domain Eukaryota; kingdom Viridiplantae; phylum Streptophyta; class Pinopsida; order Cupressales; family Cupressaceae; genus Sequoiadendron; species Sequoiadendron giganteum. The sequence goes on from CM021107.1 coordinate 524,464,868, forward strand.
CAATGCCTTAACTGCATTTTTTGCAGTTTTTTATAATGAAATGAATGAAAGAGATATGATTCCATGCAGTTTGGTGAAAAATTATGAAAAGGAAATAACATTTATTGTTTCTACCAATCAATGCATCATTGAGGCTATTGAACGTAGAATTCATTGGATTGAACCTCTGAGATATGAGATTGAAGAGAAAATTACACAAAGGTACATTGAGCTCTTGTTGTCTAGTCCTAAGCGCCTGTGTCTACCTAGATTAGGTATATGAGGAGAAATCTACTAAAATTCATTCGAAAGTTGTAGCACCTAAATAGAGAAAGAAAATTGAAGCTTTCTGGCAAGACATAGCATATACTAAGGAATATATAGTACAATTGAAGGTGGCTCTTGTTAAAAGGGAAGCCAAAACTATTGAACAATTCTCCAGAGCTAGAAAATCAGGAAGGCTATCTTTTGGTGCTATACAACCACCTATTTCCAACTCTACTGCACCTAGTGTTTCTAATGTTGTGAAAGGGAAAATGAAAGAACAAAGAATCCCTACATCTATTTATTTTACTGCCCCTACTAGTCCCAGTACTAGGGCATCTAAGAAGGACACGCGTCTTGTTGCACCATCTAGTACTTTAGGAGGAAGAAGAAGAGTGAAAGAAAAATGTCACAAGAAAAGAAATTTGAGTGATTTTATTGAGGAAGAAATTGCGCTTGGTCTAAAAGAGGAGCATCAATTGAAAATAAACAAAAGAGATAGTATCTTTGGTAAAGAATCCAAAACCAGTATTGTTGTTTCTACAGATGAAGAGTTAGAGGAAGAGGAGGATGATTATCGAATTCATGGACATGCAAAGAAGAATGAAGAAGGCTCATCTAACCCTATGGAGAACATGCCTAGTTCTCCTCCAGTAAGAAATCATCCACCCTTGGTTCTCAAAACATTAGTGAATAATATGATTGATAATGATCTTATCGCAACTATTGGGTTATATGATGATGTTAATGATGAAGGAAAATAAATAGCAATAAATGATTTTTCTTCGTACATAATTATCTATAACCTAAACATGGATACCATATAGTCAAAATTTATTGAAAATGTGTGGAAAGAGCTAGTAATTATAAGACAAGAAGCTTTAAATATTGAAAACAAGATGGGAAGTGAAGCCATAAAATCTATTAGTTCAACTCAGCTAGAGATAGAAGCTGCAAATCTATTGAAATAATTGTCTACATTGTTTAGAGTCAAACAAAAAGTCAACATGTTAATGACTAAGGAAAAGGGCTATGTTAAAAAATTAAGGCAAGAAACTCATGATTTGATTAGCTAATTAGCAAGGAGCGATGGGACAAAAACTAGTTCTTCATCTCACACTGCTCAAACTTAGGAACCTACTATGGTTGCAGAAGTAATGGATAACCCTGTCTTGGAAATTGTTGATGAGACACTCGATGCTTCAGAGATACCTGCCCCTCATATGGATACAAACGAAACTACCAACAAGAGGTATGATGATTATTATAAGGATATATCGAGTGAAAAGAGAGAACAACATCAAGAATCCACTGAAAAAAAAGAAGAAGAAAAAAAAGAAGTAAATTAAGTAAAGACAAAGATGAAGAGGATATAAGGAAGGAAGGAAATACAAATCTATTCAGTGATGGAAAAGAAGAAGAAAAAGAGGAAGAAGAAAAGAAGAAAGAGGAACATAAGGAAGTCATTCTAGCTAAAGGTAAAATTCACAAAGGCCTTGAACCATCAAAGAAATCTAGAGAGACATTCAGAAGTACTCTTAAATGGCTTCTTTCAAGGTAAGTTGTAATCCAACCTACACTTCCACCTTAGCTAGTCAAGATGCCATCCCATCCAAGTTATTTTGATTTGACAAAGATCACACCCAGTGACAACATTAAGCTAAGTGACACTTTTCTGAGCTTGGGAACATAGGAGGCTACAAAGTCATATAAAAAAGGAAATGAGTTAATAGCTAAATCTATCAAAGCTCTACAAGAAACATCCCCTGATGTTACTCTAGATAACTCTTTGGCTTCGATTGAAAATTTTAGGCTTATTATTGATTTGGTTAAAGAGTACACATCCAATCTTAAGATGTAGACCACAAGAGAAGTAGAGTTCAATTTGATAGAGAAAAGATTAATGTTTCTGTTGGAGTGAAAAATACACTAAGAGGGGGGGTGAATAAGCAATTTTAACTATTTTCACAATTTTAATGAAACTAAAATAATCCAGATGTATGCTCTCATTTATCAATGATAAAATCATTCATGTATTGAATGCAATCACATAAACTGAAATGAGAATTGTTACAAGGAAACATAGTGTATTAAATAATTCATGCAATGAATCAAATGAACCACAGATAATCAAATAAACACAAGATATGCTGAGTGTAAAACCCTTCAGGGGTAGAAAAACCACTCCTTAAAATGTTGCCTTTTCTGGCTTTCATTTTAATAATCACTTTTGACAATGCCTTAGAGGCTGATTTCTGAGCACCAACTCAATGAATACCAACCCCTCCTTTAGAGACACCAATCTCAAGGAGCTCCAAACCCTTTTTTGTTTTCAGTGTGACATACAATAATATGAAGGATTTCTCTATTTCTCTAGTTTCACTAAAGTGCCTCTTGATAGACAATGGTTACAATCCTCAAGGTTCAAGCATGACCCTTCAAAATTTAAACCATTGGCAAGCCTTAAGATAGCTTGATGAAATAACTCATATTTTTTATTTTCAATCTCAATGCTCAACTTCACTACAATACAATCATAGTGATATTCTCACACTTTTTTTTCACATTCTTTCTCATACATGTTTTTTGGTTCTTGAAAACTCTTTTCTCTTAAGATTTTTTCAAGTATATTGAAACCCTAATCTCTCTATTTTTCTTCTTTTTACAGATTTCAACATTGCATTCAAGGGAGGTTACAACAGTAGCTCGTATTACAAAAACAAAACAAAGGTGATTGTCAAATTACCCACTTCCTGTCGAGCAACCTTGCCAGATATTCTTGTGTCCCTAAGAGATAGATCTTTTCTACTGACAAGAATAGAAAAGAAGTATGCAAATATAGAAAGGAGACTGAACTTTTTCCTCATGAGAAGCCTGCATAGATTGTGCTCAATGAAGCAACATCAAAAAAATATATATTCCATGAAAAATAGCCACTAAAACTTCTGCAATAGAAAAGTGACAAGGGACTAACAAGATAATCAGCCATGGTGATGGTCTTTCATATTCCCCCATACGTTGTCCAAGAAATTTTGAAATCCAGCTAACACAGTGAAATGGCTGAGTGGAGATTTCCATGGTGGCAGCTAGAATAGGGTTTGAAACCCATAAACAATGAAACGGTAAAATGATTTCCCTAAACTTTCCAAGGAAAATACAACCAAAGTTGATAAGGTGTGAAGTCTGAAAGGACTAAAGTGATAATAAAAAACACTCTTAATTCATTTTGAAGTCCACAGACTGACCAATGCCTTGTATGTCAACCATCTCATTACCTTTGAATGCATGAACACCGTAGATCATCATTAACACTATTCAAAGATTAAGCATGTGTAATGCCAACCAAATAATGCCTTACATTATTACAAACCAAATGTCAATTGCCTTAAAATTTTTGTTTCCAAGTAATGAAGACCAAGTCACTTCCATGGTGACATTTTAAACCATCATAACCTTATACCTATTATCAGCCTTAAGGCCAAGTAATGTGTTAACCAAAAGACCCGAATCACATGCAAATAATGATCAATTTGTTTTCCTTTAACCAAACCTTGTTTGCCACCATATAATGCCATATAATTTCAAGCCAAAAACAATGTGCCAATTATCCATGCCCAATACCATATAACATATGCCCAAACAATTATCATTTTTTTAAGGAAACCCGATAGGGTTTTCTTAAAACGGAAAACCAATTGTGTTATATTATTAACTCAAGAACCAAAAACTGAAAGCATTACCTAAACAAATCTTAATAGAGAAGCACACCTCCGATGATGTTCAGAAAAATGTATCATTGTCATAATGTTAGAAATTTGAACAGGCCAAAAACATATAATCGGAATCATAATCATGTCACCTCAACATGGGAGCATTAACGTGTAATCAAGATCTACACATGGAGTCAAGAGATCAGTGCCACCAAGGACAATATCATAATATGAAGTAAGTATGACAATGACAATATATAAAGTGCAAATAATTAATCACCACCAAGATGCCAAACTAAAACGAATATTGTCATTAAGGACAAATAGAAAAAGAGAAGTTCAACAGTTTCTACAAGATAAATGTATTATTTCACATGATAAAGCTTTGGAAACATTGAAAGAGGTAAGAGAATGTGATGAAGAAGCCCAAATACTATTTGTTTACTACATGAAATGGCTGGAAGCCACTTGAGGTATCAAGGATCTAATAGACTCAAATTGAGTCTCAACTTTATAATATCTCTAGAGATTATAAGATTTTCAGTGATAGAAACTATGTTAGGTGGGTTTCTATAGCAAATCTTCAAAATAAGCTCTTCATCCTATAGAAGCAGAAGGAAGAGGCTATGAGGTCGTATGGCCATCTTGGGAATTTTTTCATGTCTAGGCATGTTACTGTATCAAATGCTCTGATGGAGGGAGAAAAACTTGAGAAAATGAACTTCTCCCTATCAACTTTGGAAGAAGGAGAGAAATGCCTAGCAAAAATAGAATCTTTGTATAAAACACTTTCTAGGGAAAAAGGTTCCTAGGATGATGGAAAGCCTACTTAGGAAGTGATTCTCAAAGAGTTAGAAGATGCCCCTAGTTCTTGAATTTGAAATGTTTCCCTATCCTTTCTCCTTGATGTCAAAGGGGGAGAGGAGAAAAGGAGATAAAATAATATGTTATTTTTCTATACATATATGTTAGGGGGAGTTGAGCATAATTTTTGTTTTGAAGAAAGTCTCATTCTTCACACATGTTTCCATCAATGACAAATGGGGAGATTGTTGGAAGAATAAAGAAGGTTCCCTCTAATTTTTTTTCATTGATGCCATCATTGCTTGGTAACTGACTATGTAATCAATGTTTCCATACTGATGCATTATCTTGATCCATAAATATTTGTAGTAAAAATAGAATTCAATGAGTCTTTGATATGATGATTAGGAATGTTAGTTACAAGTATAAATGAATTTTCAAAAAAAAATTGTGATTTGGTTGAGCTATCCTTATGATAAAATTTTGGTGTTCTTTTGGCCGATAAAGGTTTATCTTTTGTGTGTTCCTCTTTAGGACCAGGCCAACCTAAGGTTTGGATAACACATTTTGTTATGTGAGTCAAAAGGAATTTTTCATTAAAGCCGACCTAATTGACAAAGATGTTATGGTTGCCTATATATGATGAACAAATGGTGAAAGTTGTGAGATAGTGTGTGTCTGAATGACATGACAAGTATATAGAGAAAAGGTGTTGGTAATGTTTGTACACCAATAGCTAGAACAAAGTTTGATATTTCCAGAGCATAACTAGAACTACTTTCAACACTTTGTAGGTGCACTTCTTCAGTTGATTTTGGTAGTGAGCCACATCGTTTATATCTTGGCATCAAGCCAGTTTTTGTATTCAAGTTGTGAGCGTTTTTAAGGACAGTGAGTCCTAGCAGTTAGCCTTGTAATATCTTGTAATCGGCTATAATATATTATGAGCTAATCCTCACCGTGGTTTTTTCCATTTTGGGTTTTCCATGGAAAAATCTTGGTGTCGATGTGTTATGATCTCTTTTCTGTTTTGGTTCACTATTTCATTTAGATTTGGATTGATGGATAATAATTAATTTGGGCAACAAAATATTGATTCCCCCCCTCCCAGTATTCCATATATTCAACAAAGATTGCCTCATTAACTTTCATTAATGTGAAGTGAATATTTTGCACCATCATTATCTCCTCCATTATGTGGAGTCAAGACACCATAATGCATCTTCAATAAATGCTCACTGTGTGATATCCACATACGGTAGATTCTTGCATGTGCTTTAACATAACATTAAAAATATTCATATATATTCATATAATTCATATATATAAACCATGTATGTATGTATGTATGTATGAATCTTGATACATTTATATATGTTTGCATATTTTTATATATATTTAGTAGTAATTAAAATTTAAATAAAGAATTTAGAATTATAAATATTTTCATAGTTTGAGATAATTGAAGCATTCACATATATTCATATAAATTGATGTATGTATATGTATATATGTACACACACACACACACACATATTCTTATATGTTATTTATAAGAACAATTAGGTTCTTTTATATAATCGAAAGCTCAAACTAAGAGAATTGAATATGATAACAAGATTCATATATATATGTTTTCATCAAAATTAAAATATTCTTTTGAATGAATAGGATAAGACAGGTTCTCAATCATCATTAATTTTCTATCCAAACAAAATATTAATCAAAGAGTAAAACATTTCACATTTACCCAAGAAGACTTGAGTAATTCATGCAACATGATAATAATGTTGTTTTAGCAAAAACTTAGTCATATATAGTACACAATCGTCTCTAGGAAAACATTCAAATTTGAATAGTCCTAATGCAGACAATGTGTATTTTCAATTTTTTTATGACCATGGTTTTTCCTACTAGATCTACTACCCTCTCTCTAGTGATATTTTTTATGTCATCCTTGGAGCGGAAAATAGTTTCTTGCATTCACCTCATCAAATAGGTAAGGCATTTAGTCTACTATTAAATTACGCACACATTTGCATAATTCACTTGAAAAAAACATGAGTATGAAATACCATTTTCATTTATATGAGCACCAAATGCATAATTTCATCATTTCACAATATATATTTGTATAATATAATGATAAACCAACATATGTTAATTGATCACAATTTATGTTTTGAAGTCCAAATTTCAAATGCACAATCAAAATAACACAATCTAAAAGATTATGAAAAATAAAATTTAAAAGATAAACCTTCCAATATAAATTTCTAATTAAGAAATCCACTCTGAAAATAATTAATTTTATATTAAAAAGATTAATTTATTAATTTTATTTTTTTTCAAATATTATTTATTAGTTGTAAAGATAAATTAGAAAAACATTCCCTATCTGAAACCGAAAGCCGGCCACAAATAGTAACAAATAAATAAAAACAATATAGGATAAGCTGTAGAACAACTTTATTTATAAGATCAGATAGACCCATGCAAACCGCATATGCTCCTGATCTCCAAACTTATAAAGTTACACACTAAACTTACATATCAAGATAGCATACTTATAGAAAAAATATATCATATATCATGATAATCCTTCTACACTTAGGTAGAGATCTTCCATTGCTGACTTTCCTTGGCATGCAGGCTTTCGTCTACATGCGGCTTCTGCAGCACAACTTCCAGATTGCTTTGGTCTACATCCAAACAGAGGATAATCTCAACACCGAGGCTTCCTACCGTAAATATGGGCGTAAACTCCACCGCACCCTTGATTTCAGCATTACTCCAGCGCATACACGGCTGCACAACACCCTCAAACGGGACCAAAGTAACCTGCCGGCAAACAACCACACTTTATCATCAAAAGTCATGTTACACATAGATATTGTTCTGTAACTGAAAGAATATTTGAGATCAAAACAACCGGGAGTCTTTAGAGT
>CM021107.1:524472672-524514457 GCA_007115665.2 Sequoiadendron giganteum
TCATGGATCCTTGTGCTAGTATAGGCTTGGGATGAGATGAGAAGGCCTAGAATGGCATAATCGGTATCTTGTCTTCATGAAAGATACTCAATTCTTCTTTGGACTGCATGTGGGGCTGAAAGTCTTTAGAGGTTTCTAGGAGAACCCAAGATGGGGGACGGGGCCTAGGAAGACTCACTAGGATATCCCATGTAGCATTGTATGACACTCCTCCTAGGTCAGCTATTTTTTTAGTATTGTGAGTCAAAGATGGTATAAGCTAGAAGCAATGTAGCCTTGTGTTAGTTTGGTTTACATAATTGGTTGAGTCAGTGTATGTGTCAGCCTATGATTAGTGGTTGTAGGTTTGGCCATGCTATCTTTTTACTATCTCCTAGCATGGGGGATGGGCCTTCAGGTACCACTTGGTTTTGTGGAACATGCACAATACACCGTTGGGTCCCCCTTTGACCTTCAGTTTTTGATGGTGAGGTATCCATTTGGAGAGATCGCGGTTTCCAGTATTTAAATCAAGCATTGTATTTATTTCAGTTTGACTCATGTTATTTTACCTCTCATTTGTATTCGAGGTGGATATTTGTATATTTTATTACATTTGTATAATTTACCTCATTAAGGGAATGAGATATGTAAGCTTATGATCAAGTTAATGTAAATGGAATTTTATTATCTCTTTATGTTATGGTGGAATTTATTATGTATGGAATGTATGATTACTTGATTCATTATGTAAACAAATTTTATTGATGTTATGTGATGTATCTATGGGTTTTAAGTAAACCTGGTCTCGTAGCCTTAGAGATTTTTGTCAATTAGTAAGTGAACATGTATGCTAATTACACTTTAAATAAACAAAAAATTGTGTTCTTTAGTAGTTAATTGCAACTTCCTCTAGGGTTACTAGGTGAGGCATTACACATGGTTTCTCACATCACTTGGGAGCGTGTTTTCTTCATTGCAGTTCATCTTTATTTCCCTTTATTAAGTCAGCTATGATAATTAGCATTAAAATTTTATACTTGTTAAACAAATGTTACTGCAAATATTAATTGTTACTTTTTTTAACTACCAAAATTTGCTGATATTATGACTTAATTGACTTTTGTAAAAGGGGGGGATTTATATTTACCAATGCATGAAATGAAATAAAGTTCCAATGGGGATAATTATCTATTTGTAATCATGGGATATGAAAAACACTCTTATGTAAACAACCTAAGACAAGGAGACTATAAGTCTTGGTGTGAAGGTATCCTGAAACATCTCAGGTTTTATAATCTCATGCCATATTTGTATGGAATTATTCTTGAACCAGGTAAAAAATATCATAAAGATAAATGGTTTAATAATTGTTATCATATTGTTGGAATAATCAACTTACATATACCACATGACGCTTTCATTATCATCATGGATATTGAGGTTCCACATGCATTATGGATCAAACTTTGGGAGATGTATGGAGATTCAAATTTTTCTCCATTCCCACATGATTCTACTATGATCACAACTCACATCCCACATCATGATTCACATACAGAGTGTCTAGAGGAAATCATCATTCCTCCACCTCCTCCTATTGCTTCATCAGATTTCAGTCACTTCGAGAGTTTCTAACACTTCTTTGCAACAAGATATCAGTCTTCCTAGCATTTTTTATTGGGATGCATATCTACCTGACATTGCATATCTTTTCGTGGAATCCGATATTGCTGACATGGAAGCACACATTGAGGACATCAATCTTCTTTTTTATGACAACTTCAATGAAGTTCCATCATCCTTGTCTTCTTCAGATATTATTTCTTATGCATTACCTACATTAGTTTCTATAGTGACAGTATCAGATTCTTATGGTTCCAGTTATCATCATACATCAATGATCCCTGTGGTTCCTGTTCTTGAATCTTTGTCATAGATCAGATTTGGTTTGGAGATCATTGAGCATTCTACAAAGATATTATGGGCACCATCAACGTCTTTGGATCTTGTACATAATTTAGAGACCTTTATACTTATGTTTTCATGTTCCTATAAGGAATTGGAAGATAGTGTGCACACTTTTGTACTTTTCCTTCTTCCTAAGGGGAGAAATGTGGTTCAATGTTCATGGATTATCTTCGACATACTTCATCGATCATCTATACATACTACAACACATCTTATGGGGGGCTTCCAAGTCTCTCGCTTTCTCTCCTATGGGGGAATATCTCTTGTACTTTTGTGATATAAGTAGTTCTTGGGGGGTCTTGAGTCCTCATATCTTTCTTCTTCTTTCACTTGTACATCTTTCACTTTCTCTTTTTGGAGGATAGATTTTTCCAATTGGGTTTTCTATCTTTCTCTATTTTTGTCCACAATTTCTATTTTCTTGACGACATTATCAAGAACATTTTTTATTTAGAGATACAAGAAGAGAGAAAGGAAAAGTATATTGCCTTTACCAAGATGGTGAAGAAGAAATAAGAAAATATACCTACTTTTAATCCCATACCAAATATCAATGGTGAGTTGAATAGGGCTATGTATGCCATTGACAATTTTGAAAGTTTCATGGGGATTCTGAGGGACGAGCGGGCTGTGGAAGAAAGAGGAAAATCAAAAACTATTGAGGAATACCGTGAGGTAAGGTTGGACGAAAGACCTACTTATCAGCCCCTGAAGAAGATCAAGGTTTTTTATAGGAAAAGGGGAAGTAGGGTTGAAGAAGCTGCTAAGGGCATTGTACTATCATCTTCAAGGCAGTCATTGCCAAATATTGTTGATCTAGATTCCCCTCTGAGGCTCTCTGACCAAACATGTCCATCATCACCAAAGAGACAAAAAATTGAAAGAACAAAGGTAGTTGAATATGATGATGATGAGGATGAAGAGATTTTGCCACTCCTGATTAAATGCATTAGGGAATGCCATATTTTCCATAGGAAATTTCATCAAGTTCTCGAGTGGTTGTTTTAAGGCTGGGGAAAGATGGAATAAGGGGGTTAATAAAAACTGGTGACCTGAGGATGGAAGCCTGTAGAGAGTTCATGATGGATGACTCTTTTATCAAGAAAAAATATTTTAAGGATTTTGTATGGAGGGCATATGTTTCATTATATGTTGAGAAGGTGGCTCAAGAAATAAGTTTGCACCCTAAGCTCCTAGAACATGTAATCCAGACTAATATCAGGTTGCAGATGAAGGAAAGATTCAAAGAAATAACACCAGAGCAAGGTTGAGCACTAGTACAGAAGAGTGGAGTATTTTTACTTCCTGAATGGGATATTGTTGATGCTATGGTTTTTGATACAATAAGAAGGGCCAATAGGCCACTTATCGCAATCGATGAAGAAGCTACATTGGTGCTTAACGGGTCAACCTTTAGTGAGGAGTGGGATGCTTTGGAAATCTGGTCTTTGCCCATTGGATCTAGGAAGCCAGTAGTCGCAAAACCATCTAATTTTAGTGGTCACCTTGTTGTAAGAAGAGTTGTTGATACCCTAGCATTGGAGGTTGTAGATATGGTAGTTAATGTTGTCAAGTTTACTAGGGGAACTATTGAGGATTTGACCAAGGATCAAGATACTCTGAGAGGCCAATACAATGACATTATTATTGAATATAATAAGAGTCAACAAAAGGTGATAGAGCTAGAAACTGAGTTGGAATTACTAAAGCAACAAATGGAGACATTGAAGTCTCAAGGGAAGGCTAGCTCTAGCCACACTATCTCTGACCCACCAGTAGAGCAACCTCAACCCTCTTCACAAGAACAGTCCTTATCTATTGTTCCATATAATAGGGGAGAGATGCCTATTACAATTGAAAGGGCTAATAGATTGGCAGGAGGACTCTCTAGGGAGAAATTAATTTTTCAAGTTGAGGAGTATAAGGAGATGGTGCAACAAATCTAGGAATCCGCAGGGAAGAGAAATTCATTGATTGTGGACACTGTATTGAGACACTTGAAAAGGAGGGTCTAGGGAAAATTAAATAGTGTTCATAGAAGTTATGCTCTGATGTTGCAAGCACTTAAGATGTTCCTGAGAGATAGAGACCTAGATCTGAGAAACTTACATTCATGACAGTGGGAGAAAAACATGGGGATAAGTATCCTATGGTTATGTCAACTTATCAACTTGTCAAAGGAGTTGTGGAGAAATTTTTTTAGGGGTATGTTTCCTGTTGGAATTAAAGATCAAAAATTTAAAGGCCAAATATGATGGAATGGACACTCCATTACCACAAATTTTGCATAGTCATGACGAGGTAAAACCTGTGCAGGTTTGGAAAGATCAAACGACTAATATAATGATAGCTCAGACACATGAGATATGTAGAAATGCTAACATTAGTATGTTGGAGAATACACTTGAGAAACTATCGTTTGTCATTAGTTTCTTAGAAGACTTTGATAAGGAGGCCACATCATTAATGGTAAAATATGCACCCTATCGAGATAAGATTAATTAGGTTATTTCTTTTAAGTTGTCGTCTGAGGAAGATTTTGAATTATGGAAAAAGGTGTTCACCGATGAGTTTGAAATATGAGTACTAAGGTTGAGAAATGTGACTTTCTCATGTATAATACAGGTTTGTCCTCAGAAGTTACATTTGAAAAAATGCATTCTTCTCTCGACTTCAGGTACAAGCTGTTGAGGTGGAATAAAGTATTGTAATGGTTAAAGATGCCTTTGGTATGAACCAGTTGCCTTTTGAAAGGTGGTTTCTCTTCCTGCATAGAAACTAATGATTTTCTTATGCCTTTTCCCTCAAATCGCATGATGCAAATGTAATTGAATTTGGAATTAGCAGTCCAATGAAAAATGGACATGTGTACCCTTCATCCTGAGGATTATTTTCCTCCCTTGTTTTATAAAAGGAAATTTTGGTCCGTGGTGCTAGGGTCTTCTGTTGAATCCGAGATTTGAGAAAGAAGAGTTTTATGATACAGAGAGTATGAAAGTAAATCCTTGTCTTAAGGTTTTGAGTTAGATAAAAGAACTTGGTCAATTATGGGGTTCTTATGCTTGTTTGTATTAAATATGAAAATCTCTTGAGTCTTTTGTCTCTCTTGTTGGGATATCTTGTGTGAATTATTAATGAAATATTAATTCAAGATTTTTTTCATTGATCTTCATTATTCTTTACTGTGAATTACATTTTAACAATGGATCTGGTTCAGAGGATCGATTAAATGCCTTAGTTAATGTGTAAGTTCATGCAAGCTAGCAACTGGATTCATAAAGTAGTGATATACTTTGGTACAAATATGTGGATTGTAATGCAATTCATATTGATCATAATTGTGTAAGATGAAATTTTCCCTGTAGTTCAGTTTTCTCATTTGACTTCGTGCTTTAGGATATGGCACTGGTATTATTATCATGGTTATATTTCTCATGTCTTATATTCTGACTTTAGAAAAATTTATCCAAATATTTCCTATCAACCAATTTTAGTTGTGTTTGAGATTCTCTACTAATTCGACTCGAGCCTTTTCAAGGAATAGCCAATTTCTTGAAGGATTTCATCCTTTTAGCATGGATGGGGAATCTATCTATTGTTCATAAATGTGTGGTTGAAATTGTTTTAAGTTGTATTTGATGAACACATTTCAGGGAATACCTCGTGGGTCATACATAGCCCGAAGTGTAGGAGAACTAGCATTATCGCTTTTCTTGTTGAGCTGGCCAACCACTTCTTGGACTTTTATTATTGAATGTGGCATCTTCATAGAAGATCTCAGGAATTCCTCTTGGGTTGTTGTAAAAAATGCCAACAGTACTCATTTATTTTAGTTATAGTAGTCATTTATTTAGTCATGGTTTAGTCATTTATTTGAGTGAATCAATGATTCAAGTTATAAATCAAATCTAAATTAATTCTCACAAATTTATGCATATAAACTTTAAATATCATAGATATTCAAACTTTTTTTGTACTGGATTAACATGAAACAAAAATACAATCAACAAACAACTTTATGCATACAAAGCTTAAATATCATAGATATTCAAATACATTTTTTGTATTGCATGAGAAAAAAGGAATATATAAACAAAAAACAACTGTATAACAAAAGGAATTACAAACAACATATAGTTGCATAAAGGGTATATGCAAGATCATCATGGAAAAACCAGGCCCTTAAGTGGCAATAAAAAGATAAAAAATTAGAGTTAGACAACTTGACGTAAATATTTGAATAAGTTATCTATATTATTTCAAAAAAATATAAAAATAGAATCTGTAGAAAATTTAATGTTTTTTCTAAACTACTAGAGCTTTATTTTTTTTTAAAATCTATTTGGTGAAAATTTAAAATTTCAATGCAGTAGTATTTAAATTTTAGGGTAAAAATAAGAAGTAGGTGTCTGGTTGACCACCCTAACCACAATAATTTGATAATATTTTTTATAATATTCTAGATATAAGTAGAGGACTCATGTCCCAATGTGATGCATATTTTTTTATAATTTTTTTCCAAGTAAATAATTAATTATGAATTTTTTATTACAAATTTTAAAAAATATAAAAGCTCATCTATCTAACCACCTTAACTTGGTAAAAAATTCATGAAATTCAATTTTTCCTTTTTTAATCCTATATTATGCAAAGCATAGAATGTGACACATGTTTTGGATTCAAAAAATGTGATACCATTTGAAAGTTATAGATGTTTTTCAATTAGCCTATCAAGTAGGACTCTATTCGTAATTATAATAAAAAATGAATAATAATTATTAATTAAATTCAAAGTAAAGCATAATTTATATTGGTGGAAATCTGACACTCCTCTAAAAACCCTTTTCGTTTCATCAATTTTGGGTAAAAAAAAAGTTGTCAGTCACATGGACCATTATATAGCTTACATATCGCCACTTTTTGGCCCATCATGATCCTATACATACCCTAAACAAAGATCCAAGAATTACATCCTTCAATGCACTCTTGGTTGCCATGGAAGACAAATCTAAGATACGATACAAACACTACAAACATTGAAGGGAGAAAAGACATGAAAATATATAATAAATGTAGTTATATTATTTGTTGTAACACCCCTCTGTTTTGCTCTTATGTTTAGATTATGATGCTTCGATATTTTAATAGCTATTTATAAGAGCAATGTGGACTATTTGTGGTGGTGTGATGTTATTATTGGACATGTTCTTGATTAGTATAATGATGGTTTGTTATAAAATGGAAATTTCATATGAGTATTTTATTAATGTTGGAACTATGAGTTCGTGATAAGTGTACTGGTGAAGGGGACGAAATTGGATAACTCGCTTGTGAGCGCCCTACGATTCTACAATTTAATTTTCATGGTGTGTTTTATGATGATGCTTATACACATGTACTATTGATGCCTCATTTATAGGTTTGAAGGTACATGAAATCGACTCCACCTAGCTTCATAGGCTTGACCGTGTCGACCCAATGATTATGTTGATTGGGAGATAGTAGCTAGGTTACTTGTGTCAGTTCTACACCCTTGCCTCAGTGTGTCATCGGGTTTAGTCAGTTGTGCTTATTTAAATGTATTTATTATTTCTTCGTACTATCATGTTATTTAAAAAATGTTTAGTGAATTTCATTACTAAAAGTTGAATATTAGATTATGCTTATTTTAAATGTTGAGGTTTTAGAATTAATAAATTAATTAATTTAATATAATTAATAAAAATATAATCCTTGGATTATTTTATTTATTGATTAATTAAATTTTTTATATTTGAATGTGAATTTTTTTAATTATTAAAATATTAATTTTGATTATTAGAAGATTTTATGCCAAGAGGCTTATTGAGAAAATTTTGGAAAATGCTAGTAAGTGTTAGAAAAATCAATGAATTTGTTGGGGAAATTAATTCTCCAGAGATAATCTTGGCTTTGGGTGAGGAAGTGTAAAAATCCTTCATGACAAGGCATAGGATAGTTTTGCATGTTGGGAATTTGGGGAAAAAGGATTTTCTTGTTGTGATCTAGAGATTTTTGAAAAAGAATTTGGCTGTAGAAATTGTTTTATAATTCTTGCATTTTTAGAAGATTGCTTGGATATTTCTTGATGTGTTGGGATTATTCTTGTGATTGGGAAATCAATTGCCTTGGATGAAGACAATTTTGTTTGGAACATTTTCTTGAAGTTGTGGAGGAAGCTCTGCACCAGAATCTTTAAATACTTAAGAAGCATTGGTTTAAAGGTTCCTTTAATTATGTTATTATTTTGCAATTTAGAAAGATTACGAGTACAGTCTTATTTGTTTTGGAAAGAAATTCCTATAGAAAAATATTATTTAATTTTTTTTTCCCAATTACTTTGTTTGGCTGGGAAATCATAAACCTCTGAGAAAATTGTGAAATCCTCCTTGTGTATGAAATCTGTGATTATTGCTTTTTTTGGGAGTCAAATAAATATTTCATGTAGAAGGAAATTTATGAAAATATATTGTTAAATCTGAAGCAAACCTCTGATATTTATATTTGATTTATGAAGCCTTTGTAAATTCCTTAATTTGGAAAAGAAAATCTATGTTGAATATGGGAAATCTTTTTGGTTGAAATTGTACAAATTATCTGTAGATAACATCTTGAGAAAATTATTTGCCCAATTTTAATAGTTGTGATGAAATATTTATATATATATATATAATATACATATATGCATATATATATTGATGTATATATATACATATATATAATGTATATATACTTATTATATTGATATATTTCCAAATTGCAATCTTGAATTAGTGTAATTCGTACGACGTAATGGGGAAATAAGAAAAGACATGGGAATTATTTGTCATTTAAATCTATGTTTATTTTGTTTTGGAGTAAATGTATATGGGAGGGGGGAGCCCTGGCTACCTCCCCATGCGCCACCCCCCTATGGGAAGGCATGGGTGAGGAGGTAGCCAGCGTTGCCTCCCTCTCCCTGCGGTGCCACACATTAGTGTGGGCTCAACTATGTTTAAACACAACCGACCCACAATTTTAGCATGGCCCTTCTATAAATGCAGCAAACACTTTAAAAGTTATGTCTACCTCTTAAATGTTTCGATATTTAATATACATAATATATATTGTAATATATATATATATATATATATAATATATTATGTATATATATCATATATTATATAAATATATAATTGATTTAGTTTTTAAATGAAAAGGAAATTATTGTAAAAGGGATTTTAATATACATGTTTAATGTATATGCATTGGTATATACATAACTATATATCTATATATAATTATGTATATACTTTTTGTATATATTTTAAATATATTTTAATTAGATTTGATTTTCAAAATGGTTGCATGTTTATATGCTTTAGTAGGGAAATTGATTGAGTTAACTTACAATGAATTTCTAAATTGGTTTTAAAAGTAATCGGGGAATTTTTTATTTGTAAATTAGTATTTCCCTTCTTTGTATTTGAAGAGGATTTTATTTTATAATTGTAATTAAATATTTCTATTAGGGAAATTGTAATTACTGTAAATTATTTATAAAATGGAAATGGATTTAGTATATCCAAAATTAGATTATTTCCTTTAAATTGCTTTTTGTGTATTTCCTCTATATTTTAGTTTGGGGAAGTTGTTTTAGGTTGGTTTAAGACTTCCAATAGTAAAAGGGAAATGGGTTTGTGTTTTATTTTGAGTCAACCAAGTATTTAAAATATTTGGATTAGATTAAAAAAAAATTATAAATAGGTGCATGCATTTAATGCATGTTTAGATAACTTAAAAGAAATAATTTTGATGAGGGAATATGATTTATGAATAGATGAAAAAAGTAAATTGATTTAAGTGAGAAGAATTGATTTTTTTATTGTTTAAAATGAAATTTGATTTAAGTTAGATGATTTGTGAAAGTGTATTATTGAAACTCCTATATTGAGGTTGGATTTAGTAGATTCGAAGGGTAAATTTGTTCTGGTTTAAATTGCTTTAAGAATTTGATCTCTTCAGTAATGTTTTGGGGTAATTGAATAGAAGTGTTTGATGAGGTTTTGTATGTCTTCTAGTAGAAGTGTGTTAATGTTTGGGGGTTGTATTTTATAGTCTTATATTTTGTGATTTCCTTGGGTAGGGTGTTCCCATTTTCAGTGAGACACCCGGTTTCCACGAATGATAATGGTTTACCTCCTTTGTATGGAGTGGTTTTGGTTATTTGTTTCCTCCTTAGTTTGGAGTGGTTATGTTCCATGTGTTGACATTAGGAGAGTGAATCTTGATGGGATCAGGATCAGTGAAGATCTGTTGAGTAACTCAAGTAAACTTGTGGTGACACTTCTCCTAGGTTAGTTGTATGTTTGTATTGTGAGGTACAAGATTGTGTAAAACTGAATGCAACATAACCTTTTGATTGTTTTGTTCATGTATTTGGTTGAGTCAGTAGGAGTTTTCCTATGTCTAGAGGTAGTATGATTGGCCATGTATTCTTGTCACTATCTTCTAGTATTGGGGTGGGCCTGTGGGTACCACTTTGTTGGGAGGAATGTGCACCCTATGATATTGGATCCTCCTTTGATCTTCAGTTTGTGATGGCGATATTTCCAGTTGGAGAGCTCATGGTTTCTAGTTCTATTTCATGCTTTGTTATTATTTTTAGTTGGTTCTTGTAATTAATACCCCTCACTTGTAATTGAGGTGGTAGAGTGTATTATGTAATTACATTGTATGTACTACCTCATTCGGGGAATGAGAGATATAATATTATTTGTTAAAGTTAATGTTATGTGAAATATTATTTAATCTCTTATTGTTATGATGAAATTTAAAACGTATGGAATGTATGAGTACTTAATTCCTTAAGTAGTTAAAATTCTATGGATGTATTTAGGATATATGTATGGGTTTAAAAGTAATCTTAGTCTCGTAACCTTAGAGGTTGTTGTCAATAGGAAGTGAATTTACATGTTTAATATTATTTAAATAAAAAAAAATTGTGTGTTTGAGTAGTTAATTGCAATTTCCTCTAGGGTTACATGGTGGGGCATTACACATGGTATGAAAGCCCTAGGTTCATACACTAGGCACTCTGGGTACATTTGAGCCCACTATGTTGTCTTTGTGAATTTGTTAGTGGAATTGATAAATGATCACGTGTTCATGGATTTTACATTTAGCATGATGTAGTCTATGGAAAAGAGTAGGGTGAATGGAAACTGATAAAATATTATGGGTGGAAAGTAATGGTATGTATCCCATGGGTTATGGAATTCGATGTTCTTATGGGATTATGTATGTAGTTTTACCCCTTGTAAATGTAAAGAACTAGTAACTGTATTTTGTTTGAGTGTTGTGAATACCCTGTACTTTTTTTGTGTATCCATGTGATGGTGATACTTGGTATCCATCCATGGGGAAAAGTTGTATTTTGATGTGAGATTTACAATACCAAAATGCGTGTTTGCATGTTTGTTACTTGATTAAGGGCCAACCCATTTGTGGTTGAAACTTATATATAAGAGTAACCCAAATTTAGTTCATAGATTATTTTCTTTTGGTTCTCTAGCCCCTCAATCTATGAAGGGATAGTAGCAACCACAAAGTTCCTTGGGTGGAGTGTGTAGTGTACACATATTGTGGCGCAGAGCATCTTAGCTCAACCAATCTTGAGGAAATGTACCCACTACTTAACCTTATGATGGATCAGGATACTTGATCCATATGTGTTAACCTAATCCCCACATATTTGAGTATAAAAAAATAGTTTGATTAGTGTATGCCTGGCCATCCTTAGGGATGTTGATCTTGCATTAGTGAGTAAATATCGTCTGTATGAGAGGTGAAGCTCGGTAGCCCCATACTGATATTATCGAAATGCATTATATATTTAGTGTATCTACACATGTTTTGAAATGATGTAATAGATACAATGCCACACCTCAATGATGTTTTGACATAGTGCTGGTGATGATGTTGTGATATACTGTATTTGCATGTGTTCTAATATGATGCAATATGATGCCACACTCGACTGATGTTCTGACATAGTGATGGTGATGATGTTGTGTTATATGATGCCAGGTGCATACACACATGAAGGCACATTATGAGATTTTCTTTGTAAGCCTACTTATGTGATGAACATTATGGGGCCTCGAACACTTCTAGAGGGATCCTCATGGCTCCTTTGACCATGTTGGTCGAGTAGCATATGAGTAGATCCTATCCATGTATACCTTTGGCTATAGCGAGTTTTTGCATATGCCTTCTCCATGAGGTATCACGATGTGGGGTGTGTTTTGCGTGTGCCTACTTCTACAAACCCACAGACACATTTCCACATGGCATATGACCAGTACGTGTCTTCTCCAGCTAGTATATGACCAGGTTGAGTGATGATGTTTTGATAGTCATGGATACACTCTGAGTCTTGTGGATGGTGTGTTGACTTTACACCACATGAGGGCTATTACTATAGCTAGATTTTGTTTCATCCTTCCTCGTTAGGTGGCTAGTATCTAGTCACACAGTGTTGTACAATGTAATTTTAAATATTGTGAACTTTCTTTATGATTATTATTGATTTTTCAATTGATTGTGAGGGTCGACATCTTGTTATATTTGATTTTAAGGTTTAGCCACAACTTGTGATATTATTTTCTTATAACCCTAGTGGTTATATATTTTAATTAGTGTTGAAATTATGCACATTTATTGCCTGATTGTTGAAATTAAACTTTAATTTCCTCTTCTTTATGACCTTAGTGGCTAAGAAAGTTTATTCTCATTTTTTTAATGTCACCAATGTGTCGTAATGTGACTCCTCTCCAAGGATGTATGAGGCATACTTGGTGAGTGTATACAAGGAAGTAGACACATGGAACGTTGAGGATGGGGGTATGTGAGGCTATTATGCGCTGGGACCCACTACTCACCTATGTGTGATTTCTATCTCTTGGAGGCTAATCACCTTATACAAGAGACATGTCATTTTGGTCTTGTTTGGATGGTCTCACTTTATGTATGGCCTAACACCATCAAGCCACTAATTTTAATGTATGGATTATTTGAGTTGGTTATTTTCTCTTGGTCCATGGATTAGTATGCTACTTTCTGGTGTCCAGATGGACCCATGTGTGGACTTGTGATGATTCTCAATGATGTGTAATGGTGTGTATGTAAAGAATGTATGTTAAATCATGGATATGTGTTTTTGGAGACTTGGTGGGTGGTTGCTTCACCATGTTGGTTTGTATGGATTGATTATGGCTCAAGTTAGTGTGGGTTTTATGTTGGTGTATGGAGTGGTTAAATTTTGGAACCATTGATTATGTGTGTTTCTATAGAGTTTTTTCTAGGGGTATTTGTAGGCTTACAGGAGTAAGCTTGATCCTAGGGGGAGAGAATGTAACACACCTCAATTTTTCTCTTATGTTTAGATTATGATGCTTTGATATTTTGATCACTATTTATAAGAGCAATGCAGACTATTTGTGGTGGTGTGATGTTATTATTGGACATGTCCTTTATTAGTATAATGATGTTTTGTTATAACATGGTTATTGCACATGAGTATTTTATTTATGTTGGAAGTGTCAGTTCATGATAAGTGTATTGGTGAAGGGGATGAAATTGCATCACTCGCTTGTGAGTGCCCTATGATTCTATGATTTCCTCTTCACGATGTGTTTTATGATGATGTTTATATGCATGTACTATTGATGCCTCATTTACAGGTTTGTAGGTACATGACATCGAATCCACCTGGCTTCACAGGTTTTAGTGTGTTGACCCAATGGATATGTTTATTGGGAGATAGTAGCTAGGTTACTTGTGTAAAGTCCACACCCAAGCCTCAGTGTGTCAGCGGGTTTGGTCAATTGAGCTTGTTTAAATGTGTTATTTTTTCTTCATAATATCGTGTTAAAATTCTTTAAAAGAGGTTTAGTGAATTTCATTATTAAAATTTGAATATTAGATTATGCTTATTTTAAATGTGGAGGTTTTAGAATTAATAAATAAATAAATTTAATTTAATTAACAAAAAGGATAATCCTTGAATTGTTTTATTTATTGATTAATAAAATTATTTATATTTGAATGGGAAATATTTTAATTATTAAAATATTAATGTTGATTATTAGAAGATTTAATGCCAAGAGGGTTGTTGAGGATATTTTTGAAAATGCCAGCAAGTGTTAGAAAAATTAATGAATTTTTTGGGAAAATTAATTCCCAGAAGATTATTTCCCTCATCAAAATTAAAATTATTTCTTTTAAGTTATCTGGAGATTTTTGAACAAGAATTTGGTTGTAACATTTTTTTTGTAATTCTTTCATTTTTAGAAGATTGTTTGGAAATTTCTTGTTGTGTTGGGATTATTCTTGTGATTAGGAAATCAATTTTCTTGGAGGAAGCCATTGTTGTCTGGAACATTTTCTTGAAGTTGTGGAGAGAGCTCTCCTCCAAAATCTTCAAATACTCAAGAAGTGTTGGTTTATAGGTTCCTTTAATTTAAATTTATTCTTTTGCAATTTAGAAAGATTACCTATACAAAAAGAATTTATAATTTGTGTTTAAAAAAATTTCATGAATATTTTAGTGCTTTTGTACAAGATTTTATAGTGAAATTAGAGAGCCTTTGTAGAAAATTATTTTTTAACAATAAAGAAAAACCCAAAAGAAAACTATAAAGAAATTTATAAATCTCTATAGGATTAGATTAAAAAATCTTCCTATTAAAATCTTGGAAAAATCTTATTTGTTTTGGAAAGAACTTCCTATAGAAGAATATTATTTAAAATTGTTTTCCCAATTAGTTTGTTTGGTTGGGAAATCATAAACCTGTGGGAAAATTGTGAAATCCTCCTTGTGTATGATATATGTGATTTTTGCTTTTTCTGGGAGTCGGATAAATATTTCTTGTAGAAGGAAATTTGTGAAAATATATTGTTCTCTGAAGCAAACCTCTGATATTTATATTTGATTTATGAAGCCTTTGTAAATTCCCTAACTTGGAAAAGAAAGTTTGTGTTGAATTTGGGAAATCTTTTTGGTTGAAATTATACAAATTATCTCTAGATAACCTCGTGAGAAAATTATTTGCTCAAATAAAACAATTGTGATAAAATATTCATATATATATAATATACATTTATGCATATGTTATACTGATGTATATACATACATATATATATATATTAAATTGATATATTGCCAAATTGAAATCTTGAATTAGTGTCATCTGTATGGCATAATGGGGAAATAAAAAAAGACACAAGAATTCTTTTTGGTTAAATCTATGTTTATTTTGTTTTGGAGTAAATGCATATGGGAGGGGGGAGCCCTAGCTACCTCCCCATCCACCCCCCTATGGGAAGGCATGGGTGAGGAGGCAGCCAACATTGCCTCCCTCTCCCAGGTCTCACCACACTAAACACAACCGGCCCACAAGTTTAACATGGCCCCTCTATAAATGCAAAAAACACTTTAAAAGTTTCATCCACCTTTTTAAATGTTTTGATGTATTTTTTGAATGCATTTTGATATTTAATATATATAATATATTGTAATATATATATTTATTATGTCTATCTATCATATATTTTATATATATTTGTTAAATATATAATTGATTTAGTTTTTAAATGAAAAGGAAATTATTGTAAAATGGATTTTAATATATATATATATTTAATGTATATACACTGGTATATACATAATTATATATGTATATATAATTGTGTATATACTTTATGTATATATTTTAAATATATTTTAATTACATTTTATTTTTAAAATGGTTGCATGCTTCTATGTTTTAGTAGGGAAATTAATTAAGTGAACTTACAGTGAATTTTTAATTTGCTTTTGAAAGTAATCGAGGAATTTGTTATCTGTAAATTAGTATTTCCTTTCTTTGTATTTGAAGAGGCTTTTATTTTATTTTATATAAATTTTTCTATTAGGGCAATTGTCATTACTATAAATTCATTTTGAAAGGGAAATGGATTTAGTATATCCAAAATTAGATTATTTCCTTTAAAATTGACTTTTGTGTATTTCCTCTATATTTTGGTTTGGGGAAGTTGTTTTAGGTTGGTTTAAGACTTCCAGTAGTAAAAGGGAAATGGGGTTTGTGTTTTATTTTGAGTCAATCTAGTATTTAAAATATTTGAATTAAATAATTTTTGTTTTACAAATAGGTGAATGGATTTAATGCATGTTTAGATAATTTAAAATAAATAATTTTGATGAGGGGATATGATTTCTAAATAGATGAAACAATAAATTGACTTAATTGAGAAGAATTGATTTTTGTATTGTTGAAAACGAAAATTGATTTAAGTTAGATGATTTGGGAAAGTGTATTATTGAAACTCCTGTATTGAGGTTAGATTTAGTAGATCCACATGATAGATATGTTCTAGTTTAAATTGCTTTAATAATGTGATCTCTTCAGTAGCATTTTGGGGTAATTGAATAGAAGTGTTTGATGAGGTTTTGTAAGTATTCTAGTAGAAGTGTGTTAATGTTTAGGGGTTGTATTTTATCATCTTTCCTTTTGTGAGTCACTCGATTTCCATGAACAGGAATGGTTTACCTCCTTTGTATGGAGTGGTTTTGGTTATTTGTTTCCCCCTTAGTTTGGAGTGGTTATGTTCCATGTGTTGACCGTAGGAGAGTGAATCTTGATGGGGGTCTGGATTAGTGAAGATCTGTCAGGTAACTTAGGTAACTTTTTGGTGACACTTCTCCTAGGTCAGTTGCATGTTTTTATTGTGAAGGAAAAGATTGTGTAACACTGGATGCAACATTACCTTGTGATTGTTTGGTTCATGTATTTTGCTGCTCATTAGTATGAGTCTTTCTCTATCTAGAGGTAGTAGGATTGGCCATGTATTCTTGGTACTATCTCCTAGCATGGGGGGGTGGGCCTACAGGTACCACTTGGTTGGGAGGAATGTGTACCCTATGCCATTGGGTCCCCCTTTGATCTTCAATTTGTATTATGTAATCGCATTATATGTACTACCTCATTTGGTGAATGAGAGATGTAATATTATTTATTAAAGTTAATGTTATGTGAAATCTTATTGTATCTCTTATTGTTATGATGTAATTTACCATGTATAGAATGTATGAGTACTTAATTCCTTAAGTAGTTAAAATTCTATGGATGTATGGGTTTAAAGGTAATCTTCGTCTCGTAGCCTTAGGGTTGTTGGAAATAGTAAGTGAATTTACATGTTTAATATACTTTAAATATAAAAAAATTGTGTGTTTGAGTAGTTAATTGCAACTTCCTCTAGGGTTACATGGTGGGGCATTACATTTGTGGTGCATATATTGCCCAATTCAGAGCAACCTTGCCCTCCCATTCCAACCAAACAACCCTTGAGAGAAGATTGGAAGGATTCAAATGAGAAGGATGGAAACTTCCTATCTAGAAATATCACTAGTCATGGTTAGATGAAAGTAAAGAGTGCATGTTCAGCTCTCGAATTGGATGAGCTACAACTTGAAAATAAGATTTCAATGAGGGTTTTAGAATATGTTTATTAAAATGAAAATATAGCCAAGATCTAATAATGAGCACATTTATATTTTTATAATATGTCATCCTTTACCTATTTCAATGGTTCTACGAGATCTCCCATTACTTGCCAAGTAGCTAAACTATGGATCCAACAATACTTTAATGTCTTGCCTTCCTTCAATCTTCTTTGCACTGCTACATTTTGTGAATTGTGGAGCAAGCCATCACTGCACAAGTGTTCGATAGTTTGGAGTTACTAAATGACAATTATTTACATTAATAAACAATATTTTGGCACAATATATTGACATTACGAACAATTCTTTACATTAATAAATCCTATTTCAGCACAATATATTCATATTCCTAGCAATTCTTGGTCCGCTTATTTGGAGACTCTCCACACTTCTCCTTGATTTCATCTTCTATAATAAGCTCGATCTTATATTTTTGTGGTTGTCCTAGTAAAACCTACTTCTCTATACTTTATTGGTAGGAGTCACAATTTGTTTTGATTTCTAGACTGTCCTTTCTACACGTTTCACTTTTTCACAATTTCTTAGGAAAAATTAACATCCAAGAGTTTTATTGTGCCTTTGACTTCCTATTCAATGTTGATTTGGCTTCCCACTTTTAATCTTTGAATCATCCATTGTCAATACTTCTTAGGTCTTTCTTGGTTTAATTATCTATACATTAAACATGCTTGAATGCAATATTGTCTCTCTCATTTTACTTCATGTTCCAAAATATGGCACTCTGATAATGTCCTTGGAGTAGATCATTTTTATTTATTTTCTCTACAGTTTCACTTTTAAAACCAAAAGTAGTTAAAAAAGGATATAGGCAGAACCATCCACAAATGAGTTGAAGAATCAAACGAAGCAACAAGGAATCCAAATAGAGCTACTACTTTGTAAATGCAGCATCACCAATGTAACAACTGGCAGTTAGAATGTGAGGAAAAAAACTTCTAAATAGAAAAAAAATGTGAGACCATAAGATAGTGGGATAAACCATGATTATAAACTACAGAGTTTCTTCATCCCTCAATGAACTAAATTTTAAATTACAAAGGAAAGCAATAGTTTCTTTTTAAATGAAATATAAAAGACCAATGCAAGCAGAACCCACAATAAAGAGCATATTTAAAAAGTCTAGAAAGCATTGCCATTTCTATGTTCACAATAAAAACACCTATATTGTCATTCAAGAGAACCATTGCATGTGTGACTCATGCGAGTTGGAAATAGATGAGGGATAAACTATTGCATTTTTAATATTTTATGTGAATGCCATTTAAATTGGCTATAAATTATCTTTCGCTTACCATTATGTGCTTGCCCTGCAGGATGAAAGGTTGACTATATTTATGTGTATCTTGTAAATAGGATATATTTAGATTATAATCCATGAGGTACAAAATACTTTGCGACAACTGACAAAAATTTCAGTTGGATGAGTTAAAATTTTACTAGACAAATTTTTCTTTTTGTGAAAATTGGGAAAAGGCTCCTGTTTCCTCAGAAAGGGAAGAGTCTCTGAAATGTTAATTTTACAAGTTTGGGAGTAGAAAATAGCATCCAGCTCTGTTTGTATATGGGAATTTTTTTTTCAATTTCATAATGCATTGGATAAATAAAAAGAGAAAAATAATTCAGAAAAAGCAAGGAAACACTTACTTTGAATACAAAAGGATATAAGCAGAGCCATCCAAGAGCAATTACTTCCAAATTTTGTGCTAATAAATTAACTCTGAAATTTTTCCCTACTTTCCCTGCCACTATTGGTTTCAGCTCCTCCAAACTGTTCCTCATTGATATTGACCTTTCACTTCTCCAATTTGGCCAGCTGCATCTTGGAAAAAGGTTTTTGACGAGGGTTTTAGAGTGTGTTTATTAAAAATAAAATTACCACCAAGATCCTAAGAATGTGCTCATGTAGGTTTTAAAGTTGTAGCATCCTTTACCCTGCATAGTTAAGTAAATAGCAACATTCTGTAGATATCTTAAATCTGTGCAATACCTTGCTGTTTTCATCTGCCCAACCAATTTCTCCAACCTTGCATAGATCTGTTGTGGCCTTTCAATCAGACATATTGAAGGCAGTCGACCCAATTCAGTCCTCGTTTCATATCTAATGACTCAGGAACCAGTAGAGAATGCAGGTAGATGACGCGGTGAAATGGGTTTGATTATGGCCTTCAATCCAACTTATCCTAGTATTGTTTTAATTCCTCTATCTTTCATCGATCTCCTTACGCTTTTAACAGTTTGCACGCCCTATTCCATTCGTCCTCCCTGCCGCTTTTGGTTTTGACGACTCCAACTCTTTCGTGCTGGTATTGACCTTTCACTTCTCCAATTTGGTGAGTTGTAGCCTGAAAATAAGGCTTTGACGAGGGTTTTAATGTTTGTTTATTAAAATGAAAATGACGGCCAAATCTTGCCCGCCCATTATGCCTGCTCATTAGGGTATTTTCTTGCTAAAAAAACATTCAAAATGGAAATGAAATTAAATAAATTATAATATATAAATATTGAGCTTTTATACAATAGATATTATTAAATATATTATAATATTATACTAGTAATTGCATTTTGGTGTGCAATGGGTATGT
The DNA here is from genome assembly GCA_007115665.2 of Sequoiadendron giganteum. Taxonomy (NCBI): domain Eukaryota; kingdom Viridiplantae; phylum Streptophyta; class Pinopsida; order Cupressales; family Cupressaceae; genus Sequoiadendron; species Sequoiadendron giganteum. Next base: position 524,492,788 of record CM021107.1, read on the forward strand.
CGAAGAAAGTCAATTAAGAAATAAATTAATTATTTATGTACATTTGTATAGTACAGAGGGTCAATTGATAGATCATTTAGAATTTTTTTTTATTTATATATATTATTATTAGTATTATTATTACTATTATGATTATATGCATTATATTTTTATAATATAATAAATTATTATATTAATATTTTAATTTTTATGTATTTACTATTATATTTTTACTAATTTATCAATTTAGATTATTTTACATTATTAGTATATTATAATAATATATTAATATTTTGATATTACTATTATACTATTCTAATTATTATAATATTAGATTATTCTTATTATTAAATTATTAGATTATTAGTATTATTATAATATACATAGAGAGAGGATCTAAGAAAGAGAGAGATATACAAAGAGGGAAGGGGGAGATAGAGAGAGACAAATGCATATTGAGAGAGAGATGAAGAGAAAGAGATATTAGAGATGTAGATATATAGAGTGACCAAGAGGTAAAGGGAGTGAGACATAAGAGATATAAAGGGAGATAGATATTGAGAGAAGAAAGATTAATAGTTAAACATGCATCCATGAAATCTAACTAAATACTCTTCTATTGTGTTGTGATAGATACACTATCTTATTATGAAGCTCCTATTTTAGCACAATTAAGGAGAAGTTTGGAATATATTTGTTAGACTACATTTATATGTGTTGATTGCATTTGCTTTGAATTTTTTTGAGGAATTTCAACAAATCTATTTTGTGTATATTCTATGATCCTAAAAGTCCATGGAAACACTTCTATAGGTAATTCTACCAAACAAGTTGCTCCTATGTAATTTGATCACTTTGAGGTTAGCATCCAAGTGTCACCCATTAGAGTCAAGCTGGCAATGTGGATTGTCTGGTTGTTCTCCAAATAGTGTAGGATGCATTTCATTATTTCATACCCGAAAGTGATGGGTTAATTTCTTTCTAGTTGATGCATTGACAAGGATCTAAGTGTAGGTTAATTTGTAGGTATGATAGATATCATATAACATAGAATTAATTTTCCCAAAAAAAAAATAGTGGTAAGCTATGTTGCATTGTATATTTAACTTGATACTCATACACATTTGTGATGGTACATTTCTTTTGTAGTGAGATGAAATGTTCCTAGTTTTTATTACATTAAATTATAGTTCTTTGGTGTCTCAGTACATATATATTGGTTAAAAATTATTAGCTATCAAGATTAGAAATTACTTATAGGAAAGAAACTCTTCGGAAAGTAATGGTCATTAAAGTATATTCAACTTAATCTTTTCAAAAAAATATGTCTTTTTTAGTGCAAATGTTACATTTTATTGTTCTTTGGTATGTTGAACAGATGTGGAAAGTCAACTAGAAAATAAATTGATTTTTTTGCATACCTTTGTAGAGTACACGAGGTCAATTGGTAGGTCATTTAGAAAATATTTTTGCTTATATATTATTATTATTATTAGTATTATTATTATTACTATTATGATTATTTGTATTGTATTTTTCTTATATAATTATATAATTATATTAATATTTTAAATTTTTATGTATTTGCTATTATATTTTTTTATTAATATATCAATTTAGGTTATGCTACATTATTATTATATTATATTACTATATTTTTACTAATATATTATTATTAATATTAAAATTATTAAAATATTTATAATATTATATTATTATTTTGATATTACTATTATACTATTCTAATTATTATAATATTAGACTATTCTTATTATTAAATTATTCCCATTAATATATTATTACTAATATATTTGTTTTAAATACTAAAATAAGTAAAATATTAGCATCCTAAATATTATATTATTAATAATAAAATATTAGTAGTATTATTAATAATACTAATAATCTAAATACAAATATAAATACAACGTATCAATGTAAATATTGGTTGGACATCAATGGAAGGATAAATAATAAATAATAAATTTCATTTATCACATACTATCCATAAAGCTAGATTAGTTTATTGTACACTAAAAAATCCTTTGGTGGAAACTACATGAAATTTTAAAATGGTATCCAAAATTTAAGCGGCAGTTTTATAAAAAGCAAGGACAAATCAGTCTTGACATGTGGCAAACACCACCAACAAGCCTTAACATTTGTATCCCATGAAAAGTGAAATTTATAGAGTTTCACACTACATAAAACTGCAGTTGTGTGTGGTGCGCTAGTAATAGGTATGAATAGTTATCCTTGTAGGCACCAACTTCAACCATAGCATCTGCAAAAAATAAGGGAATAAAAGCCACATAACAGTTAAAGAGGAAGAAGTTGAGATATCTAGCATCAGTGGAGGCCTTAAGACTACATCAAGAGGAAATGTCTTCGAGACAATAGGTATTTTTGGTGCACCAAGAAACCTAGGTGGCTAAATGGCCCGCTTAGGTAGGGGTCCCAATAGGAGGGCTTAATTAGCTCTATGGATTATGATAAAATTTGAAAGAAAAGAGAATAGAGGAGTAATAGTCATTTATTTCATCATTAATTTAGCCATACATTTAGTCATTTATTTAGTCATTTTTATTTGTCTGATATTAGTCATTTATTTAGTCATTTAGTTGTAAATTTACTCAATTACCAAATTAGTCACTTATAAATGACCAAATTAGTCATTTATTTTTAAAATACTAGACTAGTGTTAGTCATGTGACTAAAATTTTTAGTCACGTAGTCATTTTATTTTCAAATTCTACTAGTATATGTGATAAGGAGATTTGTATGAATACCAAATTGGTGTAGGGAGAAAAGGATGAGTCCTTTGATTATACTACTAGCATTGGTGTGGATGCAGAGGAAGAAGTGATTGAAGCTAGAAAATGTCTTTTAGAAGGCATGGGGAAAAAGGATCATGGTGTTGAAATCAAGTGTGGTGATGAAAAAAAGGTTGCGGAAATAATAGAGAATGAGGTACTACATGAATCTCTTTATTTTTCTAAAGAAGAAGAAATTGATATTTATGAATTTTTATATTTTCATTATGTATGTTGGTGGGAGATGAATTTTGTGAAGAGAGGAAGAATGAAAGATGACAGAGACATCAAGTTATAGGGATAGTTGAGAAAGAAGGTTCAAGTGAATAAGGCAACAAGATGGATTATAAATGAGCATTAGATCCATAAATGTTTATGAGTCACACTCATGAAACATTTATTTCCTACCTCAAGAGTCTGATGCAAGAATGTTCAGGGTGTATGAGCTACCTTAAATCTATTTTGTTTCTTTTCAAATAAGGGCTAAATCGGCTTCAGTATGGTTGTCTACGAGATTTCATGACTTCAAATGTAACAAGTGAACATTGACATTTAGTGTTAACAGTGTTTAGTGAATTGGTTTATCGGTGTGACATGGAGGTTTTAGGTGAACCCTATTTCATGTCCCATCACATACCAATGGAGAGAGAAACATCAGTATATAGGCACACAATAATTCACATCAGAGGAAGGTTCACATATCAATGTGATGACATTTGAAGTCCCTTCAAAATGTTGACGAACTGTAGACATTTTGACAAGCGACCTCGAGGAGACTTTGGATTATTGGAAGGATTCATTTGGGAGTTCCTCCACAAGAGCAATAAGGTGTATTGAGATGACAATGAGATTTTGGCCTGAGGAGATTGCAAGTCTCTTTGATATTATGATATCAAGGAGACAAACATGTTTTGGTGGGAGGCCATGAGGAGTGTGTTTGACATTGCGAAAGGAGCTTTATCAACAAGACCTTCCATGATGGAGTGAGAGGATTTGAAGTCATAATATTGTGATGGTGGGAAGGTGGATAGAAATGTGAGTGGATCGATGGTGATAGGTGGATGAGTGAGGTGGTGACATGTGGCATGATGTTATTCATTGATTTGTATGGATTCTAGTTTATTGTAGGATGAAAAGGAAAAATATTTTGATTGTATTATTGAAATTTATAAGGATATAGAGGAGTATTTTAAATTCCTCTACTATAGGAGCATCTAGGATCCATCTATTTCCCTTATCATTTTGAACATGTTTCTGAACCTCCCTCTACAATTTGATGTCACTTTTATCCTTCATTCTTCCTCTCTTCCTTCCTATTTTCACAAATTCCAATGCCCACCAATTTGCACTATGAATTACTAATAAATCATAATCATCAATTTTATCTTCATCAAAATAAGGAAACTCCTCAATTACTCTCCCCCCTATTATTTCTAGAACAATCGTTTCATTTTCAATGTCTATTTGTTCTAGGTGTTCCTCCTTTTCTATATCTCCTAAAATATAGTTCTCAATTGCAAATTCAATGTCAATAACATAATCAAAATATTGATACTTTCCATCTCCCTCCTTTGTATCCTTATTAATTTCAATAACACAATCAAAATATTCCTCCTTTTCATCTTTCAATAAACTATCATCCATACAAATCTTTTTATCACATGAGAAATCATCAACTGATACAAAACAAATCTTACCAACATGCACTTCCTCACCTTATTCCTTACTCACAACTGTATTACCTTCATTCATTAATGTACTCGTTGCTGCAATACCTTCATATATACTAATCTCATTATGCTCACATAAATCAGCAACAACATTTTCACAAAAAATAGATTTTACCTTTTCTTTCTCCACCAAAAATTTCATTCTACCCCTTTTGAATGATATCAACACGACCACAAATTGCATTAGGAAATCACGATTTTCATCCTAATCCTTTTTAACTAATTGTCTAATTCCATTAACTAAACACTTTCCAGTGTCTTTACATACCTTCGTTCTTCTATATTCAAAGGTTTGAATTTGTGTTTGACTCAATCTTTCATCAGGGAGTAGGTATTAGCATACCCATCATGCACTGCTCAACTCTCAAACTCCCAAGGTCTTCCCAATAACACATAAAAAATATCCATAGGAATAACATCACATAAAAATTCATCATGATAATTGAATCAATCTTAAATCTTACTAAGCATTTTCTGGTCACCAAAACCTTATAGTCATATTACAGCCAACAAATTCTATATGGATGTGGGTGCCTTCTTCTTCATAGATGTAACTTGTTCACCATTTCTTTAAAAGACAAGACTACCATTACTACCACAATCAATAATTACCTTACAAATTTACCTTCACACTAACATTGAGTGTGAAATAGGTTCTAAATTGTTTGGTCTAATTCCTTCTCCCCATTTAGCAAGGCTCTTCTGACAAAAAGGGACTTAACCCTTTCAACATCTTAAAAATGTGAGGACTCAACATATTCATCTACATGGGAAACTCAAGCATTCCCTTCAAGTCTTCTATTTTTCTTTCTTTGATATTGAGGATACTCAAAGGCTATATGTCCTTCTCTGCATTGAAAAAGTGTTCCTTGGACACCTACTCTTCCAAATCCTCTACTTAATATTCCTCTTATGAAACTTTTTTAAGCTTTCACCTCTGTCATCCTTGTTATCCTTAATGTCTCCAATTTATTGTTCATCCTCTTTTTGCTACACATAATTTTTACCTTTCCCTTTCTTCTTATTCTCAAATTTCCTATTCAATCTTTCTTCTACCTTCAATGCAAATTGATATGCATCCTCAATGGTGTATATTCTTACTAATTCCAACTCTTCTTGAATGCTTGTCTTTAACCCATTAATGTAATGAGATAATTTCTTCTTGCTTTCCTGAGAATTTCCTTTTCTAATTAGGACCTTGTGAAATTATTTTTTGTGTTATTTCACAATCCTCACTCGTTTTCTTAGATTTTGCATCTTCTTGAGAAACTCCAACTCACAATAAACTTGAATAAATTTCTTCTTTAGTTTTTCCACCATTCTGTCCCATCTAGATATTTTATCCTTCCCTTGTCTTCCTCTTTCAAGTTGGATCTCTTTCCACCGTATACTTGCATGACCTTTTAACTTCATCTTGAAAACTTCACTTGATGAGGGTCTTCAATCTCTTTAAACTCAAAAAATTCCTCCATATGATTGATCCAATCGATCAACTCTTTAGGATTTGGACTTCAATTAAACATCAAAACCTCCATTTTGGGTTTCTTCCCAATATGAAATATTTCTTTCACCAATTTAATTTCTCCCAAATCCATTTGATCCTAGTCTTCCTCTTCCACTTCCTCTTCAGTTTCATCCTCACTGTCATCTCTTTCTCAATGCACTTCTCTCCTCTGAATCTCTTCCTGCAAGGTATACAACTACCTTCTGATGGTTCTAATTTCACCTATAGGAGGATCTCTTCCTCCACCACCTTTGCCTCTACCTCTACTCCATTAGAAAGGTCTAGGAGGAATTTTGATCGTAACCCTCACTGATAGGTTCTGCTACAGAAAACCTTATGTTCATTGATCTGTTTACAAACTCAAGACAACCTACTTTGATAGCATTTGAAAAAGGGTACTCCCCTTACAAGATCAAACTCACAAAAATTATATAGAATAACCAATATGAAAGAAGGAAACAAGAGATTCTATTATTTTGAAATGAAATGAAAATTATACAATTACACAAGTTATTTGATTACAAAAGCATCAATCAAACATTCAAATCAAAGCCTTCACATTCTTCTCTACAATCTCATGATTGACCCTACTTCTACCACCTCTTCTATTTGTCTACTCTTTGTCTATCTTTTATCTATACTCCTCCTTCACTTAGGCCTAACTTATCAACATTCCTTTCCTTGATGTTCTCATAGTACCACCATAGTCATCCAACTAATATCATTCCATGCAAAATACCTTCAAATTTATGCCTCATCATTAGATTGAAGCCAATCACTGACCAAGAATCATTTTGATTCACAATGGAGATGTTATATCAATGTATCACAATGGAACGTGTCACCACCTCATTTGATCCATTTTCTTAGCACATGTCATTTTATTCCTCTATACACTTATTGCTCCATTGGAGGGATTCCCAAATGACTCCTTCTAAAAATGTCAAGTCTCACTGAGGAAGTTCTCATCAGAATGTAGAAGAGATGCTATAACAACTCCCACTAAAATAATAAGGTCTCTTATATATAATTTGATGTCTTGACCAAGTGGTCTATACTACTTGTGTGTCATCCCTCTCATCACCCTATAGCTAATGTCACAAGTATAACTTGATATTTCACCAAACACTCATCACCACATGTCCTACTAGCATCATGTTCCACTACCATCACTCACCTTAAATCATAACTGTTATGCCTTTTCCTTCAAATCTTCACTATTCCTTTCTATATCACTAACAAAGGATATGGGCCCACAAAATTCTAGTAGGTTGCTGGGATATCACCACCTATCACCTCTGGCAGTGTAATTCAACTCACATCAGCGATGTGAGTTGATGATTTGCTCAATTGCCTTTTGCCACCTATTCATATGGAATCCTACTTTCCACACTCTCTTATCCCACCATATGCATCAATGACCATCATCCAACCATTGTGGATTAATCTCCACTATTCATCGCTTCCTCTTGGGACTTAGCTAGGACCCACCAAAAACATAGAGGACTAGAGGGCATCATTGATCTTTCAAATTATAAACATGTACCTTTAGATATTTTCTATGAGTACACACACATCGTGAACCTAACGGATTATCGATGGGACTCACGACCAAGTCTCACTAAAAGTCACTGGTCAACTTGATGAAGAACCTATGATAGGTGCACTCTTGTTACCTCCTTTAGTCTATCACCATCTCCATGTGGAAGGGACATGAAACAAGGTTCCTTTGAAATCTCCATGTCACTCCGATGATAACTGTTTTCCAACATTAGATGGCATAGTTTATTCATGCCGCTTACTCTTAAGCTAAAACTCTTACTGACCACCATACTTAGCGAATTCAAGCCAATTCAGTCTTTATTGGAAAAGAAATAACATAGATTTTTTTTTGATTCAAGATTTTTCTTCACCTTGGATGCTCCTGCATTAGTAAGAATAAATCAAAGTTTTAATTGTATTTATATCAATCCATAATTGGTGAATTCAGTGGGATTTTTAAATGGTATAGTAAAAATTAGGTGAATGCAATGTGATTATATAATGATATATTTAAATGGGGTGAATCAAACATCATTGGAACACATACTAACTTTCAATGCTATTATGGTTGTATGATTAACATAGAATTATCATAGTATTGTTGAAATGGGTCCTCATACATAATTATTTTTAATGTAATTGGCAAAATGTTTCCTCAAGCATAATTATTTTTTACTTTTATTGGTGAAATGGTTCCTCATAAGCATTTATTTATAAATTTTATTGGCGAAATGGGTTTGCATGTGTAGTGAGAATTTAATGATATTGGTGAAATGTGTCCTGATACAAAATAAATAAATAATAGAATTTGTGAATATGAGGATGATTTAATACATCCTTCCGAGATTCTAGATGAAAATATTAATTAGTCCATCTGAAACACATAGTTTTTATGGAAAAAATATTAATTATATATTTTACTCATATAATAAATCAATGGTGAATTGAAATGTATTGGACTGATAATTCATAAAATTCTCACGATTTGACTACCCTAGTATTTGTAATATATTCACCAATTTTGACTTGGTTGATATGAACTATTTTCCAAGTGGTGAAGATTCCCCACTAAGAAAATCCCTTGCATGTGGTTGTTAGTTGACATTTATTAGACATAAGATATAACAAAGTATATAGATGAAATATTTAACAATATAAGTGTTTAACCCACTAATATCAAGCATAATTCTAAATGGCTATATTTTTATACAAAACCCTATACTATGTATCATGCTACAAGTAGTGAAAGTAGGATTAATAAAAATGTATCATCAATTATTTCAACAAAGTATTCCAATTATTGGTTAATATTTTCCTTTACATTATTCACAATAGGGTTTTGAGTATATATATATATATAAACCATTCTAAATATTAGTTTAAAATGTAGTTGAAGTACACATTATAGTTTTATAAATTTAGTAGAGCTAAGAGGGCTCATGAAATCTAATGGATACTGGCTTAAAGAGACAAATATTAAAAGTTTCATGAATTTTAATAGAATAAAAACATGTACATATATTCCCACAAATATTATGTTCATGTATCCATTGATATAATCAAAGAAAAACATATAGGACATACCAAAATTATCAATGTTCACAAAAATAGAGCTCTACTACCAAAAATTTTCTTCTTGTGTTCTCCTCCTTCTTTTCTAAGCTATCTTCACCTCTTTATTTTTCCCTCCTAGTTCACTAGTATTTCTCTCTATTTTTCTATGTGACTTCCAATGAATTTTTATATTTCCCCACTTTGTATCCAAGAGATTGTCTCATTAACTTCACTTAATGTGAAGTAAATATTTTTCACCACCATTCTCTCCTCCATTATGTGGAGTCAAGACACAATAATAAATCTCAAATAAATGCTCACTTTTGTGATATCCACATATGGTAGATTCTTGCATGGACTCTAACATAGCATTTAAAATATTGATATTCATATTCATATAATCTATATATATAAACTATGTATGTATTTATGCATGCATGTATGTATGTATGTATGTATGTATGTATATATATAGTAATAATACAATTTTAAACCAAGAATTTGAATTTATATATATTCTCATAGTTTGAGGCAATTAAAGAATTCATATATATTTATATAAATTGATGTTTGTATATGTATGTGTATGTGTATATATATACATACATACATATATATACATACATGTACACATGCATATATATACATACATACATATACATATATATACATATATACATTTATATATTTATGTATTTATGTATATATGTATATGTATATGTATATGTATATGCATATATATGTATGCATATGTCTATATATACCTATATATGCTTATACATTATTTATAAGAAAAATTAGGTTCCTTTGTACAATGAAAAGCTCAAACTAAAGAGAATTGAATATGATAGCAAGATTTACATATAATTTTTTGCATAAACATTCAAAAATTCTTTTGAATGAATAGGATAAGCCAAATTTTGAATCATCATTACTTTTCTAAGATTCTTGCCAAAACCTAGTTGTATAGGGTTGTTGGTTCCTTCAAAACCAATGGGTTCAAGATCTATGTAAGATCTTGGTTTTGTGTTGTGCAACTTGTTTTGGTTGCAGTTTTGGGTTGAGTCTCTGACTTTGTTTCGTTGTTGGGCTTGATTGACTTTCTTTCGGGCAACCTATCCCTCCTTGTTTGGGTCTCGGGTCCCTTCAAAACCTAATGGTTTCAGGTCCATTCAAAACCTATTTATCCTCTAATAAAAAACTTATTAATCAAAGAGTGACACATTAAACATTTACCCAAGAAGAAGAGTAATTCATGCAACATGATAATAATGTTGTTTTAGCAAAAAAAATAGTCATGCATAGTACACAATTGTGTCTAAGAAAACATTTAAATTTGAACAATTGTAATGCAGATGATGTGTGTGTGTACTTTCAAAATTTTATGACATGTCACCCTTGGAGGGGAAAATAGTTTCCTACATCTAGCTCATTAAATCGAGAAGACTTTTAATCTACTATTAAATTAGACACACACATCTACATAATTCATTTGAAAAAAAAAAAAAAAAGTATAATATCTCATTTCCTTTGTATGAACATCAAATGCAGAATTTCATCATTTAACAATATACATCTATTTGCTATAATGATAAACCAACATATCCTAATTGATCACAATTTATTTTTTCAAGTCCAAAATTAAAATGAACAATCAAAATAGCATAGTCCAAAACATTATGAAAAAAAACGATGTAAAAGTCAAACCTTCCAATATAAATTTCTACTTACAAACTCCACTCTAAAAATAATTAATTTTATATTAAAAATATTAATTTGTTAAAGTTTAAATTTTTCCAAATATTATTTTATTAGTTGTAAAAGTAAATTAGAAAAACATTCCCTATCTGAATAGAATATCCTTTGGTACAAGTTTAAGTTGATCACATAAAATGGTAATATCAATCAAAATGTTTAATATCTTCGTAAAATAGAAAGCCAGCCACAAATAGTAAGACAGAAATAAAAACCATGCACTGTAAGCTAGAACAACTTTATTTATAAGATCAGATAGACCGAGGCAAACCACAATGTTCCCGATCTCCACACATAAAAGTTACAGACCAAGTATATATCAAGATAACATACATATATATAGCAACTTCTAGTTGCATCATACAGGGTTGACGGTAGAGATGTTCCAGAGCTGACTTTGCTTGACATTCGGCTTCTGCACCACAACTTCCAGAGTGCTTTCGTCTACATCGAAATTGAGGATATTCTGAACAATAATGTTTCCTGCGGTAAATATGGGCGTAAAGTCCAGCACATCCTTGATTTCAGCATGACTCCAGCTTATACGCTCAGAATCATCCAAAGGATTATAGAAGACCAATTTAACCTGCCGGTAAACAACCACAGTTTATCATGAAAAGTCATGTTAGACATAAATATTGTTCTATAACTGAAGAATATTTTAGATCAAAAAACAACCGAGAGTTTTTATGCTAGTACTGTGCCCCCGAATTTACTTCAAAAATAAAAAAAATCTTCTAAATTCATAAATGTATCAGGAAAACAAAAATCTATACGGTTGATTCAGAAGACTCATAACAATGGTTTGTCTCTGACAGACAATTTCTCAAAAGAAAACAATGTATATTTACCTTCTCTCACCAGGACCATCAGGACGAGCAATGACCATGCCCGCGTTCCAAAGGAGAAAGACTGGAACAGGGCTGCTCGCTGTTTCAATTTTCACCCATTTCTGCATACACATGCATAATAAATACATATTAAAAGTGGTCCAGAAAGACAACTATCACTCATACAAGCACAGTCAAAGTAAATAGATTGAAATACATATCAACTTATATAGCATAGGAAATGCATATATACCTGAGTTAGGTCACTGGGATTACCGATAACAAGCTTTACATTGCCATTATCGATACCTAGAGCCAGATTACCATAAGCCTTACAGGTGACACTCACAATCTGTCCCTTTGGAACGGGGAGGGGCTGGGGCCTCTGTTGATCACTATCACCGCATTTTTGGGTCTCATACTGCTGGCAGGATGCCATAGTTGGTTATAGCTTAGAAAATAAGATGCACAAAGCAATGAACAGTACAAATGAGTGAGTATGTTGTGTTCATGGTTTGGGGTTTTGTGGTGCCTATATAGAGGCAAGAAAAGGAATACTAGCTTACATAAAGCTATGTAGTGGAAGGGAATGGAATAAAACTTTAACTTTAGATTGGAATTAATTCTTTCAAGTGATAGAGAAAAGATCATGTGGGGAAAGATTATCGTACAGAAACAGAATTTATTCCCTGATCTTTATTATCTCTTTTTCGTATGGAAAAATTCCTGTAAGTTTTGGCTCGTACCTTTACTTCTGTGGGAAAAGATTAAAGTGAATTCAACCTAATCTAAGATCTATGATCAAAATTCTGACCTAAATCCAATGTAATATTAGTCCCTGTCTGTAAGACGGGGTTTATGATTTCGTATTGTTGTTTTCTTATGTTAGTGTTTGTGGAAAACCGTGCAAATTGAAATAGTTTCAGAGTTTTGCAAAGGTTTTAAAAAGTTATGCAGGCTTAAAAAGATACAAGGTATTTTTATATGTTTTTTTAATTAAATTTTGTTTATTGTTTTTTTTAAATGCAATTGATTGTTTGTGAATTTTCAATAAATTGAAATATATATATATATATAGTTACAGTATCGAACGTATATTTTCAAAGTTTTATTATGACTGTTGTGAGTCAAGTGTAAGATGATCTGAAAAATTAAATTCAAATTCTAGCGTTTTCATTTCTATTTATTAGTAGACACTTAGTGTATGAAATTTGATCAAATTGAATGGGGTATGACATATTCTTAGGGTTCCATGTTCTAATTTTGATTGCATCAAGGATCCATTTTCTAGATGACTAGCCATTTTTTCCAACAAGGAGGGAATACTCCTACACCTATAGAACATTCTGATTGACATCATCATGAGATGGTAGTGACATCATACAGATGGCAACCATAGCACGCCCTCTCCAAGCCCTAATTTTCAATAAGGGATCCCTTTCTTTTTTGGCTATAACTTGGGCATAAGATGTCCAAATTAAGCAAACAAGATATTGAAGGAAAACTGATTTTACATACTTTCTAGTGGTATTGGTCACATCATCAAATTTTGGTGTTAGGACAAATTATCCTTTGTTGAAGTTAGAAAAATAGTTTTGCCCTTTGAGTTCATTACTTTTCACTTTCATCTCCAATTTTCATTATTTTGATGGTGTCGAAAAGGTATTTCAAAGCTCTTTGAATTTATTTATACACTTTTTTCAAAATCTACTCTAGGAAAATTTTATTGATTTTTTAACAATTTCATATATACTTCTCAATTACTTGGAAATCTTAACACGTAGAAATGATACGTATTCATAAGATGAATTCGTTTGATCTAATTTACATGTATTGAGCTCATTGTCCTCTATTTTTTTCATTTTAAGAGGTATTATGGGTTTTTTGTTCAACCTTCTATAGTCATCATGGAAAAGGATAATTGTGAGTCTTTGAAAAATGGCATCCTGACACATCTCAAGTGGCTTGAAATTTCTCCTTATCTGTATAGATTCATACTTGAAATAGACATACCAAGGATTAGATTAGCTTGGGATATGTTTTCTAGTGTTGATCATGACACTATGTGTGTTATATCAAACATTGATTTTCCCCATGTATTTTAGACTAGAGTTTGGGAGATCCATGGATACCCTCACATATCTCCATTATTTGAGGATCCTTCTACAAATTAAATCAGTCCCCTTGATGCTATAGATTACAAACCATTTGATGATGTTAATTTAGAGGAGCTTGAGTATATCATAGGTCTTGCATGATTTGATAGCTTAGATACTTTTCTTCATGTTCATAGTCTTAATATTGAGACCAAATCTATATCTTATGTTGTTATTAATCATCTTGGAATTGTCACATCATTGGACCCTATTGGTTCACTGTAGCAGAGATTTATCTTCTTCTAGACGTAGCTACTTGGGATTTGTATCTTGTAGACATATCATCCTTTTATGCGGATCCTCATATTGTAGATTTGGAGAAGTAATTTTAGGACGTTCATCTCCTCTTTATCATATCCACATCATCACTATTATCCCACCATCATAATAATATTTGGAGCTTGTTCTATATATGTCTTCATAAGATTTTGGATTGACATCATCTCATTATGACATGTGGATATTTGAGTAGTATTTCAGAGGACCAAATCATTTTGGATTTGGATTCCATATTCATCTATCTTATGGGAATGGATTCTCTAATCACTAGTAGATTTTTTTTTTCTTATGGTGAAAAATGTTATTTGCAGGGAATATAATGCATTTTATCTTCACTTTTTCATCATTAGCACAAGAGCTCTTTCTTTACAGGTGAATTAATATCCTTATTTTCTATCTCATATCAAGGATACATATAGTGTACTAGTGTGACAAAAGTAGTTCTTAGGGGGTCATATTGAGTCCTCTTTCTATCCTTCTTTCGCTAGTGAATTTATTTATTTTTCTCTCTTTTGGAGAGGAGTTTCTTGCATGTGGTTTTCCCCTATTCTATAACTGTGAGAAACTTTATTTGTTTGTACATGGGTAGCACATTATACCTTGTAGTTAAGACCCATCCATGCATCATTCATGCATCCATCATTGTACTCATCATTAGGTTTTTAGCTTCTCCCTGAGTTGACCTTCAGGGAGTGTTGGATTAAATAGGAAAATCACCTAATAATTAATTTTAATCATTATTTAATTATTGGGCCTCTTTAAACTTTACCACTTAAGTTAAGCTTGGGAATTTATTTTTATTATTAGACTAATCTAATTTTAGGTCATGTTGTCTGATAGGATATAATGAGGATACTTGTCATGATCTAACTTAATCCTAACCTAGGGTTTCATCTCAGTTTTATTTTTCTCTTTTATAAGCATTCATTATTGTAAATTGTATTCATTTATGTTTATTTAGATTCATTAATATAGAATCCATCATTCCTTTCTAGATCAGATATCCTCACATATTTTCATACAAAATCATTTGTTTTGATTTCTCTTACTGATAGATGTTTTGGTTGTAGGTGAATTTTGGGAGTTGTGGGGTTCATTATCAACTCAAAAATTTTGGATAAGAAATTTGTTTATAGTACATTTTTTTCTCATTGAAACAACATCTACTCACTAAAGCCAACATTGCAATTTATGAAAATGTTTGATTTGATCTCAATTTATAATATATAAGGATATAGATGAGGATAAGTAGACTGAATGAAGATAAAATAGATATTATTAGTCAACTAGCTAATTTAATGATTTAATTCATTTATTAATTTTATTTTCTTAAATATTTAACTAGTTTAAATTTTGATTTTCCTTTTTCAATTATTTATTTGCCATTTTTTTTAATCATAAGAGTTTATATTATATTAATTTAAATATGAAGATTTAGACCCATCTACTAAGAAGGAAAATTCAACGATCAACCAAAGCCTAGAAACAACCCTTTTATCTGCATCCATCATAGAGAATGATTTCAAAGTAGATTATACAAAATTGGCATTATCACTACCAAAGCTAAAAAATGCTATACCCAAATACTGCCATTAGACTATATTCTATTTTCTACAAAATAGAGGAAACCACATGCATCATAGGAACCTGTGGAGATTGGTGAAGGACAGAAAATCCTCCACCCATTTGAATCCACCATGCACCATTAACCCTAACATCTTCTTTAAGTACTCCATTGCCACAACCATGATCATTTGATGGTACACAATATTCGTACCACTTAAACCCAAGAGGAATGGAAAGAAGTTGATCACCTCATCTGAATTCCACAAAAGCTCTAAATTTGCATGACGCAGAATCCCTATGCCAATAATTGTTGCTTTCAGAGTCTCCTCCATGCCACCAATCAAATCTTTAGGGAAAAGTCACAGCAACAACTCCTTTGCTTCAACCTTAGGCACTCAAGTATCCAACAGAGAAGCCAAAAAATGTGAGCAAATGTGGGTATTGTCCCTCCCGTACTCATTTTGATCAATGTGGCCTTTCCCCATGACCATCTTTACCATTGTAACCATGAGAGGGCCATGATTTAGCAGAAGTATCTTTAGCCTTTGATTCATAATCTTATGGAATGTGACCTACCTAATCTTTCCACTTTAAGAAATTGGAATGTCAACACCGAACCATGCTAGTCCCTCCACCAAAAATGCAATTACAAATTTTGAACATCCAATCGTAGCCATCCTCAGATCTCACCAGTAGACAAACAAGGCTCTCCACCAACTCTACACCTACCACTACGTACCCAAAACAAAAACTCTATATTCACCAAGATCAAGGCCTACACTCATAAATAAAGCCCTCAATTATCGATCAATTCCATCTTCCCACAAGCCAAGCATAATTCTGATGCAAGGCAAGTTGTCATTATCAATTGTGTCCTTCCTCCCATGCCCCATATTCTTTTACACTTCTCTTATAAAATGTGTTCTTAACTCTCTGCCATCATTACAAATACACACTATTGGCACCTTCAAATTTTCAAATTTGAAGTGTCCATGTGTGGAAAATTTGCCTTGGCATTCTCAGAAGTGCACCTAAACATATTCCTAAGTGACCTACTTTGGAGGATCACAATTTGAAGCCAATTGATTTTCATGTCAAACAAATTGTTGATCTCCATTCTCCCGACATTAATGTACTCCCTTGTTTGATTTCAAAGCCTTGTGAGTAGATTTTCTATTTTTACCAGGCCAAAAGTAAATGCAGTTTGCTTTATTTTCACACCTACATTTTCAAAACATTCCAAGGTGTTCAATTTTGACCATTAATATCTGGTGAAGAATCATGATTCAAGGAAATCCCTTTTGTGGACATACTCAATATACCAAAATGACCTAGTTTGTCCACTTGTAGTTCCTCAAGAGGTGATTTGATATTTTTTCAAAATGGCAACTTGGTGAGTTTTAATTAGTTTTAAACAGGGACAGTTGTCGAACAGTCTTAGTAGGAAAAGTTCTTTGACATTTAATATCTAGCACCTTGTGATTTTTTATGTCGATCTATTTGTTGTAATCAATTCTTAGGTCAAATGTCTACATTCTTGTAAATTTTCATGACTTGTAGAAGTCGTTTGACTAGTTCCCTTGGGAAATTCTAGAGCCCACTTGAACAATTTTGATCACTATGCAAAAATTCTATAAAACAAGTTTTAATGACAACCCACTTCATTTTTATTCGTCAGGATCATTCAGAAGCAATGTCAGGTCAATTTGAGCATAAATGTTTTTTCAAAATGATTCTTTTTTTTAGCTACACCCAAATGGGGACCCGACATGCTTTGCCCAGTTATGAGGGAGAGTTAAGATGTGTGTTGTTTACAAAGTTTAATTGATACCCTTTTGAATATTCATTATAGTTTTAGGCTCCAAGAGGCTAAGCACATTAACTGGTTTATTGAAATGTATGATTCCTCAAAGCCATCTTGTTTTGCTCAAGGTTCTTGATTGGATTGTCATGGTTGAGAGTGCTCAGGTTAATTATGAACTGATTAGGTATATTAGTCCCATGGGGGTAGATGACAATAATATATTAGTAGTTCATTTGAATCCATATTCAACATGTAAATAAACTAAGTAAATCTCTATAAGATTTGGATGCTAATTGAAGAGAATAACTATGCTAATGAAGTTGTTATATCGGATATATTGTTATTCAATAACATTAAATATTGTTATTATATTGATCTCATGACAATTAATATAACTAATATGATCTTGAGTAAAGCATTCATAAGGATAGGGGATCTCTTGAAGTAGATCAAGAGCCTATGTTTGTACTTGTTCAATAGGTCATACTTCAGAGCATGGAAAACCATAAAAGCATAGAGGATGTAGGCATTCTTTTAAGAATTCTTTGCATATTGAAGGATCCAAAGAATTGTGGAAACCATCTTGGGATGCTCAATGCTATATTGTAAGTGGTTGGCACCAAGATAGAGATAGGATTTTGTGTTTCTCAAAAGAAGACATATGCTTACATAGGCATGGCACTTGAGATTTCCAATTGCTTTTACATCTTCCCAAATTGGAGGGATAATTCTTGTACCTGCTATGAGCAATGATCCTTGTAGAAAGCTCGAGTTATTGGTGCTCATTTACTTCTATATTAGGGATGTGGGGCTAGATTAGATACCAAATATGGAGGAGTAGTGCTATGAATGTGAAGTCGCCATCACTATTGAAGGAGATAAACTTGATTTTGCAAACAAGGGAATGATTAATATTGTAAGTGTAGTAGACATGGCACTAGTATATAAGTTGTTGGGAGTCAACTAAATATTACAAAAGGAAAGGGCCGATTTGAACTAGCAAAAGAAATAAAAAATAAATGATCGTTGTCACCATTTTCCAAGAATATAAAATGCAAGAACAAGAGAAACATTAAGGAAGCATTGAGAAAATCATATACGAATGATAAATCACTTAGAAATTAAGATTATTGTCTCACCATGTAAGATGATGAATGTCAAAACCAAATGAATGGGTCAAAGGCGAGGTCAACTCTAAATTCATCATAGCTCATCATCTTGTTGTGAGTCTATAAGATCAAAGATGATGTGCTTAGCCAGAGGTGCATCACATATTGATCTTTTTTAAAAGATACAACAACTTGTGGCAGATTTCAATTGAGTAGATCTACATTTCTGACAACATTTCAAAATGGGAGACAATGTGAGAGTAATTCCGATGCATTTGACATCAATGAGCTGATTTGTAGGTCTATTTATTAGTATACAATCATTAATGAGATACAAATTTTCATTTGATTTTAATCTCACTGGTCATGAAAATGAATTACTAAGATTCCAAATCTTGTAGTTCACTTTCACCAAATGTAGATGGAAGCCCTTTGATGGTAATAATGAGATTACAAGGTTTGTGAGAAGTCGTAGAGCACCAAGGAAAAGGAATTAGGGCAGAAAGCTATTCAACACCAGTAGATGAAGGAGCAACATGGACCAATGCCCGCAAGCCCACGAAGATGAGGGCAGACATCAACATAGTGGCATGGGGGCACAAGATTGATTTCCTCTATGAAATAATTTTAGTTTTAAAATATTGCATCTTATTATCTTTTGGCTTCCCTGCTTGCCCGTTTTAAATTTTGATGTCATAATCTTATGCAACGAGTGGATGGGCACTGGTTAGAAGGCTAAGCTGGGCCCAAGAAATAGGAAAAGCTTTGTTTGCAGATTAAAATCTTCATTTTGTTTGAAGGGAAAGAAAAAAAATTAAAAATATAAAGTGCATAGTGTCTGAAACACGGGTAAATAAATTTTACTTGCCCGATATAATTTTAAATAAGACCTTCAAATGTTATGGTTATTTTTAAAGTGTCGTAATTTTTAAACATAAATATACACAGGAAAAGGCTACAACAAGATAAATTGGTACAAGTGGATTTTATATTTTAGGCCTCCATTATAAAGATTGTTGGGAAGTAAAGTGAAAATTGCAGCCAAGTTAAAAGGAACAAAATTCAAATAATTTCATCGGAGATTTATTTTTTAAGCTGTGGAAGGGAAAAGAGGATGTTAAAAGGTTTATTATAGTGAGCATTTTTTCATGCAGTAGGGTAGAAAAGTGACAAAGAGAACATGGGTAAGTGCACCAAGATGGTTCCCAAAAAGGGGACTTAAGTGGATAGCTTTTCTCTTAAATCAGGAAATATTGACCTTGGACGTGAAATTGAGGATACTTAGACTCAAAATTTTGAGATGGAATGAAAAGAAGGGTTCAAGTGCTTTGAGTCTACTTTCTAAACTATATTTTGAAAATGGTTGAGATTAAGGGGTTCAAACGAGGGATGTACACAGATTGGTGTTGTTTTTGTTAGAAAAACATAACATAACAACTCTTGTACAACCCTCATACAATGAATTTTTTTTTAGTATTTTTAAAATCGCAACAGTTAGAAGTTAGCTAACTGTATTTAGTTGATGCACAACTTTTCTGATAATTTTTAATGAATATTTAATTTTTTACTAATTTCTGAAATGGACATATCCTGAAAATAGAATTTTAGTCGTGCTACCCCTACAAGTTTTGGAAACTAATTAATTTCTTCTTTTTTTAATTTGTTAATTTTGTAGAATGGAGTTTAGTTTCTAAAAATGTAATTTATTTGGAAACTTTATGAATGGTTATTTTATAATGAAAAAATACCAAACACTACTTTTTGGCAAAAAAAGACATATAGATAAAATAAATTATGGATTAAAGACTTAACATTTTCAGAAAGTGAAAAAAATTACATTGTTGGATAGCTAAGAGATAACCTAACATTACCCATGTGCTCAATTTTTTTGATATTGAACCACGTGCAATCCTGATAGTAAGTAGGAACTCGATTATGAGAAATATGGTGGATTTTTTAAAAACATGTCTTTGGTCATTGGGAATGCCCTCCAAGCCTTTGGGTTGGTATTCCAAGGAAAATACCAAGCCTAAGGCTCGTTAATTCCCAAAGAAAGATATAACACGAGCAGGTTATAATGCGCTCACATTATATCTCACTTTTGACATGGTTTTTGCTTTTGCGGGGAACATGTCTACTAGCACATAACGTGAGCGTGTTATAATGCACTCGCACTATGTCTTACTTTATGTTAAATGCCAATATATTAATGTATGCTAATATATTTTTATGTACATGTATGTCATGTATGTATGCATGCTTGTATGGATGTAAGATTATATGTACATATGTATTATGCTTGTATGTATGCATTTATATATGTCTTTAGACGAAGGGAGAATTTAGAGAGAGTCTAGAGAGATGGAGAGGGGGTGGAAGTGAGAGTTTAAGAGAGAGGAGGAGAGAAGGGGTTGGATTGAGGGGGAGCTAGGGTAGGGTGGGGAGGGAGCAGAGAGACAGGGGGCAGGGAGAGAGATAATCGAGGAGAGGAGAGAGAGAGGGGGTGGGAGACAGAGAACCGAGGAGGAGGGAGAGAGAGAGGCTGAGAGAGGAGAGAGGAGAGAGAGAGAGAGAGGAGAGTTATGTAGGTGTAGGGTGTGAAAGGAGAGGACTTGAGAGTGAAGGGCGAGAGGGAGAAACTTGAGAGCGTGAGGGGGAGAGGGAGAGAGACTGAGAGATAGGCAGTGAGAGGAGTGAGAGATGGAGTCCCAGAGAGGGAGTGTGAGACAAATGGAGGTGAGAGAGAGGAGGGAGAGGGAGGAGGAGAGACCTACAGATGAGGAGGTGTGAGAAGGAGGACCATAGAGGTAGAGAAAGAGGGGTATGAGAGGACTTATCTAGTAGGGCTTGGAGGATAGGACAGAGACAGGGAGAGAGACAAAGAGAGACAATGGTAGGTAGGTTTATGAGGGAGACCTTAGAGAGAGAGGGGGAGGAAGAGACATGAGAGAGAGGGAGAGTAGAGGTGAGGGAGAGAGGGATGGAGGCAGTGGGGACATAAAGAGAGATGGATAGAGGGAGGGAGAGAGGGTGGTAGGGATTGATTGAA
>CM021107.1:524514477-524665032 GCA_007115665.2 Sequoiadendron giganteum
TAGGGTTTAAGGGATGAGGGATTAGGCTTTGAAGGTTGAGGGATTAAGAGGGTATAGGGTTTGAGAAATTAGAGTTTAAGGGTTGAGGGTTGACGGTTGATGGTTGATGGATTAAGACGGTATGGGGGTTTAGGGATTAGGTTTTAAGGGTTGAGGGTTGACAGATTAAGAGGGTATAGGGGTTGAGGGATTAGGGTTTAAGGGTTGAGGGTTGAGGGATTAGGTTTCAAGGGTTGAGGATTGAGGGTTTAAGAGGGTATAGGGGTTGAAGGTTGAGGGTTGAAGGATTAGGGTTTAAGGGATGAGGGTTGATGGATTAAAAGGGTATAGGGGTTGAGGGATTACGGTTTAAGGGTTGAGGGATTAAGAAGGTATAGGGGTTGAGGGATTAGGGTTTAAGGGTTGAGGGTTGAGGGTTGAGGTACTAAGAGGGTTTAGAGGTTGAGGGATTAGGGTTTAAGGGTTGAGGGTTGAGGGATTAAGAGGGTATAGGGGATGAGGGATTAGGGTTTAAGGGTTGAAGGTTGAGTGTTCAAGGATTAAGAGGGTATAGGGGTAGAGGGATTAAGGTTGAAGGGTTGAGGGTTGAGGGTTGATGAATTAAGAGGGTATAGGGATTGAGGGATTAGGGCTTAAGGGTTGAGGCTTGAGGAATAAGGGTTTGAGGGTTGAGCGATTAATAGGGTATAGGGATTGAGGGATTAGGGTTTAAGGGTTGACGGTTGAGGGTTGAGGGATTAAGAGGGTATAGCGGTTGAGGGATTAGGGTTTAAGGGTTGAGGATTGATGGTTCAAGGATTAAGAGGGTATAGGTGTAGAGTGATTAAGGTTGAAGGGTTGAGGGTTGAGGGTTGAGGGTTGAGGGATTAAGAGGGTATAGGGATTGAGGGATTAGGGTTTAAGGGTTGAGGGTTGAGGGATTAGGGTTTCAGGGTTGAGGGATTAAGAGGGTATAGGGATTGAGGGATTAGGGTTTAAGGGTTGTGGGTTTAAGGTTTGAGGGTTGAAGGATTAAAAAGGTATAGGGGTTGAGGGATTGGAGTTTAAGGGTTGAGGGATCAAGAGGGTATAGGGGTTGAGGGATTAAGAGGGTACATGGGTTGAGGGATTAGGTTTTAAGGGTTGAGGGTTGAGGGTTCAAGGATTAATAGGGTATAGGGGTAGAGGGATTAAGGTTGAAGGTTTGAGGGTTGAGAGTTGAGGAATTAAGAGGGTATAGGTATTTGAGGGATTAGGGTTTAAGGGTTGAGGTTTGAGGGATAAGGGTTTGAGGGTTGAGGGATTAAGAGGGTATATGGGTTGAGGGATTAGGGTTGTGGGTTGTGGGTTGTGGGTTGAGAGTTGAGGGTTGACAAATTTAGAGGGTATAAGGGTTCAGCTATTAGAGTTTAAGGGTTGAGGGTTGATGGATTAAGAGGGTATAGGGGTTGAGGGATTAAGAAGGTCTAGGGATTGAGGGATTATGATTTAAGGGTTGAGGGTTGAGGGTTGAGGGTTGAGGGTTTAAGAGGGTATAGGGGTTGAGGGTTGAGGGATTAGGATTTAAGGGTTGAGGGTTGACGGATTACGATGGTCTAGGGGTTGAGGGATTAGGGTTTAAGGGTTTTGGGTTGATGGTTGAGGGTTGGTAGATTATGAGGGTGTAAGGGTTGATGTATTAGGGTTTAAGGGTTGAGGGTTGAAATATTAAGAGGGTATAGGTGCTGAGGGAGTAGGGTTTAAGGGTTGAGGGTTGAGGGTTAAGGGTTGAGGAATTAGGGTTTAAGGGTTGAGGGTTTAAGAGGGTATAGGGGTTAAGGGTTGAGGGTTGATGGATTATGATATAAGGGTTGAGGGTTGACGAATTAAGAGGGTATATGGTTTCAGGGTTGAGGGTTGAGGGATTAAGAGGGTATAGGGGTTGATGGATTAGGTTTTAAGGGTTGAGGGTTGTGGTTTGAGGGATTAAGAACGTATAGGGTTTGAAGGATTAGGGTTTAAGGGTTGAGGGTTGAGGGATTAAGAGGGTATAGGCATTGAGTGATTAGGGTTTAAGGGTTAAGGGTTGAGGGTTCAAGGATTAAGAGGGTATAGGGGTAGAGGAATTAAGGTTGAAGGGTTGAGGGTTGAGGGTTGAGGGATTAAGAGGGTATAGGGATTGAGGGATTAAGAGGGTATAGGGATTGAGGGATTAGGGTTTACGGGTTGAGGGTTGAGGGATTAGGGTTTAAAGGTTGAGGGTTGAGGGTTAACAGATTAAGAGGGTATAGGGGTTGAGGTATTAGGGTTTCAGGGTTGAGGGATTAGTGTTTAGGGATTAAGAAGGTATAGGGGTTGAGATATTATGGTTTAAGGATTGATGGTTGAGGTTTGAGGGTTGAGGGATTAAGAGGGTATATGAGTTGAGGAATTAGGTTTTAAGGGTTGAGGGTTGAGGGTTCAAGGATTAAGAGGGTATAGGGGTAGAGGGATTAATGTTCAAGGGTTGAGAGTTGAGGTTTGAGGGACTAAGAGGGTATAGGTATTGAGGGATTAGGGTTTAAGGGTTGAGGGTTGAGGGATTAGGTTTTAAGGGTTGATAGTTGAGGGTTGAGGGTTGAGGGTTGAGGGTTTAAGAGGGTATATGGGTTGAGGGATTATGGTTTAAGGGTTGAGGGTTGACGAATTAAGAGGGTATACAGTTTGAGGGATTAGGGTTTAAGGGTTAAGGGTTGAGGGATTAAGAAGGTATAGGGGTTGAGGGATTAGGGTTTAAGGGTTGAGGGTTGAGGGATTAAGAGGTTATAGGGGTTGAGGGATTAGGATTTAAGGGTTAAGGGTTGAGGGATTAAGGGGGTATAGGGGTTGAGGGATTAGGGTTTAAGGGTTGAAGTTTGAGGATTGAAGGATTAAGGGGGTATAGTGGTAGAGGGATTAAGGTTGAAGGGTTGAGGGTTGAGGGTTGAGGGATTAAGAGGTAATAGGGATTGAGGGATTAGGGTTTAAGTGTTGAGGCTTGAGGGATTAGGGTTTGAGGGTTTAGGGATTAAGAGGGTGTAGGGATTCAGGGATTACGGTTTAAGGTTTAAGGTTTGAGGGTTGAGGGTTGAGGGTTGACGAATTAAGAGGGTATTGGGTTTGAGGGATAAGGATTCAAGGGTTGAGGGTTGATGGTTCAAGGATTAAGAGGGTATAGGGGTAGACGGATTAAGGTTGAAGGGTTGAGGTTTGAGGGTTGAGGATTAAGAGGGTATAGGGATTGAGGGATTAGGGTTTAAGGGTTGAGGGTTGAGGGATTAGGGTTTGAGGGTTGAGGGATTAAGATAGTATAGGGATTAGGGTTTGAGGGTTGAGGGATTAAGAGGGTATAGGGGTTGAGGGATTAGGGTTTAAGGGTTGAGGGATTAAGAGGGTATACGGGTTGAGGGATTAGGGTTTAAGGGTTGAGGGTTGATTGAGGGTTGTAGGATTAAGAGGGTATAGGGGTTGAGGATTAGGGTTTAAGGTTGAGGTTAGCCTGACTCCAAAGTTAAGAGGAGTATAGGGGTAGAGGATTAGGTTGAAGGGTTGAGGGTTGAGTGTTGAGGGATTAAGAGGGTATAGGGATTGAGGGATTAGGGTTTAAGGGTTGAGGGTTGAGGGATTAGGGTTTGAGGGTTGAGGGATTAAGAGGGTATAGGGGTTGAGGGCTTAAGGTTTAAGGGTTGAGGGTTGAGGGTTGAGGGTTGAGGGTTGATGGATTAAGAGGGTATAGGCGTTGAGGGATTATGGTTTAAGGGTTGAGGTTTGACGGATTAAGAGGGTATAGGGGTTGAGGGATTAGGGTTGAAGGGTTGAGGGTTGAGGGTTGAAGGATTAAGATTGTATAGGGGTTGAGGCATTATGGTTTAAGGGTTGAGGGATTAAGCGGGTATAAGGGTTGAGGGATTAGGTTTGAAGGGTTGAGGGATTAGGGTTTAGGGTTTAGGGTTTCTCCTAGTCTCCCTCTCTCTCCCTCCCTCTCTATCTCCAACTCTCCTGATCTCTCCCTCCCACTCTCTCTTTCTCCCACTCTCCCCTTCTCCCACTCTCCCCCAATCTCTCCCACTCTCACCCTCTCTCCCTCTTTCTCTATCTCCCACTCTCCGCTTCACCCCTTCTGCCACTCTCTCTCTCTCCCACTCTCCCCCCTCTCTCCCTCCCACTTTGTCTTTGTCCCACTCTCCCCCACTCTCTCTCACTCTATCTTTCTCCTACTCTCACCATCTCTCCCTCCTTCTCTATCTCTCACTCTCTCGGTCTCCCACTCTCTGCTTCTTTGCTTCTCCCCTTCTCCCACTCTCTCCCACTCTCTCCCACTCTATCTTTCTCCCACTCTCCCCCTCTCTCCCTCCCTCTCTCCTCCCTCTCCCCTCTCTCCTGACTCCTATCTCCCCTCTCCCCCTCTCTCCCTCCCACTCTCTCTTTCTCCCACTCTCCCCTTTGCCCTCCCTCTCTATCTCCCACTCTCTCCCTCTCTCCCTCCCACTCTCTCTTTCTCCCACTCTCAAAAATATACTAAGAAAATAAAATTTCACATAACACGCTCATGTTATAACATGACCGTGTTATAATGTGAGCACGTTATAACATGAGCGCATTATAATGCAAGCATGTTATAACATGAGTGCGTTATAATGTGAGCACGTTATAACACAAGCGCGTTATAATGTGAACATGTTATAACACAAGCACATTTTTACTCCACTAAAATGGTAAAAAACTCTATATAACCATGATTTGAAGGCCAACAGTTTGCATATTCCCCTAATTGTGCACATGCTATGATAAAAAGTAGCTTTTTGATGATGTTGTGAAGTGTGCAAGCATCGTTTTCACATTCCATCACCTTTTCCATGATATTTTTATCACCTTTGCATGAAATAGCAAAATTTCCATGTTGAAAGACATATAATATTAATTGAAGTTTGAATTCCATTGAAAACTAATATACAATTGAAGTGTGGAAGGGAACAAACTTTTGAACAAGTCAAATTTTTGTGGAGTTTGAAGAAAGAAGAAGCTAAGGCTACGTAATTGGGTTGAACTCCTCCATTTGAAAGTCTGGTTTTTAAGGTATGTGAAGTCTTTACACATTTTCTTTCATTCTATTATGGCTTGCTTTAATTTTTGTTTGTCATTATAACCTTAGGTTGTCAATGCATATTTTAAATTACCATTAAATATACATAGTTATATACACTTGCCAATTACCATTTTAATCTTGATGCAGAGCAACTACCAGGATCCACAAACCATCAAGGGTACTTCTGACCCTAACTTAAATTGAAGAAGATCAAAAAACAAACTCAATCATCTTTTCATCAAAACATTAGAACTTGGTTTCAACTCTATTTTAGACTCAAAAAAATAGATTAACCATCATAAAATTGATTGTAACATAGCATAAATCTGATTAGAAACTCATAACCATTCACGAAAATTCATCCTTTAAGACAACTCCAAGCCTCTCCCATTCCTCTAAAGGGTCCAAACACCTTCCAATACCTCTGCACAAATTGATGTAGTAAAAAGGAAGAAATCAACACCTTTCTTAACACACTTATTCAACTATATTTCCCTTCACAAAACATTTGATTCGTATACTCAAATTAGCATTAAGAGTTCCCAATTCCTTAAGGACCTTCAAAACACCTTGAAAATATTGAAAATAACTAATTACAATCAACTAAGTTCCTCAAAACATCAACCAATGATTATGTCATTCACAAGTTGTCTTAAATCTTCCATAATGGCACCATTGTTTACAAACACAAACTATAATTCTTAAGGCACATCCAAACCACTCTTTGCTCAATAAATATTTGTTTGAGTTAGTACAAAAAAATGAAACCTTTTACAATTATGCCCTTACACACAAACTTAGTTCCTTTGTTCACTGTCCACATTACTAGTATCCAAGCATCTACAAACTGTCATATGTATCTAACAAACCATGCACACACTTCAAACTTTGATACTCATTTTTGATGCTGAGTTAGAGGACCCAAAACCATTGAAGATGTCAAATTTCCTTCAAGAGGAATCTAAGAAGATTAAAAAGGTGTAATGTACCAATCCCAACACTCCTCCAAGCTGAACAGCAAACATAAACATTATTTCCCACATTTCACCCTTGGAATCTAGTTACTGTGCAAAACCAGTTTTGGGCCCTTAACTCCAAAAAATTTCAAAATACTAGGGAAATAAAATAATTAGTGTAGCACCAATTTTGGATTTGCAAGACATACCTTAACCCATCACATGACTCCTTTGGGAAAAATTTAAGAAAACTGACCTTTTCACTATTTTAGGCCTCCAAGTAGGCCAATTTTACAAAGGAACTACCTTTAGATCTTCACACCAGACTTCCAAACCCAAAATCAGTCTTTAATTAGGTCTCAAAATAAGATAATTTCTAGGTCTTAGGACCTTACCTGCTAAACTAGACTTCCAATACAAAACCCCCCATTTTTCAATACAAAGAGGGAGGGTTTATAGAAACTCCTATACCCGAGTCTTCCCAGAACATTCCAAAGCATCAAAAATATTCAAAATACCCTAAACAAGGTCAAAATTTCATTACATAGACCACCCCTTCAACACTTTTTCAAAATCACTCCTTGGTTCCTCAAATTCTCATGGAAAAGTGCTTGTTTGAGCTAAGAACCCCATCCTATTGTCATTAGTTTCATTCCAAGGCATGTTAAAAAATAAAATACCCTACTTTAACAATGTACATGCCATCCCACCAAGAAACAAGTCATAAAAATAGGTGGGATGGTCATTTCATAATTAAATCCTACTCAAACCCTTGACTAGCTTGAAATGATCAGTTTCAGAAAATTGTCAATTGCTCCCTTTCAAACATAATGTTAAGCCCTCATAAATTATGTATTAGAGAGTTAAGACATTTTCGTACAATATTATATTAGTTTTCTATCAAGGGGAGGCTGTATAGATGTGTACAAGTGCAAGAAAGTGCAAAAAAACCAGTGAATTTCTGCAAAAGAGCATTTTTTAATAAAAAAATGGATTTCAAAATGAACAAAAATCCTCCCTTCGAGCCAATGGAGGTTGTTTAAACCTTTTTAAATGATAACCAACTCCCCCCAATTCCTATAACTAAAAAAAAACCACCTTTGAAAGCTCATATAACCAGTACATGAAAAATATCTTTAATGACCCTCTTACAACATGAAGATACCCAAAATTGAATCAAATTTCAAAATGGAAGCATAGATTGTCAAGGTGATCCTACACCACAAAATTATCAAACACTCACAATGCCATTACACTCATTATTTTTTAGAATCACCATCATGGTTATTCACTTTTAGTTAGGAATGTGCTCTGGCTAGCCTAGTGCTTCTATAATTTGTACAGAGTTGTCTACATGCTAGGTTAACTTTTGTACACAATGATTGTAAGTATTATTTAAATGAATCCTTCAATAACATATATTTTTCAATTAATTTCAATGGATACATTTCTTAGGAACTAATATTCGTCTCATTACCATGGTACAGATAAAATTATCTGCCATGCTGAAGAAAAAGACAAAGAGGAAACTAACAGATGAAGAGAAGGAAACCTTGAAAGAAAAGGAGAGAGTTCAGGTGGTGACATATTGTGAAAAGAAGAAATTGGAAATGATTGATGAAAAAAACCCGATTGTAGAGGAACCTCAACTGTCAAAAAGAGAACAGGAATTGGCAGCACAATAGGCATAAATGTGAAAGCATCATCATAAGACAGATTCAGATACCGTAGTTGGAGACACACCCTCTACGACAAGTGAATATGAAGGGACACCATTAAGAAGAATCGAATATGGAGGGAAACCATCTAGCACAAGTGAATATGGATGGACACCATCTACTGCAAGTGAATATGGAGGGACACCATGTACTGCAAGTGAATATTGTTGGACACGATCCAACACATTTCAAGTTGACATTACATCATCACTCATAATTGATGAAGAAGGTATGCCATCATCACCATGTGAACCTCAAGGTATGTCTTCTTATCCACCCTCGATCAAAGGTACGCAATCTAGCCCACCTCAATTAAATATTGATGAAATTCCTAATGTTGATATGTATGTACCTAGGAGAACACCACGTAGAATTTTGCCTAGAAAGCCAAAGTATTTAATTATATTGATGATGAGATTTTGCATCACATGGAAGGTAATATTTCAAGATGCACTTGTAGAAGATATACTGATAAGATTTGGGAACGATTCTTTGAAAGGATAAATGAGACTTCAAGATGTCAACTATTTGTTGAAATGAAGCTGGGTGTAAAGTATAGGAACATCATGAAGACTCTTGGGTTGAGAACATCGAATACATCGAGTGAAGACACTATTGTGAAGAATCTAATGGATGCTTGTGAGAGTGTGGGTAAGACCTCATGCTCAAAGGATAGTAATGTCACCCAACGTGTCATTACATTGACTTTGGTAAGTTGTCAAACAAAGAGAGCTCGTCTAATTAAAAGGACTAGTGAACAAACGGGAATTAGTAGAAAAAGTTTGTCAAGAGCCATTCAAAGGAAACAAAGAATCGAGGGAAATGATACAAATAAATTATGGGAATTCTCGGGGAGACTGTCACGAAAAGATAAAGAATTTTTCCAAGCCTTGAGAACACTAATTGAAGTGTATTGGAAGAATAACACAAGATCGTCTCTGAATCAAAGGGATGTGATAAGAAGGAGAATCAATAGTCGGAATCGTGAGCCACATCCAAAGCATTTTTGGATATGACTCAAACCCAATTTTTTTGGAAATTTGAAAATGATTATCCTCAAATTAGTATTTCTCAAATATTTTTTAAAATTCTTAAACCTTTTTATGTCAAGATAAATCACACACGCACTACTTGTTGTTGTAGACTACATATTGAGTTTTCTAACCATTATGATGTTTATCGTTCTATATGTTTAGATTTGCATACTAACGATGTTTTGCAGGATTGTGGCATAGAAGCCCCACCAAAATATTCAAGAGATTTATTATCAAAAAAATAATGTGAAATAGAGGATGGCTAGATATTCTATAGGACAACATGCTTGGATGGTTCATGTGAGTGTTGTGGTGGCTTCTAGCGTATGCTAGTATGTCAACATATGGAAAGCACAAATGAGGTGGGACAAAAACTAGTAGAGTTGGGAAGTATAAAATAGTGGAATATGCTACAAAAGATGGGTCTCAAGCAAAAAGGTGTGATTTGGTTCTTGAGAAGATTCCAATGTACCAATTTATGACCACATTTCGTGACAGTATACTGTCTAAGTCTGCAATGGATACCCATAGAGCCCGATGGTTGGACACCCAGTTCAAGCTATGCAAGGACACCTTTCTAGTTGGATGCATAGTATTCATGGTTGAATTTACAGAGAACTACACTCTACAACTACAACATGAGGTTTAGTCACACTATTACAACTCCACACAAGTTTTGATATTTCTACACATAGCTTTCATTCATGCATCTAATAGTACAAATGAGCAAAGGAAGGTATTGAGGGATTACCACTTTTACATTAGTGATGATCACCCACATTCTCTAGAGTTCATGCAAGGTTGCTTCTAGATGTTCTACAGTGGTTTGGCTCAGAGGGGCATAGAATATGATCAACATATAATATGGTCTGATAACCTGTGCAACATAGTTCAAGAACTCACACATGTTCTACTGGTTGTGCAGGATGCATGTCATTATATGTGTTCAACATATGTGGGACTTTTGTGAGGCTGGACATGGAAAGGGGGGGCATGATGGGGCAAGAACATGCATGAAAAGAGCACTAGCACGAGAAGAGTTAAAGTATAAAGATAGTGCAAGTTGACAAATGCAAAATCAATCATCGAGTGGTGTAATGCTTAGATGGGTCCAGGTAATGAAGGTACATCTTCAGTTCATAGATTTTTTTGGTTGATGGATGATACTAACATTGCACCATATGAAGACTTTTGTACACTAACAGGATTGAGTGAGGTACACTCTTTCCTTAGCTCAAACTCAGGTTCATGGAGTATCGATACATGAAAGATGGCATTCTTTTTTTCTTCATTTACAATGCAAGCCTGGAATGATTGTGACTCAGGGGAGTGGGTTGACAAACGGTTCACAAGTTATCTTAGCCCACTTCACATGTATTGCCCTCCAATGGCATTGGAACTGACAAAGATGGAATCATCGGTCGACTTTGACCATGTATCAGATGTAGTTCAACCAGGTGATATATATACTTTCTTAGTTGTTGAAATTTCATATCATTATCTTACTTTGTACTATATTCGTAATGTTGAAAAATTTCAAGAGATTTTTTGCACATATCAATGCAGGGCATGTTTATGCAATTATTCCAAATGAAGACAATGAAGAGGGAACAAACTATTACTTATGTCATTGTGTTGAGACAAAAATTTTTTTTGAGGCCCCAGCTATAGATGGAGAAAACATCGAATACCCTACAGGATTAGTTGTTGTCACTGGAATGTGGCTTAGAAGGCACCCACATTCAAGTGTTAAACATTGGCTATTTCAGGACTTTGACATGCATCATAAGATTCTTCATTACTTAAACCTTGTTGTGTCATCCAATGTTCATTTGACCAAATATGGGGGTAGACCTTTGAACAAGACATTATGGAAGGACCATGAGTCTGACCATGAAGCAATACTTGACACAATAAAGAGTAGAGCAGACCTAAATGGTTCGTTGGATTAATTTTTAAGTATATGCACATTGGTTCTTATTAATTTAAACTTGTATGCACATTAATTTGTTTGATGCCAATGCTATCATCTTCTTTTACCTCTATTGGTGTCCCCTTGAAAAAAATGCAAATATATGAGCCATCCAAGAGAATGTCAGCCATAAAAGCAATGCAACATACTTATTTTGATGCCTGCATTCAATATCTGTAAGTGCCTTCCATCTATTTTTATTTCATTTCCATTTTGGATGCTCTTTCTTTTTCTCTTTTACTTTGTGTATTTGTAAGTAAACTACTAAAAATTTATTGATCTTTCGTTGCAAAAAATGTTGATTTAAGAGCCATCAAAGAGAATCTCAGCCAAAAAATAAATGCAACATACTTATTTTGATGATTTTGACAAATCTCAATTTTGATTTCAAGCCATTATAAGAGAGTGTGTGAAGCTTAGCAAGGGAATCTCTAGTTACTCATTTGAAGTTAACCTCATAATGAGCACCTATAATGTAGACATTTAAAGAGAATCTTGAATATATGAGTGACATTGTAAAAGATCTGAGAGAACGAAGTGCCAGAGGCATTGTAATAAGATTTAATTACATCATGAGATATACTCAAATATTGTAAGGTTGGAGTTCATGTTTAGTGTAGTAGCACCTTGTTTTGTAAATGCCTTGAGTAGGAAAATTTGCAAACATTGAATTTTGAAATGTAAACAATGTGAAAAAGGTCATATAAAGGTCATGTAAGCAATTTGTAACATTTTTCTGCAACTCGTGTGACCAAGCGGATTGTTCCAACACGTCCGAATAGGTATGTTTTTTTTAGGCATTGTTAATGGTGTTTTCTACATAGCAACAACTCAGACAGAATATGATATCATATCTCTCTTGAAAGGTAAATCTCTATGGCAGAAGAGATAACCCTAAGGTCTCTAATGTCAAGTCTTAACAATGCACTAAAATAAATCAGAGATAATGTGAAAATGTTGGTAATCACAAAGGGACCTTACAAAAAAATACTGGATCTTCAAACTTATCAGATTTCGTAATATATTCATACTTAGATTCTTAAATGTAACCCAGATAATAAAAGAAATAGAAAAAGATAAGAGTTTGAAAGAGATCCTAAGATTAAAATTACTCCTAAAATCAGTCACAACAATGATGAATACTGCAAACGGACAGATCTCCAATAAAATTATTTTCTTCTTAATCAAGGACAAGCCTGCAACTCTGCAAAAACGGTGCAATCTTCTAAGGAAAATGAATATTTTCAGACTATGAACATTCATCCACATACCCAGTAAATGGCACAATGCAAACAAGCATCCACAGTTGAACTTAGCACAAAATAAGGCCTAGACTAACTTTACACAGCAACTTACAATCAGCACTGTAACTCAGATTTTTCGGAATTGTGGAGGATGCTAACTGCTGTACAAGATTAAACATGAATTCTAATCTAAATAAAATAAAAAATAATGATAAGTAAGAATGATTAATCTAAACTAATAAAAACTAGAATGATCTCACCGAATATGCAAATACTTCCTCGATTTATCTCAATTTCCCTTCTCCATCTTGCTGTATTGTTATTCTTGCCCTCAGATA
Organism: Sequoiadendron giganteum; assembly: GCA_007115665.2. Classification (NCBI taxonomy): domain Eukaryota; kingdom Viridiplantae; phylum Streptophyta; class Pinopsida; order Cupressales; family Cupressaceae; genus Sequoiadendron; species Sequoiadendron giganteum. The sequence goes on from CM021107.1 coordinate 524,526,802, forward strand.
TTTATGTGTTTGAATGCAAGCATAACTTCATCGAGTGTCTCAGCAAAATATTGAAGATTGTTTCTTCTCAAAAGTGTATAATGATTTCGGGAGAGAGAATAATGATTATGACAGGCCATTTTATAGATTTTGTGTTTTTGAACGATCAGCTCAGATTGAAAGACAGATTGATGGATGCCATGCGATGTGAGTTTTGTCTCAGATAGAACATGAGTTAGAACATGAGTCAGAAAAGACTAAAAATAGAACAAGATCTTAATCTTTAGTTAAGAATCTTCAAAAATAGAAGAAATAGACTTTGAATGTCAAAGATAAAGTCAAAACTCGAAGATGAGGAATTCAAATGCATAATTAAATTAATTAATTAAATAAAAGATATTTAATTAATAGATGCATACATGCATATGAGTTAGAACTAGTTAATCGACTAGTTGTGACAGAGAGTCTTCCTGCAGAGATGATCAACAGTTGAATTCAGAGATAACTAGAGAACTAAAAATAGATCTCAAGTCAGAAGGTAAGTGGACGATTAGATGACTGAATGATAGAGGAATGTGACATAAATGAATTAAATGTAAATTAAATGTTAATTTAATTCAATATTCAAAGATAGAAGATTTAATTAAATAAATAAAGTAATTTATTTAATTTGACTTTCGAAAAGGGTGGAATTGAATTATTAAATAATAAATATTTAATTATAGTTGAAAAGGGGGTTAAATGAATAATTAAATCAAGATATTTAATTATAGTTGACATATGATAAAAAGAGGGTTTAATAAAATAATACATATTTAATTATGAAAGAGGAATTAATTAGTTAGGGACATAATTAAATAAATATGACTTATTTAATTAATCAAGTTGAATAAAGGTCATTTATGAATTAATGAATTAATTAAAAGGGGGTATTTAATTAATAGAGGAAATGTGTTAGAAAGGGTAATTAAATAATTGACATTATTTAATCATGACCATGGACTATAGAAAATTATGTCGAAAGTGGTGTTCGCAGGCTTAGACCAATTTTAGGTATCTATAGTTTGCCCTTCTTTGATACAATGTTGGTATGATGTTGTGTCAAAGAAAATATGCCCTAGTCATGCCCCAACATGAAACGGGTTAAGGTATGCACCCTAGAGAAAATTGACAATTTTTGAAATGTTTCAAAAAAAATCAGGAAATATTCTCGATAAGTGAAAATGATAGTCATAAATGCTATGGAATCGACGAAATTGAAATCAGAGATGCTTCAGACGAATACGGGTCATTGGAAGTTGAAAGGCTAAGTGGCCAATAGAAAAAGGCTGAAGAAATACCACTTTTAACCCACCTATAAATAGGAATTAGGGCTATTTTGAAATTATTTGCACCCGGAGGAGATAGAAAAACTTGAGAATTTTCTCTGACTAACAAAAGAAATGGTGCCGATTCCGTACACGAAACATCGAGGATATCGGATCCGGACCTTCAGGAGACCAGCCGACGCAGGACCACCGGTATGTACTCGAAAACGAAATCTTTTCATGTATTTTTTTGCACGTTTTTCTAGGCATAGAAAATCAATAAGCAAATGCGGTGCATCGTAAACGACACATATGCCGTCGTATTCGCCGCATCTGACTGCGAAACGACGCATCTGTAGAAACTCGCCAAGGCTAGTTTTGGTTGAATAGGCAATGACCGCATGTGGAGTGATGCAATGCAAATGTATTAGGGATAGATGCAAGTGTAATAGTCGACCGCATATGTGTTTAGTGAAACGCATATGTAGTTCAGACAACAGAAAGTGGAAAATGAACCGCAAGTGAAAATTTCACCGCATGTGGATTGGTGAACTGCATGTGTAGTAGAGGAAGGGGGTATGGAGAATGTGTGATGCATATGAAATGTGCACCACATATGAGACTCTATGCAACGCATTTGAAAAAATGCACCACATATGTTAAAGTGAGCCGCATTTGATTGGGAAAATTTTTGAAAAAAATTTGAAGGAAAATTTGAAAAAAATAGTGACATCATGGGTAACTTGCAGGTGGTGATAGATCCTATCTACACACAGGAGTCATGACCAGATACATTTTCCTTGAGAGATAGGTTGAGCTCTGTATAGGTTCGATTGCTATGGGTTCTAGGTCTACGGCATTGTTTGTCGATGCCTGCCATTCGGGCGAACAGGGGGATGTTGACTGCACTTTGTGAGCAATGGCATTCTGAGACATCATCATTTCATTTACCGACTGGGGAGGCCACTGTCACATTAGAGCATGTGTATAGGATTTTGAGGCTACCCATTAGAGGACAGCGGGTTACATATGATACCCAGCGAGGATTGGCTGAGTTGGCGTGATTTTATCAGATTGATGACATCAGTAGGCTCGGCATTGAGCACTACGAGATTAGATGGCCAGTGTTAGCAAACAGATACAACAAGATTGATTGTATCCTATGTACATTGATTGGGGGTATTGTGCTTCCGGATAAACGGGGTCATGGTTTTCCAGTGGGATGGGGAGCTATGTTGGTTGGTATGTTGGAGAGTGAGACGAGATATGCATGGGGTCCATGTCTACTTGAGATGTTGTACTTCCATTTACATGACATTGCTTATAGAGATGCACAGTCATTAAGTTGTGGGACGACATTATTGATGATATGGGGTTTTGAGAGGATAGTTGTATTTCGTCCTCCAGTGACACTAGAGCGAGAGGAGAGACACCCATATGTGTTTTGATATATAGGGCAGATCACAAAGACCCATGTGGGTGACACACGATACTGGCGACACACCTTGGATACTCTCGATCAATTCATATGGAGACCTTACATGGATTGTGAGGTGTGGGCGGATGATGATATACATTTTCCATTCTGCACACAGACATAGTATCTTATTAGGAGGATTGTTTCGAGTGTGCACATTATCGAGCAACATCTACCAGATAGAGTGCTGAGACAGTTTGAGGAGGTTCAGGATGAGCCTCGGAGTAGAGCAAAGTTTGCTCGGTCATCAAGAGAGGTTCCATGGTGGGGACCCATGATTCCATTGACTACAGTGGAGATAGAGATACAGGCTCTTCAGCCAGTCCAGTGGGGATGGAGAGGCGGATTAGCAGATCCAGGGACCACGACTGCTTATGATGCATGGTGGGCAGTGCATCGCCTGATTCCTTATATAGATCTGGACTAGCCAGTACCAATCGAGAGACGAGGTATAGGGCCTAGAGGACATCGGAGAGGTGGAGGTTCCAGAGTGGGTAGAGTTGCTGGTAGAGGTGATGGAGATGATGGCAGAGGCGGAGGTAGAGGCGGGAGATGAGTACGGAGAGGACAGAGAGGGGGTCAGGCAGGTAGAGATGCACCTATACAGGAGGTAGTTGCAATCAACGTACTGATGATAGATATCGGAGGGAGGGTGGATGTACCGGTTGGGGGTGAGCATGCTGCAGTGGAGGTAGTGGCTAAGGAGCGTGCAGAGGTAGATGTGGGAGCACAGGATGTCGCAGAGGGTTCAGATGCAGACATGGATCTAGATCCTCTGGGTGTGTTAGCAGGATATGGAGAGGATGATGTAGAGGATGATGTGGAGGAGGATGTTGAGGAGGATGTTGAGGAGAGAGAGCTTAGAGATCGGATAGTGGAGGGGAGACAGGATGAGGATGCCCCTAGAGACAGTGATAGGGAGGCTATGGAGGAGAGACTCAGACTTATGACGACAGAGTTTGAGGCAATGAGACTAGAGAGAGACAGTGCCTACTCAGAGAGGGACAGTGCCTATGCAGAGAGGGATAGTGCACGGATAGAGAGGGATAGTGCCTCATGGAGAGAGATCAGGCTATAGCACGGAGGCAGGAGATAGAGTAGAGTTCACAGAGGTCAGACGCCTTTGTATTGGGTCTTCATCTGATGGCATGGTATGAGAGTTAGTCAGATCGGTGGAGAGAGCCACTTATTACAGGGATTTGTATGAGGCCGCAGTGCCAGTAGAGAGACGGGCTCCTACATTTTCAGAGGTACGCAGTCAGATCAGAGGTCAGACTCAGAGTCAAAGGACACAGAGCACTAAGGGGGTGATAGGACCATCGAGGCCGGGTCCATATGATAGGCCTTCCACCTCATAGAGGCTACCTTCGACTGTTTTCCCACCACCATCACCTCATGACAGCGAGGGTAGTGGGACATGATGATAGGGACTTCAGATACCTCTAGAAATTTGTATTATTGATCAGAGAGCCTACGAGCTCATATTTTATTTATGGTGACATTCAGACATTGTACTGTGACACACTATTATTTTTGAGCGATATATATATGATTTTGGTGGCTTTTACATGATATGCAGTTCTATGTTATGGATGATGTTTTATTTCTACATGATTATGTTTCCTAAATGATGTATGTACATGTGTTATGAATGAAATGTTTCTACATGGTAATGATGTATGCATTTAATAATCATGTTATGGATAATTCTATTTACTTATGATAATGAATGCAATGTTCTACATGATTCTTATATGTGATGGTAATATGGACATGCAATGTTTACCTTATATGATGTATGTTATGATGATGCAATGCCTATTATGCCATGATGTGAAATGCAATAAAAATGAAAGGTACTATCTATATGTTGAAAATGCAATGCAACTACATGAAATGTTTATTGAAATGGATGCAAATGCAAATGACCTAATGTGTATTTTTTTTTTTTTTTTAATTTTTAGTATGTCATAGGACTTTATCTTAATTTCAAAGAAGAGAAATGTTAGGATGAAAATGACTTTAGAATGTTAGTAAGAAATAATTAAGGTCATGATGTGGAAGGTAATGTAATGAGATAATGATGGTTGATCGATTTAAGAAAAGATATAACCTTCGATATTTTGCCAAATATGCTATACTTGCTTTGTTATCATCATTGGGTGGGACATGACACAGATGGATAGTACACACTATGATATGAGATAGACCATAGTGTACAAAGTTATCCACCAATGAAAAATAGACAGTCATAGACAAGGAGTGTCTTAACTTAGACTAAGGACATGATGCCCCAATCGTTTGGTCAAGACAAACCAGAGACAACAGACAAATAAAAGACAGGTCATGAGACGTCATTGCTTCTCTAAATCCTTGATAGGACATCCTTGAGGAAACTAGTAACATGACTCAAAAACCAATGTTAAAAAGATAGTTGATAGACAGCAACCAAAGAAAAAGAATCTCAAGACATCATTGCTTCTCTAAATCCTTTAAGGGACATCATTGAGAAAGCTAGTAACAGGATCTTACACAAATCGATAAAAAGATAAGACAAAATAAGATATAAAGTCATAAAGCCAAATAAATGTATTTGCAAAAACTTGATCTTGTGGGATTGTTTGATGTTGATGTTTGACATAGCGTAATGTGAGAGAATGACACATACCGAATAAGACGTTGAGTCTGGTTTTGACTTGGTGACTTCTGTATAAGGCATGACAAATTCTGGTTTCAGTAAGACACGTGTCGTATAAGACGTTTGGATTCTGATGACATTAAGGTGACAAGCCACATGAGACATGACAATTTGATGACGTCTGTTGACAAGAAAGACATATCTTGCTAAGACAGGGGTTGATCGCTTTGACATTGTGTTTGATATTGACTTGATGACTGTTGAGACATTTTGCCTTGTTAATGCATGACTTGTTTTGAATCTTTGACTGATAACTATGTGTGCATATAGACAGTGTATGACATGAGATGATACCCTAAACTATGATATGCAACATGTGTGATAGTGATTGTGAATGAACCCTATTGGACTGACCTAGTGTGGTCTCGGGATCTCATCAATTGATTAGCCTTGCCTACGTTGTAAACGTAGAGACCTCGTAGTTCGACACGACCAAAGACTTTGAATATACAAAGCATCATGATTTCAAATGTGTGTGATACATGACAAACCTAGACTGACAGACCTAATGCCTTGGGGGCACATCAATTGATGGCCTTGCCTATGTCCTAGTCGTAGAGGCAACGTAGTTCGACTATGTCTATGACTGACTTAACATGACTGACTTGACATTATAGACTAGACATGACCGACATGACATGATGGACTAGACATGATTGACTTGACTCTATTTTTTTTGGGATTTTCTGACATTTTTCCGATTTTTTTGGATTTTGTATGTTTTCCAATGTTTTTGAGATTTTTCAGGACATTTTCGATGGCATGACGTTATGTACAAAGTGTTAGGGCATAGAACAAGGATTTGCCCCCAGTCGGGAATAGGATTTGGAAGATGGAATGGATCATATGACGGAATGGACTTGATGTCAATCATTCCAAATGATGGATAGGACAACCAGTTATTATGAGTGATGGTGAAAAAGTCTGATTAGAATGATGGTAGATGGAAGAGCGAGTTTGACTACACATGGCGCCTGTTTGCTAGGTTTTCACCATGGTACTTATCCATAGTGCCACCGAAGCGGTTTTCACTAGTGGACGGATTTATTTCTCTTTAATTTTTTCATTTTCTTAATTTTTTTGGTATTACAAAGATGCCTGTTTGCCAAGTTTTCATCAAGGTAACCATTTTTTTTTTACTTCATTTTTTTTTTCATATTTTTCCAGATTAAGACATGGATTCTCAGAGACTTAAGCATAGAACCTCTTTAGATGTAGACTGTTGATAGGGGACAAAAGCGGCTCTCCTTCAGGAGTAGAGAGTTGGTACGCTCCTGATCCAAAGGCTTCTGTGACAATGTATGGCCCCAACCAGTTAGGTTCAAACTTTCTTGGTTTCTCACGATCAGCTTGATTCTTAGGATTCTCCATTAATACTAGGTCACCAATGTCAAAGTGTCTATTGAGAACCTTTCTATTGTAACTATGACGAAGACGATTCTGATATGCTTGTAAGTGATCTAATGCTTTCTGTCTTCGTTCATCTAGTAATTCTAGCTCTTGTAACCTAGAGACACGGTATTCTTCATTGTCGATATGACCCTTCAAGGATACTCGTAGAGAAGGTATTTTGACCTCAATAGGTAAGATAGCTTTGGACCCAAATATGAGTGAATATGGAGTGGCACCAGTGGGAGTACAGATGCTTGTGCGATAAGCCCATAAAGCAGGATTAAGTTGTAGGTGCCAGTCACGACCAGCGTCATTGACAGTCTTCTTAAGGATTCTAACAATAGTCTTATTAGATGCCTCAGCTTGGCCATTACCTTGTGGGTAATATGGGGTGGAAAAATGGTGTTTGATGTGGAATTCTTCACATAAATGGTATACTTCTTGGTTCTTGAATGGGCGACCATTGTCTGTGATTATGGATTGAGGCACACCATACCGACAAATGATATAGTTTAGAATAAACTTTGATATTTGTGTGTCAGTTATGTATGTTATGGGGATGGCTTCGATCCATTTAGTGAAGTATTCAGTGGTGGTGATGATGAATTTATGGCCATTGGAGGATGGAGGGTGTATCTTACCTATGAGGTCGAGTCCCCATTGGGCGAAGGGCCATGGTGAAGTAATTGGACGAAGTTCCTGCATTGGCGCTCTTATCAAGTCTCCATGTATTTGACATTGTCTACATTTCTTTACAAAGACGTATGAGTCTTTCTCCATCCTAGGCCAATACTAACCCAATCTCATAATCTTGTGGGCTAGAGTGGGACCACTTGAATGATATCCACATATACCCTCGTGTACCGCTCACAAAGTTGTTTGTGCTTCCTCAGCATTGAGACATCTCATAAGGGCATTATCTAAGGTACGTCTATATAGGGTTTCTCCGATGATGGGGTACTTGGCTGACTTTTGGATGAAGTTTCAACGTTGGTTATTGGACAAGTCTTGAGGGAGGGTTTGGTCAGTGAGGTAATCGAATATGTCTTTATACCAAGGAGACGTAGGACCAACAATGGTACACGGTATCACAGTATCAGGGACATCATAAGCGGGGATCAAAAGTTGTTCAACCAAAAACTCAAACTTAGGCACATTACTTGGGATATCCAACAAAGAGCACATGGTTGTCATTGCATCTGCAGCTCTATTCTGGATACGTGGTATTTGTTGAAAAATTATGTCATTGAAATACTGTTTGAAACTATCAACCATTCTCTTGTAAGGTGCAAGCTTCTCATCCTTAGTCTCGTAATCATCGTTCACCTGTTGGATTACCAGTTGCGAGTCGCCAAAGACATGTAGGCTCTTAATGTTCCATTGAACTGCCATTTTTAAACCTGTCACTAAGGCTTCATATTCTACTATATTGTTTGTACAAGGAAATGCAATCCTGAATGATTTAGGAATGGTATCCCCTTGAGGTGTGACAAATAAGATACCAGCCCCTGAACCATGATTTGTATGTGATCCATCAAAGTACAGTTTCCACTCAGTTTTAACCTCAAGGTTGAAGAGAAATTCATTTGGAAAATCTGCTACTAATGGATGATCTACCTTTATAGGTGCGTCTGCTAGTTGATCTGCAATGACCTATCCTTTTATTGCCTTCCTTTCGACATACTGAATGTCATACTCGCTAAGTATCATAACCCATTTAGCCAATTGGCCTGTTAAAGCTGCCTTACTTAGGAGGTATTTAAGTGGATCAATTTTCGCAATCAATGTGGTTTGTCGATTGAGCATATAGTGCCTAAGTTTTTGGGTAGCAAAGACTACCACAAGATAGGCACATTCTATGTTGTTGTAATTCAATTCATAGCCCACTAAGGGTCGACTGATATAATAAACCGCTCTCTTGTGACCTTGATCATCTTGTTGTGCGAGAAGAGCCCCTAATGCCGACTGAGTTGCTGAGATGTAAAGTATCAATTGTTTCCCCTCTGTAGGTGGCATTAGAACTGGTGGAGTAAGAAAATAGTCTTTGATTTGTTGGAAGGCCTCTTGACATTTAGGTGTCCACACAAATGGCAATCCTTCCTTGAGTAAATGCTGAAATGGATGTATTTTATCCACCAATTGTACTATGAAACGCCTAATGGATTGTAATCTCCCTTGTAGTGTTCTGAGTTGACCAATGCTGGTTGGAGGAGGCATTTCTATGATTGCTCTTACCTTTTCTAGATCTACTTCAATGCCTCTGTGAGAGATGATATATCCTAACAGCTTCCTTGATTTCACTCCAAAGACACACTTCTTCGGATTGAGCCTGACATTGTAGTTTTCTAACCTCTGGAATATCTTCTCTAACACTTTCAAATGGTCTTCCCTTGTTTCTAATTTGGCTATTATATCATCGACATAATCTTCCATGAATGTATGTACAAAGTCATGAAAAATCGTAGTCATTGCTCATTGGTAAGTAGCTCCTGCATTCTTAAGGCCAAACGGCATAACATTCCAACAGTATCTGCCCCATGGACATGTGAAAGCCATCTTATGTTGATCTTCAATTGCTATCTTTATCTAGTTGTATCCAAAGAAACCATCCATAAGGGATAGCATCTCATATCTTGTAGTAAGGTCCACTATCATGTCGATATTTGGCAACGAGAAGTCATCTTTAGGACATGCCTTGTTGATGTCCCTAGAGTCAGTGCAAATTCAAATGCCCCCAGTTGGCTTAGTCACTGGTACCAGATTTGATATCCAATCCACATAGTCTATTGTCCTTATGAATCCCACGTCCAATAGTTTCTTAAGTTCTACCTTAACCAATAGAGCAATTTGTGGATGCATCTTCCTTAGTTTCTGTTTGACTGGTTTGATACCTGGCTGGAGTGGTAAATGATGCAATATTAGGTCTGGATCCAACCCAGGCATGTCAGCATACGACCATGCGAAATTTACTTGTCTCTTTTTGAAGAAGTCTTTGAACTCATGTTGTTTCGTCTCTGATAAAGAAGCCGCAAAATATACTATTTGAGGATTCTCTTCTATTCCTATGTTGACTGCAACAACTTCTTCCACTAGCATGGGTGACTTTTCTTATGCAATGGGGAGAATATTTAAACCTCTATCCTTGGGTGCCTCAGAGAGGTTTTTGCCCTCAGATACGTCCTTTATTTTGTCTTTTTCCTGGTCGAAAGGCGCCTTTCGGTTTTCACCTAGGGACTCATCATTTTTATTTTCATTTTCATTTTCATTTTTCTGACTAGAGGTGTAAATAGACTCCCCAAAATATGCTTTATCATCCAAGTCTACGGTAAAACCTGCCTTATGATCCCCTCTAGGTATACCTTCTCTAAGTCCCATGAACTCAGCAATTGCTTCATCGTGCTCGAATGTATCTATGATAGGTGTACCTTGTTGATCCCAGTCAATAAGTTTGGGATATACAAGGGGCATGTCATCATCGGAGTTTATAAGAGTAACTACTGACAAGGTGAATATGGACTGGTTGACATGGTCACAAAAGTTTTGGACTAACTCCTTCTTGTTTTTCTTCCTAGGGATAGGTATATTCTATTGTGGGACAATGGTGAGGGCAGATTCATCAGAAGATGGCTTGTCAGGTGCCCAAGATGCACGATCAAGGGTTTCCCAATAATAGTTCTTTTGCCATTCTTCTTTAGACAAGTGTTTCTTAGGACGAGGACTAGACTGTTTTGATACAGGTTTCACATTGAAATCCAACTCTCCAAATAATGCATCTATGTTCATGGTACTAGTAAATGAGAGAGAGTCCCATTCATCATCACTTGCGTAAGGGGATTCATCATAGACTGGAGGTTTGTCGTAAACTCGGGGTTGGTCACAAACTAGGAGAAGTGGTTCATGAGATGTCTTGATGTCTGGGTAATCATTCACATCCTCTTGAAACGTTGGCGAGGTACCAGGAAATCCAATTCTAAGCAGTTCACACCCTAGCCCTAGATACTTCGGTCATGGGTAGACAGTAATTGGTTCTGTCCTTCCATTTTGATATAGTCCTAACCCACTGTGTCCGTCATAGCCTTCATTTTACATTATCTTAAATCCTTTTCCATATTGGTCCTTGGCTATTTGAATAGATGGGGAGGGGTATTCATGTTCTTCTTGATACAACCAGGAATCAGCTTGATCCATAATCTCTTCACTTAACTCTCCCCATTTTTTCAATGTCGTTGTAGGGGGAACATGAAATGTGACCATTGACTATCTTCTATCCGCCATGGGTAGGCCATATGCCTTAGGTGGAATCAGTTCAATAACACAGTATGATGCCTTTATATTATATTCACCACAGCCCTTGTCTTGGATCTCGAGTTTTGGAGTGGATGACGGTGGTTTGAATGAAATAGACTTGGTGAGACATGATGGGTCAACGTAATGGGATAGAGTGGATGATGATGCCTATTAATTAATAGGCACTTTCCGGTGTGGAAGATCCCTTAGGCTTGTGCAATATTGGAAAGGATCTAGATCACCATCAATGGTGATCTCTGTGCCATTATAGGGGAATTTGAGACACTGGTGGTATGTTGAAGGTACCGCTTTCATTGCATGAATCCAAGGTCTACCTAACAACAAGTTGTATGGAAGGGTGAGATCCAAGACTTGGAAGGTTGTGTTCATGATTGCTGGGCCAATTTGAATAGGGGGTGTGACAACTCCTTTGGATGATCTTTCCTCATCATCATAAGCCTTGATGACTATACTCTTAGAGGTATCTACACAGTCTTCCAAGAATCCTAATGCCTTAACCAATTTAAGGGTACACAGGTTCAAACCCACTCCTCTGTCTACCAAGACTCGTCGGACTTTGTTTTGATGGAATAAGACTTCAAGATGTAAGGGGTCATTGTGATCTGACTTTTTAGTTGAGTAGTCTTGTTGTGAAAATGTAGCATGATGCGAGTTGGTCAAATATCCCACCATCTTTTCGAAACGATTGACATCTAAATCTGTAGGAATGGTTGTATTTTGTAGAGCTTTGTGAAGGATGGATTGATGCTAAGGTGATAAGGTCAACAATTCCAAGATAGATATTTGCACAAGGGTTTTACTCAATTAATCAAGAAGGTTGTACTTGAACTTGGAACTTTGGGTAGATGGCTCAGAAGAAGGACCAGGAATAGTAATCTTAGTTCTGCATGTGGTTACATTACATTCTAGATGCTTCTTGATGGAGAAAGCATTGACATTCTCGTTTGTGGCTCGAAGGTGGTTTATGATATTTCCTTTACCATAGTCAAACTTGGTATTGTTATAGTTGGCCGATGGATTATTCTGGGGTCCCGAACTGGAGGCTTTTCCTTTTGTGTGATCATGTAAGGGGTCCGTGAAGACTTTATGATCACTGTTCTTAGTGTTTTTCTGCCCACCAACCTCTATAGTTCTGTTTTCAACAAAGTCTTCTATGATGTTCTTTAATTGGCGACATTGTTGGAGGTTGTGCCCTTTTGTTCGATGATAGTCACAGAAAGCATCATCGACCCACCATGAAGGTTTGAATTGTCTAGGATCATACTCTCTTGGTTCCAATGGTTTGATAAGATTATGATTGACCAATTCTTTGAAGACTACCTCAATTGGTTGCCCTAAAGGTGTAAATTCTCACATTGGAAATCTCCTTTGTTGAGGTCTTTGTTGTGGTGAATTCTGGACATAGTTAGCCATTTGATCATGACTATTTGTCATGTCTGCTTGTTGATTGTATCCTCTAAGTGTGATAACTGGTCCAATATGTATGTGCTTATCATCAACTATGTCGTCATTCGTGGCATTCTTGTTCCTAGACCAGAACTTGTTTCTATCATTCGACACATTTTGTTGTTGGACAATCGGGCTCTTGCCTAGTACTTTGATTTCACCTTTGTCAATAAGGCCCTTTTCAAGGATGATCCCCTTTTGTACCAAGTCAATGAATGAAGTGCAACAGTGTACCCATAAGTCACCTCTTAGTTTGGGGTTGATGTTTTCGAGGAAGATAGTGACCTTTTGTTTTTCTGGTATTTCGACAGGACAACGACTAGCTAGACTCCTCCATCTTTGGAAGAAAGTGATGAATGTCTCGCCATCTTCTTGTGTCATGTGGCACAAGGTTGCTATGGTTACTTCGTTGTCTATGTTAAAGGAAAAATGTTCAACAAACTTTTCAACCAATTCCACCTAGGATCGTATACCGTATGGCAATTTGGAAAACCATTCCAATGCTATCCCTATGAGGGTTCATGGAAATAGGCACATCAAGTAAGTGGGGTCATACAATATGTCCATGCATGCCGTTGAAAATTCTCTAATATGTTCTATAGGATTCTTCCTCCCATTATACTTAGGAAAATTTTGTATAATGTATCCATGGGGGAAAGGTGTCATATAGAGTGCTTTGTCAAATGGGCATGGACATAGGTCTTGTGCTGATATAGTTCGTTTGCCTGACATAGACATGTCGTCCATCTTTTGTTGTAGAGTCTGCATTTGGTTTTGAAGGATGTCGACTTGTGTCAAAGACATGGTATTCATGTTATTTGGATCAATGTAGATGTTCTGATATGCCATGTTCTGTGACGGGTTATGATTGGGTGAGGGGATATATCCTGTCAAAATATTCTAATTTGGGATAGGGATATTCCCTGTCTGAATTGTTTGGTTCAGTATAGGAATGCTTCCTGTCTAAATTGTCTAGTTTGGAATAGGAATGCTTCCTATCTGAATTGTTTGACTTGGTATAGGTATATTCCCACCAACCTTGGTTCTCTTACAAGTCGTGTTGGTGCCAAAGGGGTTGGAGGAAGTTGCTCCCGCAGTGAATTGTAAACCTTGTGTGATGTTAAAAGGAGTTGGGTTTGCAATTGACGATGTTTGTGTTGGTATACCTATTGGTATTGTTGCAATTATTTGAGGAATAGAAGCAATAGATGTCATAGTTTGTGTTGGTTGAGTTGACTGTGTTGTCGAAGAATGGACATCAAATCCTGGAGGTAGAGTGGCACCTTCTACTAGCAATTTTGCTAAGTAGCATTGTGGATCATTTAGCAAACACTCATCCATGAAGGATGCAAACTCAGGATCTTGAACTGCTGCATCTATGTCTTCTATGTAAATCTTCCCATGTGTGTCCCTAGTGACATATTTTTCAAGTAAAGGCTTGTGTGGGCGTTTGCTTCCTAACGATTGGTTTCCGAATGGATTGATGAATTCATTGGGGTCTGTCATTGATTTGTGTTTCTTTTTGGACCTTGTTTCAACCATGAAAAAGTTTGCTCAAAATGGGTAATGCAGACTATGCCTAAAAACCGATATGACCTATGTCTATGTTTTTTGATTTTTTTGACAATAAAGATGTTGCTAAAGATCTAAAATGACGTATGACTAGATGGACAATATGCAAAAATTCTAAGTGGACTAATGATGACAAATGAGTCCAAGACGGGTATAACCTACCATCTAATGGAATAAATGCATGCAAAAGTTTGTTCTCGATGATGGAACCTAAACGTATGACAAGGACAGTATGACAATGCGAATTTTCCAAAGACAAGGAAAGTTATCTAACTGTGATATGCAATTTCCTAGGGAGTACCTATATGCATGCAAATTAGGATGATTATGACCAAGACGTTTACTATGACCAAGACATATATGACACCTAATGATGGTAACTAAGACGTATATGACTCCTAATGATGGTAAACTAAGATGTATATGACGCCTAATGATGCAAGGTTTTTGAGCAAATTTAACCAATTTCTAATCCAAGGTTGATCCTAAAAATCTAAAGCAAATAGTCACAAAGATATTTCAAACTCAGCTCGCGGGTTTTTTTGAAATTTTCTGTTGACAGGAAAATGCGGTTCACCTAACAATTGCGGTTTTTCCTTTAACAAATGCGGTTTTTCTAACAGATGTGACTTTTCAACTGACAGATGCGACTTAACATGACACATGCAGGTTTTGAACTGACAGATGCGGTTTTGCATGCACACATTCGACTTAGAATGTAAAAGTTGTGACTCGTAATATGTAGACTATGCAAAATGACTAATTTGAAATCTAGATGCGGCGTTTCCCCTATCAAATGCGACTCACTATGACACATGCGACGATTAAACTAAAAAATGTGACTCTGTTTTCTGAAAATTGAAATTTTCCAGAAAGTTGTTTGACTGACTTTTTTGGTTTGATCAAGATTTTGATGAATACAACAAAAAGCAAACATAGCAATCAATGTATCTTCCATTTTTTGTGATGTATGGACTTTTAAGACTTGAAAACATGTACAACGTAGGCTTTTAGGACAATACTTGTTGAGTTCTTACTTGGATTTCTCCAGCTACGCATATTTATGGCAAATGACTAGTAGCTTGACCCCATTGGCTCCCCTCCATGGAACTCACTTATACAGGGTAGCCAAGCTACTATATCCATGAATCTCCCATGGCATACATTTCATTTTTGCATATAAACCGTAAGAATGTAAGACGGCTTCACAGGGCCGACCCTGCTGTGCCAACAAGTAGATAGGATTTTGGTAACTCTACAACAAGGTGTTTAATAAGGGCATTCCATTCGTGGGACACTATCCAACGTCGGCGAGAGTCCATTTCTGTCCATCTCGTCGAAATAGTGCACATGATTTTTGAGCTTTCCCCAAGAATCCATTTTTATATACCGGCTGGAAGTCGCTTGGCTTTAGCGTGCTACCGGTCTGAGTCATCTTGGCATGAGTACTTTTTCCCACCAAGATAGGCCCAAGTTCTAGAGTCAACAACCGTTTCTCTTACACCCAGGATTGCATAACTTCACAAGGGGAGAGGATACTTCGGTGTACTAAATCATGGGGTTCTAAACTAACAATGCAGACACGAAAAACACTAGTAAATTATTAAGCCCAAACGAGATTATTTACAATACCAAACAAAAGTTCATTTTAACCCACAAGACGATTATCTATCTACCAAAACAAAAACATGCTTAAAAAGATAAAAGCATTAGATCCTGCATGCAAATTTGTCAGTAGTTCATTGTTTGTCTTTGGATTTTGTATTGTCTTCTATGCTTCGTCCTGCAAACACTTGTTATTCCACCTTGACACAACTGTAACAAACATTAGCAAAAATCCAAATCACCTAAGCAAAAACTGAGAATATGGATGCACGGAAATCGATAAAAAAAATGAAAAACTTTTACCAGCTAGATGCAGCTTTTGGAGCCACAGATGTGGTTCTTCTAGTGATAGGCGGATGTGGTTAATGGAGTGTCTGATGCGGTTCAAGATTTTGTTGACAGGCGGATGCGGCGACTGACAAGTGGATGCAGTTTATGGCGTGATAGATGCGGCTCACAATGACAGTTGCATCGTTGTGTTTGACAGATGCGGTTCACTAGACGGAAAACCTGCAAAAAAAATGAAAAATAGAAAATGGAAAAACAAAAAGATGTGCGGATTTTGAAGTGGATTCACGTCGGGTTCACCAAATGTAACTCAGATTTTTTGGAATTGTGGAGGATGCTAACTACTGCACAAGATTAAACATGAATTCTAATCTAAATAAAACAAAAAAGAATGATAAGTAAGCATAATTAATCTAAACTAATAAAAACTAGAATGATCTCACTGAATATGCAAATACTTCCTCGATTTATCTCAATTGCCCTTCTCCATCTTGTTGTATTGTTATTCTTGCCCTTAGATATTTGTGTGTTTGAATGCAAGCATAACTTTGTCTAGTGTCTCAGCAAAATATCGAAGATTGTTTCTTCTCAAAAGTGTATAATGATTTCGGGAGAGAGAATAATGATTATGACAGGCCATTTTATAGATTTTGTGTTTTCGAACGATCGGCTCAGATTGAAAGAGAGATCGATGGATGAGATTGATGAATGCCATGTGATGTGAGTTCTATCTCAGATAGAACATGGGTTAGAACATGAGTCAGAAAAGACTAAAAATAGAACAAGATCTTAATCTTCAGTTAAGAATCTTCGAAAATAGAAGAAATAGACTTTGAATGTCAAAGACAAAGTCAGAACTTGAAGATGAAGAATTCGAATGCATAATTAAATTAATTAATTAAATAAAAGATATTTAATTAATAGATGCATACATGCATATGAGTTAGAACTAGTTAATTGACTAGTTGTGACGGAGAGTCTTCCTACAGAGATGATCAATAGTTGAATTTAGAGATAACTGGAGAACTAAAAATAGATCTCAAGTCAAAAGGTAAGTGGATGATTAGATAACTGAATGATAGAGGAATGTGACATAAATGAATTAAATGTTAATTTAATTCAACATTCAAAGATAGAAGATTTAATTAAATAAATAAAGTAATTTATTTAATTTGACTTTTGAAAAGGGTGGAATTGAATAATTAAATAATAAATATTTAATTATATTTGAAAAGGGGGTTAAATGAATAATTAAATAAAGATATTTTATTATAGTTGACATATGATAAAAAGAGGGTTTAATTAAATAATACATATTTAATTATGAAAGAGGAATTAATTAGTTAGGGACATAATTAAATAAATATGATTTATTTAATTAATCAAGTTGAATAAAGGTCATTTATGAATTAATGAATTAATTAAAAGGGGGTATTTAATTAATAGAGGAAATGTGTTAGAAAGAGTAATTAAATAATTGACATTATTTAAGCATGACCATGGACTATAGAAAATTATGTCGAAAGTGGTGTTCGCAGGCTTAGACCAATTTTAGGTATCTACAAGCACATTGCTAAAATTATGGACCGGAGATCGATCAACATCATTAACATTTCACCATTATCATGAAAGAACTGAAAACTAACATCTAACACTGAGAATTAAGAACAAGAAACCATAAAATATCAAAGGTAAACACAAAGTTTGCCAAATCAACAACTCAGTTGCATTACTTCCCCAACATTACATAACAATTTCTAGTCTCTCTCCTCTCCTACAACTAATTTATGAAATCTACTTGCCAATTATGGCCTTCTACAACTTCTAATCAGTTCTTCTAACCTAGTCTAACTCCTTACAAATGAGAAGGCACTAACCTTTTATAGAAAATTATATTTTGAATCAATGGCTAGGATTTAATTCATCGAATGGCATAAATTACACTTCTAGAAGCATCTAGCTGATACATTTAATTTGGGAGCTCATGGTACATCACCATCCAATCAAGTGCATTCAGTTGCATTATGGCCCAATGGCATTAATTTTGAGAAAATCCTTATTGGAGAATAAAAAATACACCTTCACATGTCTTTCCTTGTTAAATGAAACTCTGCAATTAGTATATAGTTGGTGGCACGGATTCTTATGTAGGCCCCATTTTAATATTTGAGTTGAAATTTTTCAGATTTTCCACTTGGCACGAATCCATATGCAAGTCCCCCATTTTTGATTTATTTAATCCTGAAAAACAGATATCATCATTAGTAGCTCACGTGTCAAAATCCGATCCAAATTAAGTTTAAATACAATTTTGGCCCTTTAAATAAAACCTTACATTTTTTTATGGAATATTTTCATTTTTGGAATTTTTTATTTTCAGAATTTTTAAATTTTTTTTTAAATGCATTTTGGAAGGAAAAATTTGTTTTAAAAAAATTCCCACTTTTGGAAAATTTAGATTTTGAGGGCTTGAAGGATTTTTTCAAAAGGGAAATTTTGGGATTTTGAGGCAAGAAGGAACTTTCGGAAAAATCCACCCAGGGAGGATAATCCCGAAATTCCAAGCAAGGTCAAAATACCCTAAACCTAATAACTTTTTTTTCCGAATGAATTTTCAAAATTTTTAAAAAGCAACTTGGCCTAATTTTTCATCCTCTATCCATTCGTGAAAAAATATTTACACATCACTTTGAAAATTCACTTGAAAAATCCCCATTTCTAAAATCCATAGCCCTAAAATGCTTCAAAATACCACCTATATCAAACTACATCCGGACTTAATCCCATAATAACCCCCAAGAAGAAAAAAACCAGAAATTGACAAAGCCAAGGTACAAAGATGTAGAAGAAAAAGAGGATGCCTCCCTCTGGTGGGGCATGTGTGTGAAAAGTGCACAACATGAATGATCCTCTTTTGCACTGAAACACTTAGAATCATTCTGAGTTATGTTCCACCAGATCGATCCCTTAAGGGTCCAAAGTGCAAAATGGCAACAAACTTTAGCATTCTATTACTTGGATACCATGATACTTAGAAACTTCTCATCTGATCCTATAGAAAGGTGTTGGACCCCTCTAGAAAAAATTCTCTTGATTTTGGCTATCTTGGAGTGGTTTTCTCGTGGCAGTAGATTTTCACTTGATGGAAAAAATATTAAATCCAAGCAGTGCAAAGTTGCAAAGTGGTGCAACTTCAATTTTGCAACTTGTGTGACCAAAGGGACTATTCCAACACATCTGAATAGGTATGTTTATGCTAGGCATAGTCCTCTTTCACATCGAAACATGTGGAATTGCTTTGAGCTATGTTCCACCGAATCGATCTTGTAAGGGTCCAAAGTGCAAAATGGCTGCAAACTTAAGCATGCTATTAATTGGATATTGTGACACATAGAAAATTCTCATCTGATCATATAGAAAGGAGTTGGGCCCCTCTAGAGAAACCTCTCTCGATTTTGGCTATCCTGGAGTGGTTTTCTCGTGGCGGTGGATTTTCACTTGATGGAAAACGCATCAAATTCAAGCAGTGCAAAGTTGCAAAGTGGTGCAACTTTCATTCTGCAACTTATGTGACCAAGCAGACTATTAGGACACATCTAAATATGTACTATTACACTAGGCATGGTCATCTTTGTCACTAAAACACGTGGAATCGCTCTGAGCTATGTTCCATCGAATCGATCCCTTAAGGGTCCAAAGTGCAAAATGGCTGCAAAATTCAGCATGCTATTACTTGGATACCGTGACACTTAGAAACTTCTCATTTGATCTGATCGAAAGGTGTTGGGCCCCTCTAGAAACACCTCTCTCAGTTTTGGCTATCTTCGACTTTTTTTCTCATGGCGGTGGATTTTCACTTGATGGAAAAAGCATCAAATTCAAGCAGTGCAAAGTGGTGCAACTTTCGTTCTACAACTTGTGTGACCAAGCAAACTATTCCAACATGTCCAAATATGTATTTTTATGCTAGGAAACGTCCTCTTTCACACTGAAACACATGGAATCATTCTGAGCTGTGTTCCACTGGATCGATCCCATAAGACTCCAAAGTGCAAAATGGATGCAAACTTTAGCATGCTATTACTTGGATACCATGACACTTAAAAACTTCTCGTCTAATCCAACAAAAATCTATTTGGCCCCTATAGAAAAACCTCTCTCGGTTTTGACTATCTTAGAGTGGTTTTCTCGTGGCCGTAGATTTTCACTTGATGGAAAAAGCATCAAATTCAAGCAGTGCAAAGTTGCAAAGTGGTGTAACTTTCGTTCTGCAACTTGTGTTACCAAACAGACTATTCTAACACGTCCGAATATGTATTTTTATGCTAGGCATGGTCCTCTTTAGTACCGAAACACATGGAATCGCTTTGAGCTATGTTCTACCGGATCGATCCCTGAAGGGTCCAAAATGCAAAATGGCTGCAAACTCCAGCATGCTATTACTTGGATACCGTGACAATTAGAAACTTATCATCTAATACTACAAGAAGGCATTGGGACCCTCTAAAAAAACCTCTCTCCGTTTTGGCTATCTTAGATTGGTTTTCTCATGGCGACGGATTTTCACTTGATGGAAAAAGTGTCAAATTCAAGCTGTACAAATTTGCAAAGTGGTGCAACTTGTGCTCTGTAACTCGTATGACCAAACTAAATGTTCCAATGCATTCAAAAAGGTATGTTTCTACTAGGCATGGTCTTTTTTTGCATTGAAACACATGGAATCACTCCAAGCTATGTTCCACTGGATCCATCCCTTAAGGGTCCAAAGTGAAAAATGGTTGCAAACTTCAGTTGTTATTAATCGGATACCATGATACTTGGAAACTTCTCGTGTAATCCTATAGGATTACATTGAGCCCCTCTACAAAAACCTCTCTCAGTTTTGGCTATCTTCGAGTGGTTTTCCTGTGGTGGCATATTTTCACTTGATGGAAAAAGCATCAAATCCACGCAGTGCAAAGTTGCAAAGTGGTGCAACTTCCATTCTGCAACTTGTGTAACCAAGCAGACTATTTCAACATGACCAAATAGGTATTTTTAATCTAGGAATGGTCCTTTTTCACACCAAAACATGTGGAATTGCTCTGAGCTAAGTTCCACCGGATCAATCCTGTAAGGGTCCAAAGTGTAAAATGGCTACAAAGTTCTGCATACTATTACTTGGATACCGTGACACTTGGAAACTCCTCGTCTGATCCTATGGAAATGCATCGGGAACCTCTAGAAAAACCTCTCTCGATTCTAGTTATCTTGGAGTGGTTTTCTCGTGGTGACAAAATCTCACTTGATGGAAAAAACATCAAATTCAAGGAGTGCAAAGATGCAAAGTGGTGCAACTTCCATTTTGCAACTTGTGTGACCAAGGGGACTATTCCAAAATGTCTGAATATGTATTTTTATGCTAGGCATAGTCCTTTTTCACACCGAAACACATGGAATCGCTTTGAGCTATGTTCCACCGAATCGATCCTGTAAGGGTCCAAAGTGCAAAATGGCTGCAAACTTCAGCATGCTATTACTTGGATACCGTGACACTTAGAAAATTCTCATCTGATCCTATAGAAAGGAATTGCACCCCTCTAGAGAAACCTCTCTCAATTTTCGCTATCTTGGAGTGGTTTTCTCGTGGCAATGGATTTTCACTTGATGGAAAAAACATGAAATTTAAGCAGTGCAAAGTTGCAAAGTGGTGCAAGTTCTGCTCTGCAACTTATGTGACTAAGAAGACTATTCTGACACATTTGAATATGTATTTTTACACTAGGAATGGTCCTCTTTGTCACTGAAACATGTGGAATCGCTCTGAGCTATGTTCCATCGAATCGATCCCTTAATGGTTCAAAGTGCAAAATGACTGCAAAATTTAGCATGCTATTACTTGGATACTGTGACACTTAGAAACTTCTCATTTGATCCAACAGAAAGGAGTTGGGCCACTATAGAAATGCCTCTCTCAGTTTTGGCTATCTTGGAGTTTTTTCTCATGGCGACAGATTTTCACTTGATGGAAAAAGCATCAAATTCAAGCAGTGCAAAGCTGCAAAGTGGTGCAACATTCATTCTACAACTTGTGTAACCAAGTGGACTGTTCCAACATGTCTGAATATGTATTTTTATGATAGGAATTGTCCTCTTTCACACCAAAACACATGGAATTGTTCTGACCTTTGTTCCACCGGATCGATCCATTAAGGCTCCAAAGTGCAAAATGGCTGCAAACTTTAGCATGCTATTACTTAGATACCATGACACTTAGAAAATTCTTGTTTAATGCTATAGAAATTTGTTTGGCCTCTCTAGAAAAATCTCTCTTGGTTTTGGCTATCTTGGAGTGGTTTTCTCATGGCCGTAGATTTTCACTTGATGGAAAAAGCATCAAATTCAAGCAGTGCAAAGTTGCAAAGTGGTGTAAATTTCGCTTTGCAACTTGTGTTACCAAGTAGACTATTCCAACATGTCAGAATATGTATTTTTATGCTAGGCATGGTCCTCTTTCGTACCGAAACATGTGGAATCGCTTTGAGCTATGTTCCACCGGATCGATCCCTAAAAGGTCCAAAATGCAAAATGGCTGCAAACTTCAGCATATTGTTACTTGGATGCTGTGACACTTAGAAACTTCTCGTCTGATACTACAAGAAGGCATTGGGGCCCTCTAGAAAAACCTCTCTCAGTTTTGACTATCTTGGAATGGTTTTCTCGTGGTGGCAGATTTTCACTTGATGGAAAAAGTGTCAAATTCAAGTTGTGGAAAGTTGCAAAGTGGTGCAACTTGCGCTCTGCAACTCGTATCACCAAACTAAATGTTCCAATGCATCCGAATAGGTTTTTTTATGCTAGGATTTTTTTTTTTTTGCATCGAAACACGTGGAATCACTCTGAGCTATGTTCCACCAGATCGATCCCTTAAGGGTCCAAAGTGCAAAATGGCTGCAAATTTCAGTATGTTATTAATTGGATACCATGATACTTAGAAACTTCTCATCTAATCCAATAGGATTGCATTGATCCCCTCTACAAAAACCTCTCTCAGTTTTGGCTATGTTCAAGTGGTTTTCCCGTGGTGGCAGATTTTCACTTGATGGAAAAAACATCAAATGCAAGCAGTGCAAAGTTGCAAAGTGGTGTAACTTCTGTTATGCAACTTGTGTGACCAAGCAGACTGTTCCAACACACCCAAATAGGTATTTTTAAGCTAGGAATGTTCCTTTTTCGCACCAAAACATGTGGAATCGCTCTAAGTTATGTTCCACCGAATCGATCTTGTAAGGGTCCAAAGTGCAAAATGGCTGCAAAGTTCAACATACTATTACTTGGATACCGTGACACTTGGAAACTCCTCGTCTGATCCAATGGAAAGGCGATGGGCCACTCTAGAAAAACCTCTCTTGATTTTGGCTATCTTGGATTGGTTTTCTCGTGAAAGTGGATTTTCACTTGATGGAAAAATCATCAAATTCAAGGAGTGCAAAGCTGCAAAGTGGTGCAACTTCCATTTTGCAACTTGTGTAACCAAGGGGACTATTCTAACACATTTGAATAGGTATGTTTACACTAGGCATGGTCCTTTTCCGCACTGAAACACATGGAATCGCTTTGAGCTATGTTCCACCAAATCGATCTTATAAGGGTCCAAAGTGCAAAATGGCTACAAACTTTAGTATACTATTACTTGGATACCATGACACTTAGAAACTTCTCGTCTAATCTTATAGAAAGGCACTGGGCCCCTCTAGATAAACCTCTCTCGGTTTTGGCTATCTTGGAGTGGTTTTCTTGTGGCAGTGGATTTTCACTTGATGGAAAAAGCATCAAATTCAAGTAGTGCAAAGTTGCAAAGTGGTGCAACTTTTGCTCTGCAACTTGTGTGACCGAGCAGACTATTTTGACACATTTGATTATGTATGTTTACACTAGGTATGGTCCTCTTTGTCACTGAAACATGTGGAATTGCTCTGAGCTATGTTCCATCGAATCGATCCCTCAAGGGTCCAAAGTGCAAAATGGCTGCAAAATTTAGCATGCTATTACTTGGATACCGTGACACTTGGAAACTTCTCATTTGATCCAAAAGAAAGGTAATGGGCCACTCTAGAAACACCTCTCTCGGTTCTAGCTATCTTGGAGTTTTTTTTTCGTGGCGGCGGATTTTCACTTGATGGAAAAATCATCAAATTCAAGCAGTGCAAAGTTGCAAATTGGTGCAACTTTCGTTCTACAACTTGTGTGACCAAACGGATTGTTCCAACATGTTTGAATGTGTATTTTTATGCTAGGCATGGTCCTCTTTCACACCAAAACATGTGGAATCGTTCCGAGCTGTGTTCCACCGGATTGATCCCTTAAGGCACCAAAGTGTAAAATGGCTGCAAACTTCAGCATGCTATTACTTGGATACCGTGACACTTATAAAATTCTCATCTAATCCTATAAAAAGGTGTTGGGACCCTCTATAAAAATCTCTCTCAGTTTTGGCTATCTTGGAGTGGTTTTCTTGTGGCAGTAGATTTTCACTTCATGAAAAAAACATCAAATTCGAGCAGTGCAAAGTTGCAAAGTGGTGCAACTATCGCTCTACAACTTGTGTGATCAAGAAGACTATTCTAACACATTTGAATATGTATTTTTATACTAGGCATGGTCCTCTTTCACACTAAAACATGTGGAATCGCTCTGAGTTATGTTCCACCGGATCGATCCCTAAAGGGTCCAAAGTGCAAAATGACTGCAAACTTCAGCATGCTATTACTTAGATACTGTGATAGTTAGAACTTCTCGTTTGATACTATAGGAAGGTGTTGGAGCCCTATAGAAAAACCTCTCTTGGTTTTGACTATCTTGGATTGGTTTTCTCGTGACGGAGGATTTTCACTCGATGGAAAAAGTGTCAAATTCAAGCTGTGCAAAGTTTCAAAGTGGTGCAACTTGCGCTCTGCAACTCCTATGACCAAACTAAATGTTCAAATGCATCTCAATAGGTATGTTTATGCTAGGAATGGTCCTTTTTTTCATCGAAACACGTGGAATCACTGCGAGCTACATTCCACCAGATCGATCCCTTAAGGGTCCAATGTGAAAAATGGCTACAAACTTCAGCATGTTATTAATCAGATACCATGACACTTAGAAACTTTTCATATAATTTTATAGGATTGCATTGAGCCCCTCTACAAAAACCTCTCTCAGTTTTGGCTATCTCGGAGTGGTTTTCCCATGGTGGTAGATTTTTACTTGATGGAAAAAGCATCAAATGCAAGTAGTGCAAAGTTGCAAAGTGGTGCAAATTCTGTTATGCAACTTGTGTGACCAAGCGAACTATTCCAACACATCCAAATAGATATTTTTATGCTAGGAATGGTCCTTTTTCACATTGGAACACGTCGAATCGCTCTGAGCTAAGTTCCACCGAATCGATCCCTCAAGGGTCCAAAGTGCAAAATGGCTGCAAACTTCAGCATGCTATTACTTGGATACCGTGACACTTGGAAACTTCTCGCTTGATCCTATGGAAAGGCATTGGGCCCCTCTAGAAAAAATTCTCTTAGTTTTGGCTATCTTGGAGTTTTTTTCTCGTGGCAGTGGATTTTCACTTGATGGAAAAAACATCAAATTCAAGCAGTGCAAAATTGCAAAGTGGTGTAACTTTTGTTCTACAACTTGTGTGACCAAGCAGACTATTCCAACATGTCTAAATATGTATTTTTATGCTAGGCATGGTCCTCTTTCACACCGAAACATGTGGAATCATTCTGAGCTATGTTCCACCAGATCGATCCCTTAAGGGTCAAAAGTGCAAAATGGCTGCAAACTTTAGCATGTTATTACATGGATACCGTGACACTTAGAAAATTCTTGTCTGATCCTATAGAAAGGTGTTGGGCCCCTCTAGGAAAACCTCTCTCGATTTTAGCTATCTTGGAGTGGTTTTGTCATGGCGGTAGATTTTCATTGATGGAAAAATTATCAAATTCAAGCAGTGCAAAGTTGCAAAGTGGTGCAACTTTTGCATTGCAACTTGTGTGACCAAGCAGACTGTTCCAACACGTACGAATATTTATTTTTATGCTAGACATTGTCCTCTTTTTCACTGAAACATGCGGAATCGTTCTGAGCTATGTTCCACTAGATTGATCCCTGAAGGGTCCAAAGTGCAAAATGGCTGCAAACTTCAGCATGCTATTACTTGGATACCATGATACTTAGAAACTTCTTGTCTTATCCTACAAGAAGGCGTTGGGGCCCTCTAAAAAACCTCGCTCGGTTTTTTCTATCTTACATTGATCTTTTCTCATGGTGGTAGATTTTCACTTGATGGAAAAGGTGTCAAATTCAAGTTGTGCAAAGTTGCAAAGTCATACAACTTTCGCTCTGCAACTCGTACGACCAAATTAAATGTTCTAATGTGTCTGAATAGGTATTTTTATGCTAGGCATGGTCTTTTTTTGCATTGAAACACATGGAATCACTCTGAGCTACATTCCACGGGATCGATCCCTTAAGGGTCCAAAGTGCAAAATGGTAGCAAACTTCAACATGCTATTAATCGGATATTGTGACACTTAGAAACTTCTTGTCTAATCTTATAGGATTGCATTGAGCCTTTTTATAAAAAAATCTCTCAATTTTGGCTATCCCGGAGTGGTTTTCTTGTGGTGAAAGATTTTCACTTGATTGAAAAAACATCAAATGTAAGCAGTGGAAAGTTGCAAAGTGGTGCAACTTTCGTTCTGCAACTTGTGTGACCAAGGGGACTGTTCCAACAAGTCCAAATAGGTATTTTTATGCTAGGAATGGTCCTCTTTCACAACAAAACACATGGAATGACTCTGAGCATTGTTCCATCGGATCGATCCCTCAAGGTTCCAAAGTGAAAAATGGCTACGAAATTCAGCATGCTATTACTTGGATACCATGACACTTAGAAACTTCTCATCTAATCCAATAGAAAGGTGTTGGGCCCCTCTAGAAAAATATCTCTCGATTTTGGCTATCTTGGAGTGGTTTTCTTGTGGTCGTGGATTTTCACTTGATAGAAAAAGCATCAAATTCAAGCAGTGCAAAATTGCGAAGTGGTGCAACTTTCGTTCTGCAACTTGTGTGACCAAGTGGATTTTTCCAACATGTTTGAATATGTATGTTTACACTATGCATGGTCCTCTTTCTCATTGAAACAAATGGAATCGCTACGAGCTATGTTCCACCGAATCGATCCCTTAAAGATCCAAAGTGCAAAATGGTTGCAAACTTCAACATGTTATTACTTGGATACCGTGACACTTAGAAACTTCTCACTTGATCCAAAAAAATTTGTTTTGGCCCCTCTAGAAACACCTCTCTCGGTTTTGGCTATCTTGGAGTTTTTTTTCTTGTGGCAGCGGATTCTCACTTGATGGGAAAAACATCAAATTCAAGCACTGCAAAGTTGCAAAGTGGTGCAACTTTCATTCTGCAGCTTGTGTGACCAAGTGGACTATTCCAACACTTCAGAATATGTATTTTTACGCTAGGCATGGTCCTCTTTCACACCAAAACACATGGAATCGTTCTGAGCTATGTTCCACTGAATCAATCCCTTAAGCGTCCAAA
Organism: Sequoiadendron giganteum; assembly: GCA_007115665.2. NCBI lineage: Eukaryota > Viridiplantae > Streptophyta > Pinopsida > Cupressales > Cupressaceae > Sequoiadendron > Sequoiadendron giganteum. Next base: position 524,554,460 of record CM021107.1, read on the forward strand.
GTGGAAAATGGCTGCAAACTTCAACATGCTATTAATTGGATACTGTGACACTTAGAAAATTCTTGTCTGACCCTACAAGAAGGTGTTGGGCCCCTCTAGAAAAGTATCTTTCGATTTTGGCTATCTTGGAGTGGTTTCTCGTGGTAGTAGATTTTCACTTGATGGAAAAAGCATCAAATTCAAGCAGTGCAAAGTTGAAAAGTGGTGCAACTTTCACTTTGCAACTTGTGTGACCAAGAGGACTATTCCAACAAATCCAAATATATATTTTTACACTAGGAATTGTCTTCTCTCACACCGAAATACATGGAATCGCTTTGAGCTATGTTCCACCGAATCGATCTCTGAAGGGTCCAAAGTGCAAAATGGTTGCAAACTTCAGCATGCTATTACTTGGATACCGTGAAACTTAGAAACTTCTCATCTGATCCTATAGGAAGGCGTTGGGGCCGTCTAGAAAAAATTCTCTCGGTTTTGGCTATCTTGGATTGGTTTTCTCATGGTGGCAGATTTTCACTTGACGGAAAAAGTTTTAAATTCAAGTTGTGGAAAGTTGCAAAGTGGTGCAACTTTCGCTCTGCAACTCGTATGACCAAACTAAATATTCCAATGCATCCAAATAGGTATGTTTCTGTTAGGGATGGTCTTGTTTTGCATCAAAACACGTGGAATCACTCTGAGCTACATTCCACCGGATCAATCCCTTAAGGGTCCAAAGTGCAAAATGACTGTAAACTTCAACATGCTATTAATCGGATACCGTGACACTTAGAAACTTCTCTTCTTATTCTATAGGATTGCATTGAGCCTCTCTACAAAAACCTCTCTCAATTTTGGCTATCTCGGATTGGTTTTCCCGTGGTGGTAGATTTTCAGTTGATGGAAAAAGCATCAAATTCAAGTAATTTAAAGTTGCAAAATGGCGCAACTTCCATTCTGCAACTTGTGTGACCAAACAGATTATTCCAACATATCCGAATAGGTATTTTTACTCTAGGAATGGTCCTTTTTTGCACCAAAACACGTGGAATCGCTCTGAGCTATGTTCCATCGGATCGATCCCTCAAGGGTCCAATTTTCAAAATGGCTACAAACTTCAGCATGCTATTACTTGGATACTGTGGCACTTAGAAACTTCTCATCTAATACTATAGAAAGGCATTGGGCCCCTCTGAAAAACCTCTCTCAATTTTGGCTATCTTGGAGTGGTTTTCTTGTGGCAGTAGATTTTCACTTGATGGAAAAAGTTTCAAATTCAAGTTGTGCAAAGTTGCAAAGTGGTGCAACTTTCACTCTACAACTCGTGTGACCAAGCAAACTATTCCAACACATTCAAATAGGTATGTTTATGCTAGGCATTGTCCTATTTTTGCACTGAAACATATGGAATCAATATGAGCTATGTTCCATCGGATCGATCCATCAAGGGTCCAAAGTGCAAAATGGCTGAAAACTTCAGCATGCTATTACTCAGATACCATGATGCTTATAAAATTCTTGTCTAATCATATAGGATCGCATTGAGCCTATCTATAAAAACCTCTCTCATCTTTTTCTATCTCAGAGTAGTTTTCTAGTGGTGGCAGATTTTCACTTGATGGAAAAAATATCAAATGCAAGCAATGCAAAGTGGTGCAACTTTCATTCTGTAACTTGTGTGACCAAGAAGACTATTCCAACATGTCCAAATAGGTATGTTTACGCTAGGAATGGTCCTTTTTTTTACTGAAACACATGGAATCTCTCTGAGATATGTTCCACCGTATCAATCCATTAGGTTGGAGGACTCTAAAGCTACAAATTTGTAAGTTGCTTAAAGCATTAAATTTGAAATGATATTGAATGGCCCAGTTAGCACTCATTGCATCTAGGTGATTCTCATAAAGGTGAGGCACTAGGCCTTCCCGTGAGGTCACCCATTCTAGTATACTCTAGCTCAAGCGCTTAACCACAAAGTTTTTTCCCCAAGGTTAAGCCCACTTAGCTTGCAACCCCATTTGCAAAACCTTCAGCAAGTGTTGTTCCTTATGAAACATTCATTATAGATCCCCTTTAGCTAATCAATTGATAAGTAGGAGGTATTTTTTACAATGTGTCAAATTGTGATATTGCTATCAGGATCCCATTGAGGAGTCATTTGTAGTATTAGATATAGCTCTAGCTTCTACAATATTGCACATGATTGCAGATAGTTTCAAAGATCTAGATGACATCAATAGTTCACATTACTCAAGAAGCATGAACATCTTAAAGACATTTGTGGAAATCAGGACAAGTAACCTTCTTGTGGACTTAGGGTTGCAATATTTGATCTAAAACATGTTCCACCATTTCTTCAGTAGGATCAAGAACACACATGTAACAAAGGTGTGTTTGTAGCCATGAAAGATTATGGTTCGAACTATCTAGGAGAGTGATGTTTTATCTCGACCAACCATATCTATACCATATGTTTGTTTGGAAACAAGGATGGGTTCTCTCTTCATTGGCCTATACATTATTCCTCGATGTGTTCACACTAGTGTTACAAGACTAGGACTCGCCTCGAACTTGACAAGCCATTTTTTGACTTGGACTCGGGCTCGGAGCCCAAACTCAAAAAATAGAAAAACCTAAGGAATTCAAAGATTTGTAAGGATTTAAAACTTGTTTCATGCACCCTTTAATAAATAAACCTTAAAGACACAATAGCATCATGAAATAGAAATTATTGTGATCCCATACACAAACATACATCAATCACATAAGTATAAGCACAAATTTTAGTTGAAGGAAATAACACATTTAGATATATAAATATTGTGATATTGCTATTAGGATTCAATCACGCAGTTTTACAAGTCAAACTCATTGATCCATGATTCATTAGTAGTGGTTCACAAGAACCCATCTCTCATGATAATGAATGGTTCATAAGGAGGAAGAGAAATCTTCATACATTTCTTCTATCACAAATGAGATAAGTGCTTGGTTTCATGAAGGTCATGAGACAACCATTAATGGGGAGTGGATACATGAAGAACTGATGGAGAATGATAATGGCTTTAGACCTGCTATAAAGGAAAAAAAAATTGTTTCAATGATGTAAGAGGTTTTTGGTTTCACTACCAAAATGACCTATGAAGAATGCATTTGAAACTCCTTTTGACCTTGAGGGTGTTCTTACTCCATCTAAAGGATCATGTATTGAGGATGGCATAGATCAATGCTAGGGCTAACCAATTAATAATTATACACGTGAATAAGTCAAACATGTACATGTCAATAAGGGAAGTACAAGTACTCAAAAACACGTAAACCTCAAAAAGTATACACATGAATACATAGTATACACAAATTAAAACAAAGTATATGTATGAATACAAGGTATATTCATGAAAACATGTAAGCCACAAAGTATACATTTGAATGCACAAATACAAGGTATATTCATGAAAACATGTAAGCCACAAAGTATACATTTGAATCCATGTAAGTCACAAAGTATACACATAAGTTGTAAAGTATACAGTTGAATACATGTTGATGGAACTCTCAAATTTTGCCAATTTGAGATGCCTATTTCAAAATTTTTGCTTTCTCACTTTTAGAAGTGCACCTAAAGAATCAGTCTCGACTGATCCACTTTGGAGGCTTATAGTTTAAAACCTGTTGATTGTCGTGCAAAGCCCATTTGCAGACATACTCAATAGAAATATCGGAGAAGCCATGTCAAATTTTAGCTTCCCATGATATGTTTTGACAGGGTTTTGAAAAGTGAAGCTGGAAGGTTTTTGCACGGTTCTATTGTTTGTAAACTGTTTGTTTTGTGAAGTTGCTTCCTGTTTGTGCTTAGTTTTCACAACCAATTCATTGAAATGTCAAAATGAATGTTGTTCCATATTCCCTATATCAAAATGATCTCGGATGTCAATTTGTAGAACCTCATGATCTGATTTGCAATTTTTAGCAGATCTAAACCAAATGCAAATTGTTATGTTTTGCAGTTGCATTCTTGACAACTTTTCCAAGAGGCCAATTTTGACTGTCAATAACTTTTGATCGGTGATGATTCAAGAGAATTCCTTTTGCACACATGCTCAGGATACGTTAATGATTTACTATGTCTGATGGAAACTCACCAGGAGTTGATTTGTTATTTTTACAAATGGGCAGTTGGATCAGTTTTAATTGGTGCAGAATAGTTGTTGTTTCAGAAAATTCTAATTGGGTAACTTTGTTGATTAATATTTGGTTCCTCATGACCTGTTTCTCTAAGTCATCTTTTGCACTGTACTGATGGATCAAATGACTATGTTCTTGCAATTTTTTATGGTTTCATGAGGTCGTTTGACTAGTTTCTCAAGCCGATTCCAGAGGCAACTTGGTCCTTTTTGACCATTTTCCAAAAGGGGCAGAAAATAGTTTTTGATGAAGACCCAATTTGTTTTTCAACTTCACGTGTATTCAAAAGGCAGTGTCAAATCATTTGAACATGAGACTTGTTTGAAAATGAAATTTTTTTAGCTGGGCCACTTGGGACCCAACATGCTTCGCATGGTTATGGAATTGAAATGTTTTCTTTGATCATGAACTTGTATTTGTTGCAGTGTTCCAACCATGTCAAGTATGTTATTCAGAGTTGATCGGTGTGAGGAGGGTTGTACAATTGTAATTTCTTTCAAGTGCAAAGTGTAGATCCACATTTTTCAATATGGAGTTTGAACATTATATTATCAAAGGGGTAAAATTATTCTACAATGGACAAGCATCAAATGTTCATGAATTGTACAATATGTGCAGTATGGACCATGATATCCATGCATACAGAAGGATTGTTTTGTGTGAAAGGATTGTGGCTGAATCACCTACATCAAAGGTAGTAATGTGTAATCACTAGTATCAGAGCTTCAAGTGTTTATCCATAAACTCTTTCCATTGAATGGTAAAGGGCAAGTGTGGAGCTACCACAGATAAAGTCACAACATTTTAAATCTTACCATTAGCTATTTGGTGTTACTTGAGATTTTTAGACTTGTAAAGTATGATTAGAAATTCCAAACTGATAGAGGCACATCTAAATGAATTTATTGAAAAGGCATTAGAAACTTAGAATCAAATGTTGCTGGTAGGTGGAGTGGCCAAGTACAGAGAAACAGAGGGAGGAGACTTACAAAGAACCCACATCAATGTGTGGAGAGAGCCCGCAACCACCATGATGGAACCACACACAGTAGCAGAGGGCTCACGTGGCCAATGAAGAGGAGGAAGGTCGATGGCAATGTGGGGAGCTCGTGCCAGCTAGGAGAGGAGAAGACCATGGAACGGGAGCAGTGCATGATGAAGAGGGTGAAAGGTGCGAGAAGCAGCAGGTGGGAGACCCGTGCAAGTGTGGAGGAAGCTCAATGAAGGAAGCTCCCAACAAATGAGAGCAGAGGGTAGGCACGGTTTGGAGGAATCTTGCGAGTGTGTGAGGAAACATGAGGCCAAGAGATGGAGACCACCACACATGGCCAAGGGAGATCCACAAACAGTAACAGGAGACTTTGTGGAGAGGAGAAAAAGTCCACAGAAGGCTGAAGCCAACAAGGGGAGGTGCCAACATAGTGTGCGCACCAAACAAGGTAGGCAAGAAGCTATGGCGGCCATTGCCAAGCATGAGAATAGTCCAAAATTTAGAATTAGGGCATTCTCACGCACCTCATGAGAATGTTGATGATGAAGGCAAAAACCCCGCGAGGTGTGCCAGAATGCACACGAGGGATTTTTAATTAAAAAATTTAATAGTTGCATAGTTTGATTTAAAATGGGGGTGGGGCCCGTTGCATTTTATTTTCTCAGGTAAAGAAAATATTAAATTGGAAGGTGAGTATAAGATATGGGTAAAATAATATTTACTCCATAGTTCAAATGGGTGAAATATAAATGGCACGAGTAATTTGAAAATTGCTAGGGATGGGGTATTTAAATGGTGGGTCCGTGCAATTTTTATGTGGCAAAGCATTCAGGGATAAAATAATTTGCCTAGGAAGGTAAATGGTGAAATTTTTAAAATGCCCAGTGGGGATTTTATTTCAAGTAATAAAATATTGGAAGTATAAGTGTGCCTCGTGAGTAAATTTTAAAGTGGAGAAGTTGTAAAGTGAATATGTATTCACTATGCAAACATTTTATTTGCTAGGAAATAATGTGCTACAAATAAATTGAACTAAGACAATGTCGAGGAATATTTTAAAATTTTCATTGGACAAGTGAATTTATTCACTTTGAAGGCAAAATTTTATTATTTGCTAAAGTATTGTTGCAGCAAATAAAGAGTAGAAAACAAAAATAGGTTTTCACGGGAAGAGGTTTTTTGAGCAGCTAGATGAAATAAGAAGAATCTCCACATGGGGAGATTTTCTATTGCTGGGCAATCATGAGAAAATGTTGTTGGAGGGATGTTTGTTGCTGCAAAGGAGAGGAGATATTCTTTTTAGTTGATCAACGGGAATGAAGCTGCCATGTGTCTGCAATAGATTTGAATTTAGGGCTTCTTTTGTTTCCTTCATTCTTCTATATATTCTTTTCTCTTCTCACTGTAAAGGGTTCTGAGTTATTTGTATTGGGCTAGGTAGATAGAGGTTTGTTAAGTTTGAGTTAATTTTGAGTCTAGAAACTGTAATTTCTGATTTTATGGAAAATACAGCCAATTTATGCAAATAAATCATGAAATGTGTTTGCATTTTCATGAATATCTTCAATTTATCTCCATACTTGTACAGTTAAATCATATGAATTCAATAATACAAAGTATTTTGAGTTTATCATCTCAAATTTCATGAGATTGTGTTATTTGTTTATGGGTCTCTTTCAAAGAAATGGTTAAATACTTTGAGTAGATAATAGTGATTTTAAGTGTGCAGGTTGGATTTGATAAGGAGAATTTGATGGATAATAGGAGTGGGATTGTTGGTGTAAGACACTAACAGTTGATGCAAAGTACCAACAATTTTAGATCCACTGGTTGAATGCCATTTGCTGATAAAGTTGTCTTATGTATTTGACTCCATGGCCCAGAATTGGCACTAATTTATCTTGCAGCTTAATGCATCTCAGAAGAAAAATTTTAAATGTAAAATCATTCTTGTTATTATTGTTTGGACAGTTGTGTCTGTCATGTTCTCCTTGCTGATTAGTGAAATTCCTTCAATAGTTTTCCAATATTGAGTGATACTTTAAGTTTCTTAGCAATTCTGTGAGAGCATAATCTATTAAGCAATATCCTGTTACTTGTGTGTCTAGATTGTTTGATATTGCTAAAGGGTTACCCCCCTAGGTCTTACAGAGCCTGAAGTGTAGGGGAAATGTGTATCCATTCCATTTCCTATCAATTTTCCACTAGGCTTTGTGGTTCTTTATAATGGAGGTTGGTTACCTCTTAGAGAATTACAAATTCTAGCTGGGTTGCATTTTTAAACACCAACACATGTAACTCATATCTATTGTACCATCAATTTAGAATGCAAATATGGACAGGCATCGATAAAAGATATTTGTATTAACCAAATAGCCATGTAGGCATACATCAATATATGTTGATATAAGTATGAAATATATGTACAAAATAGCCATATAGGCTTACGAGAATGCCATCTAGGCATACAATATCAAATATGTCCAATTAAAGATATGTACAAAACTGCCATTCAAGAATACAACAAAGGACTCTGGAATCAAAATTCATTGCTCTCCCTACCTTGGAAATAAAATCTTTCCCTTTCCTTTTCACTCGGATGGTGATAGGTATGTCACTCATTTTTGTTGTGCTTGTGGAGTGCTCCTGCTACTCCTCCTAGGGTTTAGTTCATGGTGAAATTTTAACTATTACAATAAGAAGTAAAGACATGAATATATAGAAATTACATTATAAAAAATGATATATTTGACAAAATAATCACTTACAACCATCTCATGATCTGTCTCCATGAGGGATATAATATCACACCCATTCTCAGACATGCTCAAGCCCTGTATAAACTATACAAATAGAAATTAAACTACATGAATCAATAATGGTTTGATTTTTCACTAACATCTATGACAACAAATGTAAATTGAAATTTAATAATTTGTCTCATACCTCTTATGTCAGAGCCATCGAGGATTGTATAGTAGATACCGCACTAATATCCATTGCCCTCATCACATTCGGAGGTGTATCATTTCACAACAACTGAAAATAAAACAATAAATTAATCAACTTAATCAACGATGTGAATGTATAAACTACACAAATCTATTAAGTACTTGATTCATTAGTTAAACTCTTTATTCTATTACCTGCGTGAAGGTTTGAGTAAATCCACTGCCACTAGGAAGTGTTCCATCAAAACCTCCAATATTAGTCTGTTCAACATCCAAAATTGCATATTAAATTACCATTCGTAAAACAATGCCATTAACATGCAATAAATTTATAATTGTTTACTAGTTACATACCCTAGCGATAGGTGTACTACAGAAATAGTTGGTGGAGGGCCGGTGTATCCAGTCTCAACACTGTGACCCTGCAATTTTATCAAAATCATAAAAAAAATTAGTTAATCTTGCATTTCAAAATCAAAATTTAATAAATTAAATTCAATGAACACATGCACTAACTTTTACCTAACTATCAATGACATATGCCTCATGCAAAATTTCAACTGCCCTCTCCATCTCCATAGCTGTAGATGGATCCTATGTACTAGTCTCCTAAGGGTCGGTGAGGTCATGTGAACAAGTAGCCCCACAAGATTGACACACATGTGTTTGAAGGCCACCACTTGAAGACTCCCCTGGATGGCACTGTAGAATAGGGCTAGTATGATGGATGACACTCTGGGTCAAAGTGTTGATTTCCTACAATGTCTCTACGTTAGCACTTTCCTTCATGACAAAAGGCATAACAACGTGCTCACGAGGTGGCCTAGCGAGAGCTCGTCTACCTTGCCGCGTAGGATCCGGCTGTGCACCAAGTCTATCCTGAGTTGACCCCCCACCTCTTCCCTGAAAATCCCTCATATCAAAATAATTTGGGATTTTTTTCAGTATGAACTCACTGTAATGCTCCACCAAGTAACCTTAAAGGAAGTTGCAATTAATGTCATAAGCGAACCAATTTTTTTTTAATAAAGTGCATTTAACATACACATTCACTTGCTAATTAACAACAACCTCTAAGGCTACAAGGTTAGGATTACTTTAAACCCACACATACATATTACGTAAACCATAGCCTTATGAACTTTATGAAATAACCATCATACATCATAATAATATTACATTACATAATAAGATAATCTACTAAGATACAATCTCATAAACATCATCTTAAACCAATAGTTACATCACTCATTCCCAGAATGAGGCAATATTACAAATATATCGCAATAACATAACTCCACCTCATAAACATAAGAGGGATAAAATAACTTATACAAGTTAAAATATTACAATGCAAGATAATACAAGAACTCAAGCCGTCCATCTAGATGTCTCACCACCAAGTACTGAAGATAGATGGGGATCCAATGATTTTGGTGCATGTTCCACCCAACCAATGTGGTACCCGAAGGCCCACCCCCCATGCTAGGAGATAGTAACAAGGTAACATGGACAAAGATTATACTACCTCTAACCAAAGGCAGACTCATACCGACTCATACTGATATAACCAAACAAATGAACTAACAAGTACAACTCAATCACCATACAAGTACAAATCAAGTACAACTCAAGTACAATACAAGTACAAATCAAGTACAACTCAAGTACAATACAAGTACAACTCGAACATCACTGACATAGGTCACATTGCTTCCAGACATAAAGTAGATCAAGTATGTTCACAGAACCATACATAAAAAACAATTAACAATAGTTGTCCTAGATAGAGTGTCATCATAAGGTTTGTCATGAGATCTCCTCTGGGCATTCTTCATAGGCTCCGACACAAGTAATCCTGGTGGCCTCAACTGAATCCCGACACTCATACTCACTCATGCAAAATCAACTACCTCTTGCAAGAACAAGATAGTTGATCTTGCCATTCCAGGCCTTCTCACTCATCCCAAGTCTAAACAAGCCCTTGTGTCTATGAGTGAGGATTAAATTATCTTGATTAGTGAGAAGTTAGTCTTAATCTTCTAAGTACATTATTTTAATTATCACTTGTTTAAATCACTCCTGAAGGTTATCCAGTTTACCTCTTTGGGCTCTGGCGCCTAACAGAAGCCACTCTTCTATTCGACAACACACACCCAAACAATCCACCAAGGGAACCACAAGTGCATACCAACTAGGCATCATAATCCACTGCAACACAAGGAGGATACAAATAATAGAAACTCACTCTAAACATCTTGGAGGCAATAATCACATAGTCCACTCCTTTCATAGGAGGTACAAAAGATTTCACTCCAAACATCTTGGAGGCAACAACACATAGTCCACTCCTTTCATAGGAGGCAACAAGATGAAACCACATAACAAGGTCACTCCATACAAAGAGACACAGATCCCATAATCCGCTCCTAAACCAAGGAGGTGCAAACATCCCCGTTCATGAAAACCGAGTAAAACTAAAAAGACGCCATGCACTACCCAAGGGAAAACAATTGGATGGCATAAAGATTCAACAACCCTTATCCTCTAAGTTCTTTTGGGAGACTTATAATTTAGGACTAACACTAAATCCCAAAACCCACAATGCAACTTGACGACATAACAACAAAAGCATTCAAGTCATTAATCAAATCTAATATTTGGATTTCCTAAATCCATACTCATTCAATAGGTAGTGTTGACAAGGTCAAAGACACGATACTTAGATCATCTAAAATAATCATAACCCCTATTTCCATTTTCATTATTGGAAATCTAAAACAATTACACTTACTTCCCTTTACTGAATACAGAGAATTAAATCCTTTAAGATAATCATGAGGAAGATACTACTTTTGGATATACTAAATCCATATCTCTTTCATAATCCAATCACAATGATTTAATTAATCTAAATATAAATTAATTAAATAACATAATTGATTGCCTCATCAATAAAACAACTTCTAAATTTACTTTTAAATCGACACAAATCTATGCAAGTAAACTCTTTCCATTTCCTAACCAAGTCTTACATCTCATTCAAATTTCTATTTAAAACATTCAATCACTTTAATATAATAACATATCGTTTCTCTACCTATTTACCCATATACATTAATCAATCCATTTTTACATCTCTATTCAATAATATATTGCATGCATCTCATTAAAATAAAATACGATAATGAATTTTACACTTAATATATATATATGCTCTATATTATAGACACCAAAAATATATATTAATAAATTTAATTATATATATTCTTTAATATTTCATTCACAATGACTAGATTACTCTATGGAACTAAATAAAACATAATAATTATTTTCCTTTTTCAATATAGTTAGTTCCTAAATTTTACTTTTAATGCAACCTAGCACTATTGCAAACAATCTTTTCAATTTTTTATCCGGAGTGTATGTCTCTTTAACTATCCATTTAAAAACATGCAATTTCATCAATGTATAAAAATATCTTTTGGCTTATCTATTTGACCACGCATTCATATTGTTTCTAATTAAATCTCATTAATTAAAACAAACATTTAAATATAGATATTTCTATAATTCTTCAATATATTTAAATATCTTTTCCTTATCAATTTTGACCATACATTCAAAACTTATCTTTTAAATTCTTCATGTAAAGCTAAATTACATGCACTTAAATAAAACAAGGTAAATACTGATTGAAAATACTCATGGATATATATATACATCTCAATATATTTTCTTCAATCATATTAACAAAATAAATATTTCTTTTTAAATCAAGTAATTACTTCTATTAAAAAAATATCTTTTTCTATACATTTCCTACACATACTAATCATTTCTTTTAGAACACTAATAATACCCAATTTGCAAACAACATAATAAAATAAGATAAAATATTATTTATTCTCTCAAATGGATATATACCTTCAATATATATATACTAAATATAAATTAATATATTTAAATATATTTAATCATTAACATATCTTCTATTCTTTACAGAATATCAAATTGTTTAATTCAAAATAAAATATCCCTTATCATCAATTTTCCAAAATATATATATATTTTTCCAATTAAATCAAATTAATAATTGGACCTTTTACACATGAATTTAAATTCCACAATTAAATTTTAAATTATGCATTATTTACATCAAATATTTAACTCCTTCAATTAAACTTTAACATGCCATTTTAAAATAAACAATAATTTGCTCATACGTTTATAATTTTAATTCCACTAATCTAATATATAAATTTTATTTAAAATAATATAAATAAATATAATACTTTAATATTATATATTATAATATAAAATATTATTAAATAATATTTTAATATTATAATAACAATACATAAAATATTAATATTTATAAATATCAATTTATTATTATTTTATTTTCAGAGTAGCCATGGGAAAATAACTTAACAGTAGTCTCATGTTTCAAGCATAACTCAAAAACCACAATCTGGATATTTGCGATTTTTTGAAAAGGGTAAGAAAATTTCAAAATACAAAAACCCTTTAAATTTCCTGACAACCTAGTTTGTGTAAGTGAAGTTATAGGCGACGCAACCAAACCATTTTACCATGAAAAATATAACTATACTGCAGATTTTAAAATCCGTTTTTTAATAATAAATAGAAGGTTTCATTTTCTAAAAACATTCTAAATGCATTGTTCAATCTCTATGTTTGATTTTCAATAGCAATATAATCGATTTCCCCAAATAATTTAAATTCAACAGAGGTTTTCACAATTTTCACTCAAGAATTTTTACAAGCAAAGGCTGTAAATTTGTTTCTTTTCTTCTAATATCAAATTTATTTTCTAAAACAGATTTAACAAACAAATCTTTAATGATTACTATTTTAAAGAAAACAATCGAAAACAATAAAACACAAAGAGGAAAACCTGGTACAAGAAGCTACAGGAAGAGATGAATTTCTGATGCAAGCCTCCTCCAAGGATTTCCTGAATTTTCTTCAATCCTCCAATGAATCCAATCCAAAACTCAACAAATGCAAACAATATTTCTTTCAATCAATTCTACAATCAAACTTTCTTCAAACCCTTGTGCAAATTCTCCAAAATTTCTTCCCTGCTGTAAAAATATTTTTTTTTTCTAAAAGATTTTTCTGCCCTAAAATTAAAACATGTATTCTTTATAAATCAAAAATACCTAATACAACCCTAATTCACATTAAATGCAAATTAGATATTTCAATTTCAATTTCAATTTCAATTTTTACAACCCTAATTCACATTACATGCAAATTAGATATTAATTTCAATTTCAATTTCAATTTCAATTTTTACAATCCTAATTCACATTACATGCAAATTAGATATTAATTTCAATTTCAATTTAAAATGCAATTTCAAATAATAAATTAATTTCCAAAGTTGCAACTAATTTCCCAAATAAATATTTAATTACAATTTCTAATTTAATTCCCACACGTTGAAATTAAATTCCAAAATTAATTTTAGCTCTTTTATTTCCTTTCATTCTCTTGCATCACGTTTAATTAATTAATTTAATTATTTAATAACTAAATTCAAACCCCTTGGATTCAATTTAACTAATTAAATAATTTAAATATAATTAATTAATTTAAATATAGACTTTTATCCACATTGCATTATTTAAAATAAATAACCATCAACATGATTTAAATGCAATTATTCTAAATATCAATTTCCAAATCAAGAATTCTTCAAAATTAAATAACATCAAAACAAGACAGACAATGACTCGACACACACAACTGATGACACACTAAGGCTAGGGTGTAAACTTGACATATGTTACCTAGCTACTATCTCCCATTCAACTTAAGCGTTGGATCGACACGCTCAAATCTGTGAAACCAGGTGGAGTCGGTGTCATGTACCTGCAATTCTGCAACCAAGTAAACAACATCATACAATATATCCAGCATATAATACACACCGTGAAGAAGGAATTACGGATTCGTAGGGCACTCACAAGTGAGTGATGCGAAACCGTCCTCTTCACCAATACACTCATTGAAACTGGCACTTCCATTATAATCTAGTAATCTCATAATAACATCCCATGTCAACTCTAAAACATCATTAATCCATAATGCATGTGAAACAAAATCAAATAACTACATCTCACAATAATAGTTGTCACTCAATAATAACGATCAAAATATCATAACAAAATGTATCAAGTATCAAAGTAATTGCAACCAAATATAGCATAAAGCAACTTGAACAAAAATCAAAACGTAGGGGTATTACACTCACTATATAGTTTCCTAAGGAAATATTATGGGACCTCGCAATTGTTGCATAGTGGGTAATCAAAGACCATGTACCACCTATCATAAAACTAGTCCCTAATATATCGGTGGTGGCACTAATGGATAGGAAACCTCTTCGCATTGAGGGTAAGATTTTGATTTGTGCGTGGGTCGGTGAATAATGAGCTCAAATCACCTTTTGTAATTTTTAAATCTTTCACATCCTTGTATGATAGTTTATTTGCATAATAGTCCCTAGCCATCTGCCTCCTATCTTCTTATCCAGTTATTTGTTTGCTAATTGAATCTACATTTTCTAACATATCTTTCAATGAATTTTCTAGGGTTATTCTTTTTGTTGTTGAACCATTTGGATCACTCAACCTACTGATCAAATCCTCAATTTGTTTTTTGTTGTTCTCAATTTCACTCATTAAATTTTGTTGAGTGCTAGGAGGGGGTTAAGTGATTGGTGGAGGAGGTTGGTGTTGTGGTTGATTTTGATCTTGAGGATTTGGTTGGTCTTCCTATTGAGGATTTTGAGGGTTTGCAAGTTGATTTGCATCTCCTAAAAATTCAAACAAATAGATATCAAATTCAACCTAAAACTAATAAATTCAAAACAAAAACCATAGAATCCTTACCTCTCACAGCTCCTCCTCATCGTGGTGCCATCATTGTGAAGAAATAAGGATTGTTGATGAAGAGATTCTCCTTCTAGAATGCGAGTGCAATATTGTGGGGTTTTTGGCCGCGGGTGCAAAAAAAAAAACTAGTCGAAATGCAAATAAGAGATTTGCATTTATTTTTTTGCTTTTAACAGTAAATAACGTGAGCACGTTATAATGGACTCATGTTATTTGTGTGTATATGTCAAGACCCAGCCTAGGCTTAATGGAGACATAACGCGAGCGTGTTATAATGCGCTTGTGTTATGGTTTTCAAACTTTTTTTTTAGGGTGTCCACAGAATTGCTACCCATTTCCATGCACCCGCCAACATATGGGATATTTTCCAACAAGGAAAATTATTTTCATCAGGTTCTTGCAAGAGAATGACAGGGGAATTTTTTTTAGCTAGAGTAAATGGGGAAAAGTGCAGATCAAAAGATATGTTTTTTAGTTGCAGAGAAAGGAGAGAAGAAGGACAGATGGTAGATACAAATCAGATTTGAAGAATACATGTGGAAAATGAAAATTAAATCTAGATCCCTTTCTTCTTCTATTTATTCTCCTTCTTTCTCTTTTGTTGAAGGGTTCTAGAATTTTTCATTTTCCAAGCATGTAAATAGGGTAGTGTTGAGTTTTAAGTTAAAAATCAAATAATTTATTACAATGGTTTTATTTTATGAACATGAGAATCAGTGTTTGGAACTACAATGTTACTGTCATGAAATTTTCTCCACCTTTGTACATTTCTGGTTATATGAATTAAATACTCTAAGGAGGTTTTGATTCAGCTTTACAA
Source organism: Sequoiadendron giganteum (assembly GCA_007115665.2). NCBI lineage: Eukaryota > Viridiplantae > Streptophyta > Pinopsida > Cupressales > Cupressaceae > Sequoiadendron > Sequoiadendron giganteum. The sequence continues at coordinate 524,570,315 of CM021107.1, forward strand.
GTCTTCTATAAATGTATGGTTTGTTCACTGGTCTCTTTCAAGGAAAGAGTTAAATATCTCTATTCGAACATTTATAATCTCAAGTTTTTTATTCAAGTCCATACAATTTTTCAGAATATCAAGGGTATTTGAAAGTTGTCTCCACATTATGTGATAGTGATGTTTATTTATGGGTGCACATATTTTATTTCTAAGAAGAGTTTGATGACAGTATTAGTGAATTTGTTAATGTAAGGCATTAACATCATGAAATTCACTAATTTAGTTTCATTTGTTCACAATATATCTACTATGGTTTCATGTTTGAGTCTATGACTAGGGATTAGGAAATGGCCTATTGGAGGCTTGATGTTTTCTCTAGAAACAAATCAACTTATCAAATTCCTTCTATACCCACTTACTATTATGTGTAGGTTTTACATAATATTTTCTCTCAGGGATGAGTAGGTGATATGGAATCAAAATTTATCCAGGTCTAGGTTTGAATAATTTGTATTCTAAATAATTATGTTGAGAATAGTCTCCTTAATTGTAATACTCTTTTGAAAAGTATAGGAATCCAAGAGTATTACCAAGGTCTACCCACCTAGGTCCTATAGAGCCTGAAGTGAAGGGGAAATTGCTTATTTCATGTTAATTTGGTCAAGTCCAGTGTTGGAGTTTAGCATAAATTTTGGCTATCTTTTAGATCCTATCATTTTTATTGATTTGGGGAACCAACAAAAATGGCGACTCTGCTAGGGAGAACTTTGAATCTCTGGTGTAAATTTGTTGAAGTTCATTTGGAAAGAGTCAAAAAGATGAATGACGGGTTCAAATGTTGAAGATGTTCTAGATCTACAAATTGATTTATAGCAGCCCCAAATTCAAAATACTTTGAAGACACTGTTGGGAGAACTTAGAGAACTTATTTTTATTTTTGAAGATATCTTTGCTTCAAATTTTTTCATCTTGTTGAAGAGGTGGCGACTATGCTCTATAATTTATGTATAGGAAGGACTTTTGTATGTTATTGTGACCCGAAATTGCTTTATTCAAAGTTGTAGCAGCTAGAGATGTGAAGGTACATGGTTCTTTGCATATTTTAATTTTTTGAACCTATCATATTGAAAACAATTGTTGTTCTATTTAAATAATTTTCCTAAGTATTCACAAAGTTTCTAGTATGGATGGTTTGCATTATCATATATTTCAAACCCAAATTACCATCATATTAGCAGTTGTCCTAGTGATCTTTCATATTGTCATGGTTATAATTATGCACAATTAATTTAAATCTAGATTTGTATACATTATGGATTATAAAAGGGAAATAACCATGCCATTAGAAACCTTAATGCATATTTTCAAGAAGCTTTTGAATTTTGATAATCCTCAAATAGTTGACACCACAAAGTGCATGAACTAATGTGTGATCAAGCCTAGGTTTAGTCGGGAATGGAAAGTTGTGTTCAAAAGGAGAATTAGAGAGATGAAGAAATGGCACTGGATGTCTATGCAAGCTCAGTTAAGAGATAATCATACTAGGTCTATTAGCCAAATTGTTGTACCTTTTGTCAACTTTTTTGATTCATTGTATGACCAACTAGACTTGTCATGGGTTAATTACAAGTTTAAAAGTATGCCAAGATGAGTCTATAATAAGATGCCTAGATTTGATGGATACAATGTGTGTGAAGGAGATACACATGTCCAATTTTTTTATAGCTTCATGGTGAAACATTCATTTGGAGATCAAGATATGTGGATGAGGTTTTTTGCCAGATCTCTTGAAGCTAGAGCTAGGGACTAGTACTCAAGTTTTCTTGAGAAGTCCTTTCCTTGCTGGGTTGAACTAATGGATGTGTATAGAAAATAATTTGCAATTTAAGAACCTTCTGACCTTCTCATAAGGTAAAATAAAATTAAGAAACAAGATGAGGAGTCAAGTATTTCTTTCAGTCACAGGTTTTTTGTTTCTCTTTTATTAATCCCTAAAAATTTCAGACCTAGTACTTCAGATTGCATTCATATGTATTTTGAAGCTTTTGAGGAGGGATCTAGTGCACTATTAAAGGATTTTACAATATTGAGTATGCAGATGGTTTACACATATTTAGATAATATGGAAAAAATGAGGAATGAATATGTGCAAGGTCTATTGTCTTCAATTGTGGATAAACATGTTGATGAAATCAACAGTTGTGTAAAATCAAATGATTAGATGTTTTCAGTTTCAAATATAGACAAGTGCATACTTGAGAACGAAGAATTTAAGAATGATGCAATGTCTACCATTAATGATCATGACAATGAAATTTTTTGTCTCTATCCTTAAGAGGATGGAAATGAGAAACTCAATGATGACACCCAGTCCAATGTTAAAATGAAGAGAGATGTGGATTGCTGTTATGACACCTAGTTCATTGAGTTTTCATATTTTGATGATGGGGACATCATAGTGTATCCTGATTTAAAACTTTGTAATGCATGTAGTTCTACTAGAAGTCAAGAAGAGGAATTTGTTGAGAGAATGGATCTGAACAATGATTTATTAATCAGTGAATATATTTCTAATTTGTTGACCATTGAATATCAAAATTATACACATGGGAGTAAGCCTCCATTGTGTATTGGCCATATTTATTTTGATAGTGATCTTCACTATGCAAGATAAGAAACATTTGTATCTACTCTTCCTTCCAGTTATGAACTAGTTGGTTAGTATGATGATGATGTGGATAAAGGCAAGAAACCATTTGATTTTAATGATGCATTGCATGATGAATGTGAAAGTTTGTAGGATGATGCAAGTTTAGAAACTTGTTTTCATGAGTTAGCAATAGCAGATAACCATGAGGATTATGTATTTGATAAGCCAAGTTTTGAGAATTTTAATGCGAATTTGGACAAATGTTTGTTCCAAGACATGGATGAGCCTGGTTATGAGTCATTTCATGTGGATGAGGAGGTTGTTTTCAAAGAAAAATTAGATTATATTTGTGAACCAGAATTGCTCACTTTTGAACAAGCTTTGGATGCTAAAGATGTTGATATGTTATGTTCAAAAGATATCAAAGTGAGAAATGTTGAGGATAGGTTAGATATTCTTAATGATTTTATATACCAACATGTTGGGGCATAGAAACAATTTGTGCCAATGTATGAGTGTATCTCTCTACATACACTCGAAGATAGTTTGCATGATGTACATACTATTTTCATTATTTCCTATGATTGTTTCACCTTTGACATTCAAACTAACAATTAGATTGAACCTGATGGTACCAGCCATGTGGTAGAATATGACTGCTACTATTTTCAGTTGGATGAAGTTTTAATAAAGTGTGACAATGTGGAAAACATTGAAGAAGGTTGCTTTCAGCCTAACAATATTTTAAATGCTAAATATTCTAAGTTTTTACCACATAAAAATCAATATTTTAAGCGTATGCTTGATTTCCAAATGCTTGGTATTTGTAAATTTGTTGATGATGTTGTATATAATGGGCTATTGGGAGATGCCAACATGTTTTATCAGGCATATTGCAATGGTATTTTCAGATTGGTTTCAATGAAGTATGATGAGAACTTTGTCTATGAAAAAGATAAAAAGAGGCCTATAGTTTTTGGTGCCCTTGGGCCATCAGATATGGTTTGACTTGTCAAACTAGAGAAGTAGGGGGTAGAGATGATATTTTGACTCTATAACCCAATATTTTTGGCACCTGGTTTGCTCTCCTAAAGACTTGGATTCTTTCTATGCCCTAAAGGGGCATACATACCCAATAAAAGCCACTATTGGAACCTTAAAATTTTCAAATTTGAAGTACACATGTGTGGAAAATTTTCCTTTGCACTCATAAGTGCACCTAAAAATCTGCCAAGGTGACCTACTTTGGAGGGTCACAATTCAGAGCTAATTGATTTTCATGTCAAATAGATTGTCGATCTACATTCTCCCCACATTAATGTACTCCCTAGTCTAATTTAAAATCTTCATGATCAGATTTTCTATTTTTACTAGGCCAAAAGTAAATGCAGCTTGCTTTGTTTACACACCTGCATTTTTAGAACTTTTCAAGGTGGTCAAGTTTCACCCTTAATATCTGGGGAAGAATGATGATTCAAGGAAATCCCTTTTGTGCACATATTGAATGCTCCAAAATGACCAAGTGTGTCCAGTGGAAATTCCCTAGGAGATTATTTGATATTTTTTCAAAATGGCAACTTGGTGAGTTTTAATTGGTTTTAAACAAGGACAGTTGCAGAATAGTCCGAGTAGGAAACTTTGACATTGAATATCTTGCACCTTGTGATTTTTCTTTTCTGATCCATTTATTGTACTCCATTCTTGGGTCAAATTTTTGCATTCTTGGAAATTTTCATGACTTGAAGAGGTTGTTCAACTAGTTTCCCAAGGCAATTCTAGAGCATGGACAACCATCAAAGCATAGAGGATAAAGGAGTTCTATTAAGAATTCTTTGCACATTGAAGGATCCAGAGAATTGTGGAAACCATCTTGGGAGGCTTGATTCTATATTGTAAGGGGTTGGCACCAAGATAGAGATAGGATTTTTTGTTGCTAAAAAGAAGACATATGCTTACATTGGCATGGCACTTGATATTTCAAATTTCTCTTACAACTTCCCAAATTGGAGGGAGAATTCTTGCACCTTCTATGATCAATGATCCTTGTAGATAGCTCGAGTTGTTGATGATCATTTCCTTCTATATTAGGGACGTGGGGCTAGAGGAAACACCAAATATGGAGGCGCAGTGCTATGAATGTGAACCCACCATCACCAGTTGAAGGAGATCAACTTGATTTTGCAAATAGGGGAATGATTAATATTTTAAGTGTAGTAGACATGGTTCTAGTATATAGGTTATTGGGAGTCAACTAAATACTGCAAAAGGAAAGGGCCAATTTGAACTAGCAAAATAAACAACAAATAAGTGATCGTTCTCACCATTTTCCAAGAATATAAAGTTCTAGAACAAGAGGAACATTAAGGAAACATCAAGAAAATCAGATAAAAATGATAAATCACTTAGAAATTAACATTATTATCTCACCATGTAAGATGATGAACACCAAAACTAGATGAATGGGTCAAAGGTGAGGTCAACTATTAATTCATTATAGCTCATCATCTCGTTGTGAGTCTATAAGATCATAGATGTTGTGCTTAGCCAGACGCACATCACACTTGATATTTTTTAAAAGATATAGCAGCTTGGGGTAGATTTCAGTTGAGTAGATCTACATTTTTGACAACAATTGAAAATTAGAGACAATGTGAGAGTAATTTAGATGAATTTGACATTAATGAACTGAGTTGTAGGTCTATTTATTAGTATAAAATCATTAATAAGATAAAAAATTTCATTTGTGTTTAATCTCATAGGTCATGAAAATGAATTATTAAGATTCCAAATCTTGTAGTTCACTTTCATGAAATGCAACTAGAAGCCCTTTGATGGAAATTTTGCAACTACAAGGTTTGTGAGAAGTGGTAGAGAACCAATGCAAAGGAATTAGGGTAGAAAGCTAATATATGCTAATAGATGAAGAAGTAACATGGACCAATGCCCCTAAGTCCACGAAGATGAGGGAAAACATAAACACAGTAGCACTGGGGCACGAGATTTATTTCCTCTATGAAATATTGTTATTTTTAAAATATTTTAATTTATAATCTTTTGTTTTCCTTGCTTTCCCATTTTTAATTTTGATGTCATCATCTTACGCAATGGGTGCATGAGCATTTGTTAGAAGGCTAAGGTGGGCCTAAGAAATGAGAAAATTTTTGTGTCTAGATTTAAATCTCCATTTCATTTAAAGGGAAAATAATTTTTACAAAATATAAAGTGCATCTAGTGTATGAAACATAGGTAAATATATTTGAATTGCCCGATATAATTTTAAATAAGGCCTTCAAATGTTAATATAATTTCTAAAGTCCCATCATTTTCAAATATAAATATACATGGGAAAATCATACAACAAGGTAAATTGGCACGAGTGAATTTTATATAGAGGCCTCCATTATAAAGATTGTTGGGAAGTAAAAGTGAAAATTGTAGCCAAGTTAAAAGGAACAAAATACAAAGATTTTCATGGGAGATTTTATTTTTCAGCTTTCGAAGGGAAAATATGAAGTTAAGAGGTTTTTTATAGTGAGCATTGTTGTTACGCAGTAGGGTAGAAAGGTGACAAAGAGAACATATGAGATATTTTCCATCAAGGAAAATTATTTTCATCAAGTGCTTGCACGGGAATGACAGGGGATTATTTTTCAGTTTGAGTGAATGCGGAAAAGTGCATATCAAAAGGAATGTTTTTCAGTTGCAGAGATAGGAGAGAGGAAGGAAAAATGACTGATACAAATCCGATTTGAAGAAAACATGTGGAAAATGTAGACTAAATCTAGACCCCTTTCTTCTTTTATTTATTCTCCTTCTTTTTCTTTTGTTGAAGGGTTCTAGAATTTTTCATTTTCCAAGCATGTAAATATGGTAGTGTTGAGTTTTAAGTTGTATATTATAAATTTTATTACAATGGTTTTATTTTATGAATAAGAGAATCTGTGTCTGGAATTGCAATGTTACTGTCATGAAATTGTCTCCACCTTTGTACACTTCTAGTTATATGAATTAAATACTCTGAGGAGGTTTTGATTTAGCCTTATAGGTCTTCTCTAAATGTATTGTTTGTTCACTGGTCTCTTTCAAGGAAAGAGTTAAATTTATTTGTACAAACATTTATAATCTCATGTTTTGTATTCAAGTCCATACAATTTTCAGAATATCAAGGATATTTGAAAGTTGTCTTCACAGTGTTTTATGTGATAGTAATTTTTATTAATGGATTTCTTCCAAGGGAAGAATTAAAAGATTTTGAGCAATTTTTTGTTGTTTTAGGTGCACAAATTTTATTTCTAAAAAGAGTTTGATGAAATTATTAGTGAATTTGTTAATGTAAGGCATTAATGTAGATATGGAAAATATATTGACACACATGGTCCTAATTACTAACATCATTTCATCTTGAATCACTTTCTCAGCTCATCATCACCTTTCATCCCTTAATTGAATAAATCATTATTTATCTAATTAGGTCATTCTTCCTCGTTGATTAAATTAACTAGTTTGACTTAATTAACCTTATATCTCCATTTAATTAAATAATTCATTCTATTTAATTAAATCTCTAAATTCATCCTATTAAATTGAATAAATTAAACCCTATTTTATTTAATCTAACATCATCCCCATTTTTGTTAAATAAATCAAAATCTTTATTTAATTAAACTCTAAATCACTTTCTTCTCAACTTTGATTCAAATAAATCCTAAAAATGAATCAAATTTGTCACATCACCTAATCTCTCATGAAATTGATCAAATCTTGATTAATTTAATCTAAATCACTAAATTTTTCTATATTTTCCACTTGCACATGAAAATACATTTAATTAATTAATTAAATTCCTATTTTCCCTCAATATGGCATATTTAAAGGAATATTCCTACAAGTTTGAAAATCCCTCCAAGTGTATTTGTACATCCAACAAGACATTCATTCTCTCTTACATGTCCTTGTGCATTGAGCCAAGTGGCATTTAAGTAATTTTATTTCCATGTTCAACAAGTCATTTCATAAATTTTAAATTCTGCCTAATATCATTTATTGGCTCATTCATCGAAATGTGCATAACCTTCCTCCATTCACATCTTGACAAGTGGAAATTAACTATTGGATGTTGAATTCTCCCACATTCATCCATTTTTCCTCTTGTCTTCTCAATCAAATCTATAAATAAGGGGCTTTCCTTCTCATTTCGTCATCCACACTTAGAGAAAAATTATTTTCACATTTAGAGAAATTTCATCCATTTCTTGAGCATTTTTTCATCATCATAGCTAGGTTATTGTAGATTTTGTCAAAGAATCATATTGTTCTTCACCATCAAGTGGATCAATCTTCATCAAGCTTACAAAGGAGTTGGGAAAGTGCCAATTTCTACACATAATTGGCACCAATTACCCCATGGGATTGAGGATATGCATGCTTAATTAGGATTTATTTACTTTCTTGTCTTGTTCTTCATATTTTTCTATTTTGAGAATTGCTAATGAATTTCATGGGGAATCCTTATTCTTACTATCATATAAATTTGATTGTGTGTTTTTTTCACATCTTTGTGCAAGTCTAGAATTGGGGTTCACATTTTGGTGCTAAAAGGAGGGAAAATCTCAAGTTCTAATCACGATTTTTTAGAAAATTCCATGATTTTTTGTGTTTTTTCACAGGTTCCAAGTAACTCAGCTATTGACTATCAAGAGGTACTCTATTGCACCACTTAAATATCCAAAATCCACTACTTGTGTCTTCCCACCTAAAATTTCAAATTTTAAACTCAACCATAGACTTTCCAAATGTCAAACTCCATCATTGGGTAAACAAAGCCGCAATCATGGTCTTTGTTTCACTGTAGAGCTCTACTCTCATAAATTAGTGGTGATATATTGCATTTCTAGAGTTTATAAACTCCACCACACCCACAAACTATGTCGCTGGGTTGGAGTAAAAAATTCAAAATTTCTTTTGACATGTGTTTTTTTGTTTCTGAGTTTTTGAGCTCCTCACCTGTTTGTTGTCTCTGTATTTCTTAGTTTTGATCAGATTTGCAGGTTGAGGCAAGGAGAGAACTTACAATCCCTTCCTAAGGATTTTATTACCTTCATGCTTCTAGGAGACACTAAATTTCTTTTAGGCTCTAAAAAGAACACTTCAAAAAAATTCAATTCTTTGCAAAAAAGGGGTTAAAAATAACTTTAGGAAAAACTCGCTATATTTGGTTTGAGGATTAGCAATTGAACAAGGAAAATTCCATATTATATTTTGGTGCACTAAATATAATCAAATCATTGTCTTGTGGACTTAAAATGAACAAGTGCTTCTTTGTTTTGTAATTACTTACCCAAAGTAATATCATTAAAAGGATGAATGAACTTCTCTCACGTCTCATGGTGATATTGAGAATCAGAAGGCCTTTTGGTGATATTAAGTTGTGTAAGTAATCACCCACACACTTCAATTTGGAATTTAAAATCGAACAAATCTTGCAAGTGTGAGTGGGACATATTGCGAGTGTTCTCCTTTTTTTTTCAACAAAGGTTGACCGAACTATGGTAAATGCTTTCTCACTTTTGTTTATCTTAGAGGGCCTTCCTGGTGGGAAAAATCAATCACCCCATTGAATGACCCAATCAGGAACATGCTAAAGTCGAATGACTTCCAACCAGTATATAAGTGTGGATTCTCAAGGAAATTTTGAGAATCACGAGGATTATTCTGATGAGAAGGGAATCAATGGCCTCTCACCCCATGGATAGTCCCCCATGAATGAAATGCCTAAATTAAAAACCCTTGTTTAGCAAAGGCCAAAATCCTTTCTATTTATTGGTGCAAAAGGTCATTTCCTTTGAAGTTGCCCCACGTAACATGCGGGTTTGTTGTAGAGATGAAAATTTTGCCATGGGAGATGCATGGGTATTGATGCTTGGTTGAATCAAGAAGCAAGTGCATTGTAAGGTGGAGCTTGTGTGGTTAAGCATCTAATCATCTGCACTGAATATGTGCAATTAGATTCAACCAAGTGGGAACCTAAAAAATATTTTATTTTCATCCTAGGATTGTGCATTCTCTTGGAATTAAAAACACTTTTCTTGGGTCTCATAAAATTTAAAAACAAAAATTCAAAAAAGCTTCAAAATTTCAAGCCCTTTGGAGGAAACAAATATCTTTGGCAAATCCAATTGCTCTTTCTTACCCTAGGGATTTTTTCCTTAGAGGTTTCTAGGTATTTGGGTTTGATCATCATTTTTTCTCACTAAACTCGACAATAGGAAACTTTTGCCTTAATTTCCTCAATTTTCCACATAATGGACTTTGTGGGATAAGAAAAAATTAAGACACTTGACATCTAGTTTGAAACATTAAATCAAATAATTTTTCATGGTAAAAAGAACTCGTTAAGAAAAGTAAAGAACAATTGAACCCCACACATGTGTTCTTTCAAATGATTTCCTGCAAAATCAAAATTCAAAAACCAAAGTTCAAAATTCTTAGTCCAAAATTTTGTGATGAGTGTCTTGAAAGACCTCTTGAAGTAAGAGAAATATTGGTTTACAACTTCTACAAGAAAGCTTCGAAAACCAACCCTATCTTTTATAAGCTTTATTATTAGAAAAATCCAACTCTCTTTCAAAGTTTTTCTTTTCTTATATAAGAAGTGTCAAAGTGTGTTCTTCAAAATCGAGGTCTTGTACGAAAGAGTTTTATCTAGGTCAAAATTAGGATCAAAATAAAAAATCATCTCACCAACAAACTCTTGTAAACTTTGAAAAAATCACTTATGGTAAAATTTTAGGAAAAAATAAAAATCATCTTGTTTTGTTAGATATGTGTGGATGAATCCTTCCCCACATATTTGACCAAATTATCAATCTTTGTGAACAAGTTTACCTCTTGATAAAATCCAAAATCTTGAGGTCCAAGATTTCATTATCATGTTTGACTAGGATATCTTGATGAATCCCTATTTACACCTTTAGTAAAATTATCCTCTTGTGAACAAGTTCACTCTAGGCCAAATCACTCTCCTAGAGTTTACAAGTTCATTATCCAAATCAATCAATCAAAATCCAATCAAATCAAGTCCTAAATTTTATCCTCCCCCTCAAAGTTTCTCAATAGTTTCATTCATCTGCATCATCTATCTTTTGTTTATCTCATCCCCATCATCACTTTGATCCTTAAAATACCCTAGTTCTTCTCTTTTTCTGCCTAACATTAGATCAATTGATCTCTATTTTATGGTGCAAACAAGATCACAACACAAGAAGAATATGGAAATCACCAAGGAAACGTCAACTTCAAGTGATCTAAGTCAAACTACACTCCTAAAATAAATCTTGTGAGATCAAGAAATACTCCAAAAAACTCCTCTCTACCTTCACAAACCCCTCAAGAGGAGGGTCAAGTAGAGGATATCACTAACAATTTCTTACGGATGATACAATAGGAAATCCTTGAGATGGTGCAAAATCCCAAAAATCATCGAATTGCCAATACTATGATGAGGTTATATCCCTCCCAATACATACTTGAGTTGGTAAAAAAAGGGGCTAAACTCCCTTTCAACTATGACATAAGTAATATTGTGGAAATTCCTCTTGGAATCATACCCTCGACATCATGCACACTTCCATTCCAAAGCATCACCCAAGAAATCCACCAGATCATATCATCTATCGCTTCAATCTCATCGGTTGTTAACAAGGGAAGCTCATTGCATCATGAACTACAAGATCATCCCCTTGTAAGCCACTAAGAGTTATACACAAAGATCACACCAGATCAATTTTTCATAGTAAATTGATTGCACCCTTATGTTCCACTTGCATTCCATGATTCTGCCAATTTGACCTCTTATCATGCAACACCAATTTATTCTTTAGACACACAAACCTCTCTTCCTATCTCACAAGGAGAAGGTGACTTGTTTGGAGATGGGGGAATCTTTGAACCTTCATCACTTCAAGGGAATCTACTTCCCATCTTTCTACCATTTCTACTTCTACCACTCACATCTAAATCATCACTTGGGTTGGGTCTTCCCCCCTTACCTGCCATCAATCAACCAAACTAAAGCATCATAACCAATCCTCCCACCATGCCATCAATATCAAAAAAATATATGGAAACCATCCAAGCAACCCTAGTGGTCAACACATCCACCATTCCTCAAGTGTCTCAAGGACCAAGCATCTCAACCACACCATCCACAACTCAAACCCCAATCATCAACACAATCATTCCTCTCATCACAACGGTCCACACCATTCCCAATCTACGACCACCACCACCAAAACACAACATGAAAAAATAATTCACAATTGCATTGCAAGCTCCTCAACAAGCCACCCATCAAAAGGTGCTCCAAAACAAACAAGTTGAACAACAAGCTTCTCAACAAGCACAAGCATAATTAGCAGCGCAATAAGCACAACAAGAAAAATTAGTTGCTCAAGCCCAAACTTTATTACAATAGTAACAAGCCGCCCATGTTGCGCAAGTAGCTCAATCCACTCAAGCTACACATGTTGCTAAAGATATGCGAGCCGCCCAAGCAGCTCAATCCACTCAAGCCACTCAACCCACACAAGCCACACAAGCTATTCAAATTGGACAAGCGCATTCTGAAGCCTGAGCCCAATATCTAGCCCAAAAAGTGCAAGCACAAGAACAATACAAAGCACAATTGAAAGCAACCCAACAAGAAGCATATCAACAAGCCTTGAAATATTATCAAGTACAACAACAAGCCCAACACCAAGCGGTGTTGGTACAGTAACAATAAGCCCAACAACAAGCTTTTTTGGAACAAGAACAACACAACCAACAAAAAGCATTGTTGGCACAACAACAACACGACCATCAACAAGAATTGTTGGCTCAAAAATAAACGTATATGAATTTCTTTCTCAATAAAGCTTGCAAAAAATTTCAACCAACATTTCACCCATCAATCCAACACCTCAAAATGTGTTCAACCCACCTCCTGATCCACAAGGCGATGTGACTAACACAAATCAAATTGCTCTCACAATAAGTGCTTGATCTTCAATTAGGAAAAATAGCAAGGACTTCCAACAATATGTGTCCCTATCCTTTCAACATGATCTTAGCAATGGTACCATTCCCAAAGGGATTCAAAATCCACAAATTTGACAAATATTGTGGGATAGGGAACCCTGAAGATCACATCAGGGAGTTCTAGGTATATTGTATGGAATTCACATACAATGACACATATCCCATGTGGTTGTTTACTCATAGCATAGTCAGTGCCACCATGGAGTGGTTCTCTCATTTTCCTACTGGCATCAGAACATTCCAAGAAATCAAAGATGCATTCCTCCAGAATTATGCATTCAACATTTGCACGGATGTTAGTCTAGAGGAATTATTGGCACTCAAACAAGGAAAGGGGGAATCATTCACATCCTTCCTATAATGATTGTGATCCAAGGTCAATCAGAGAAAATGTGCCATGCAAGAGGAACAACAGGTTTACACTATCATCACTAATCTATACAAGACCTTGGCATTGTATGTGAGGATGCAATGCATCACCACATACAAAAAAATGATCCCCAAGGTGGTAAACATTAGAAAGGGCCCTTATAACACAAGTGGGAACACCTACATATCCTGAACATCAAGATAGTTACTCATCCACTAGCAACAATGATAAACCTCGCACATGGGTGAAAAAAAGGAATGTCACCAATGATGGAGTGGTCAATGCTAAGGTCATGATCATCGCTCCCAAGTAGAATTTCCAAACACATCATCAACCATAGAAAAAAAATCACACCAACGTGCAAACCAATGCGGTAACCCAACAACCACCCCCCAATCATGTCAACAATCTCAATAATCAAGGAGGACCACCTCCATGAAACAAGTATCCCCCCAAGAGGATATTCATAACCCTTGGGGAATCCATAAAATCCATAATGAAGAAGTTGGTTAATGATAACCTCATCAAAGTCCCCATCCATGGTAATTACCAAGAGTCCCAGGTAAAACCACCTTGGTATAATGAAAATTTCCTTTGTGATTATCATAAGATCAAGGGACATACAACTTCCAACTACATGAAACTAAAAAATATCATCCAAGATCTCATTGATGATAAAATCATAAATGTTGAGCCACCAACTCACAATCAAGATCTGAAATATACATGAATCTGATGCCCAATCACAATCAAGGAAATGATAAAGGTAAAGAGAAAATTGGAAAAGTGAACCACTTATACAAAGGAGTTGTCATGTGCCTTGACAAATTGGTCACTATTGTCAATATCAAAGGATCTAATGCCGACTGTGGAGTCACCACATGTGGTGGGAAGTTCACCATTGCCAAGGCATAACAACCATCTAAGACCCCACCCTAAAATAAAAAATTCATCCCTAATGGTTACAACATCCTTGACCAGTTAAAAATAACCCTTGCTCAGATCTCCATCGTGGAGTTACTAAAGATTTTAGTCACCCATAGGGAAATACTTGAGGAAGCTCTGGATTCATCCACTATCTTTGCCAACCTTGATATAGAGTAATTCCAACCTATGGTTGGTAACATCATCACTCCAAATATCCTCACATTTTTCGATAAGGACTTCCCCACCCAACCATCTTAGAATCATGCATTCACAAAAATAAGGTCAAAAGGGTCTTGGTGGATGGAGGTGCAAGACTCAACATTTGTTCACTCAAAATTATCAAGAATTTGGGAATCTCTAAATATTCCATTAAAAAATCTAAGGGTATCACAATCAAAGCTTACGATGATCAAGAAAGAGTGTCTCAAGGCACTATTCAACTCCCTATCCAAGTACGGCCAACTTTTATGGAAACTACTTGTCAAGTGCTTGACCTTGACCTACCCTATAAAATCCTCTTAGGGCACCCATGGATTCATGGGATGCAAGGAGTTGCATCAACATTCCATCAATGCATCATGTTTTCATACCACAATGAAGAGGTCACAATCTATGGTGATCCTGAGCCTTTCGCCTACTACAAGAACATATAAGACATGTACTATAAAGTTCCCCAGGTCTCAAAGAATGATAAAGGCCCCTCAACCTCATATATTGACCCATCAAACATCGCCTCCACTTCTAGGACAAAGACACCCTCCATCCCTGACATTTCTGACATCAAGCTTATGATCCAAGACAATGGATATGGGGAGTATAAGATGAAGAAGAATGATTTTTTCATAGGAGAGTTACCTAAATCTCCTAGGACACATGGATGACCTCAATCGGAAAAAACACCTTCCCACACTTTTAGGGTAGACCCTTCTAGATTTTGATGTTGGGGGGATCTAAGTTAGGAAACCATGGATGAATGAGACATTTCAATATCACTATACCAAGATAAAAGGCCCACACCTAATCTTCCCATGGATGAGAGAATAAAGGGGCTACAAATGATGTTTGGTATGGGATACAATAGAAATGAAAGCCCTGGAAAGAACAACAATGGCCGACTAGTACCCATCATTGTTGAGAAATGAATGAAAAATATTGGCCTTGGGTGTACCCCTCCAAGTATAACCATACATGGCTGAAGTCCCCAAGATAGAGCAGCCAAGACTCCCCCTCAGTTAATAGAAGTTGCCCTTCAACTACTAGTATTTACATGTCTGTGCTTAGATAAATTCACTTTTGACATCATCGATGTGTGTTGTAGAAGTGATGATGAGGATACCATAATCGAATTACCCATGCCTTTCAAACATTCATCCCTCCTCATGATTAGCACAATATCCCTTGAATTAGACAAAGAAACCCACAAGATAAACCTAGTCTACCCCCAACTCATCGATTACGACCAATGAGACCATCGATTCTGGACACATTTGAAAATTATGAGGTTCTCTCTAAGTCCATGGGATTAAGGGATACAGTACCATGTAGAGATCATAAGTTTGGATTTGAAATCACAATGGACACTCAAACCTATTATGCTGAGACAATTGAATCCTTCAGTTGTAAAAGTGAGAAATTGAGAATAATCTCAAGGTATTTGAGTGAAAACCACACTATGGAAAATCTAACAATAAAATAGTAAAAATAAAGGATGCATCCAATGGTTAAAACATCTCTTAAGAACTGAAGGATGAAGGATTATTTATTCCCCTCATTGCACTTCATTAAGAAAAATTAGCACTTTTAGAAAAACAATGGAATCCTATCCACTTGGGAACATAAGAGCTACCACACATAACCTTCTATATTGAATCACTTCTCACAGAAGAACATGAAACCTTAGACACATTATTGAAAGAAATAAAATTAAACTTCACATGGACTTATGCTGATATGCCTAGGCTTTACCTAGATGTGGTAGTTCATCACTTAGCAATATATCTTGAGGCAAAACATGTGAGACAAAAACTTAGAAAGACGCGTCCCCAAATATCCTTGCTAGTCAAAGTGGAATTGCAAAAACTCTTGGATGTCGGTTTCATATGCATGATTGATCATCCAGAATGGGTGTCAAATCTTGTGCCAGTTTCAAAGCCGAATGGGGGCATCCACATCTACACCAATGTCAAAAACTTAAACAAAGTATGTCCCAAGGATGATTTTCCATTACCAAACATCGACATGATAGTGCATATGATGGACAAACATGAGATTCTATCACTAATGGATGGGTATTTTTGGATATAATTAGATCATGATAGAAAAGGAGGACCATCACAAGACAACATTCACATGTTTGTGGGGAATCTACTACAGGAATATGATGCCATTTGGGTTAAAGAATGCAGGAACAACTTATCAGAGAGCCATGAAATTAATCTTTCATGACATGATTCATAAGATGGTGTAAGATTACATGGATGACATATTGGCTAAATCAAGGAAAAGACAAGACCACATAGCAGCTTTGAGTTCCATTTTTTACAGGTTGGAAAAGTACAAGGTCCACCTCAACCCAAAGAAGTGTGTCCTCAGAGTGCAATTAGGAAATCTCCTGGGGTATATCATGTCTATGAGAGGAATCGAAGTAGGTCCTGCCAAAGCCAAGGAAATCCTCAAAATGGAAGCACCTAGGACACTAAAGTAGCTAAGGGGTCTATAGGGAAGACTTCAGTCTATCCATAGATTCATAGAATAGTTGGTAAACAAAAAAATCCCATATTCTCATCTAGTCCACAAGGGGGTAGCATACAAAGGGGATGAAAAATGTGACCAAGCATTCAAAAAAATCAAGGAATACCTACTCACACTACCAGTTCCAAAGCCACCAATTCTAGGAAAACCATTGATCCTATACATTTCAGCAACAACAACAACTCTTGGTTCTCTCTTAGCCCAACATGATGAAAATAGAAGGGAAAGAGCAATATACTATATCAGAATTACTATGGTAGGACATGAGCTAAATTATACTCCTTTTCGAAAAGCTTGTCTAGCACTTGTATTTGTAGCTCACAAATTCAGACACTACATGTTGGCTCATCAAATCAAGCTAATCAAAAAAATAGTTCCTCTCAAGTACCTACTTTCTAAAGCCACTCTTACAGGATAGAAAACCACGTGTGTCATGATATTGATAGAACACGACATTGAATATGTGGAGTGAAAGGCCATCAAGGGACAAGTGATTGTAGATCAACTAGCAGAGGCACCTATATACATAGAAAACCTATTTATCTCAAAATTCTCTAACGAATCAATTTTCAGTGTAAGTGTAGCAGACCACTGGAAGATGTATTTTGATGGATGTTACACGCAACATATGTCAAGAGAAGGAATTTTCTTCATAAATCACTAAGGAGACTACATACCCAAATCTTAGAAGCTATCATTCCCATGCATGAATAATATAGTAGAATATGAGGCTCTTGTCAGAGGCTTAAGGATTGTAGTACTATGACAGATTATGGCTCTAAAGGTATATGGGGACTCTTAGCTCATAATCAATCAAATAAACAATGAATATCATATGAAAGATGACAAGATAACTACATACAAGAATTTGGTTGAGAACCTCAAAGAGGCATTCATTGATATCACATTTGAAAAGCCACCTAGAGGAAACAACAGAGAAACGGATGTAATGGCTACAATTGGATCACCCTTGGAAATCCTGCACAACATCCCAAAGTAATAATTCCTTGTAGAGTAGATTCTTGTACCAACATTCAAGGTACCAGAGTCTAAATTCATGTGTGAACTCATTGGTCCTGGTGATCCCTAGTATCATGACATTTACACCTAGTTAAGAATAGGATTCCTGCCCACTAATATAACCCTGAACCTTAAATGAGACTTCATCAAGAATTCAACTGCCTTTTTATCCTAGGAGAAAATCTCTATCATGGGATCATTGAAGGAACCTTTTTGTGTTGCCTAAATATTGAGGAAGCCCTTACTACTTTAACTGAGGTACACAACGACATTTTTGGATCACACTTGAGCGGTATGACTTTAGCTACGAAGTTACTGAGGATTGGATACTACTGGCCCACAATGGAGAGAGATGCACAATACTTTTTTAGAAGATGTTTGCAATGTCAATAGCATAGGGACCTCATCCATGCACGAACTCATGAGCTTCATTCCATTGTTACACCTAGGCCTTTTTCTCAATGGGGGCTCAATCTCATCGATAAAATCATCCCCACCTCATCCAATGGCCATAAATTCATCATCACCACCACATAGTACTTTACCAAGTGGGTTGAAGCCATTTCCATGACCTACATAACTACAAAATAGATATCTATGTTCATCTCTACCTACCTCATTTTCTCATATGGTGTCCCCCAAGCCATTATCTCATATAATGGGACACCTTTCAAGAATTAGGATTTCCATGACCTTTGCCAAAAATTCAACATCCAACGTCGCTTTTCCACTCTATATTATCCCCAAGGCAATGGCCAAGAAGAAGCCACCAAAAGAACTATTCTAAAAATCCTTAAGAAAATAGTCAATGATACTGGTCATGACCAAAGTTTGCAACTAAATCCTACCATATGGGCCTACTACACTAGAATATACACACCAATAGGTGCTAGCCCATTCTTCTTGGTCTACAAATCAGAAGCCATCCTCCCAATTGAGATTGATCTCTCATCCCTGAGGATATCACTACAAAATCTCATCACAGATGAGGAATATCAAGTCTCTCAACTGAATGAGCTAGAACTATTGGATGAACAACGCACGAATGCCCTAAACCACCTACACATATATCAAAATCACCTTAAATGTAGTTACAACAAGAAAATCAGGAGGAAAACCTTCCAAGTAGGAGAACTTGTGCTAAATGAGAACCAAAAGAATGTGCCAAACCTAAAAAGCAAGGGAAAATTTGAACCCAACTGGATGGGACCTTTCATCATCATGACAAGCTATAAATTAGGGGCATATCAATTATCAACACCAAAAGGAGAGCCTCTGTAGGAGCGCATGAACAACTCCCATCTCAAAAAGTTATATTCATAAAATATTTCAAGGTATAGAACCAAAAAATACAAAAAAAATTAGAAAATGTTCTAAAAAAGTGGTCACCCTCATGAAAACCTGGTAGACAAGCATCTTAGTGACAACAACCAAAAAAAAAAAAATATTGAAAATAGTAAAAAAAAAAATCATCCTCTAATGAAAACAACTTCAGTGGTGCTTTGGACAAGTACCTTATTGAAAACCTAGCAAATAGGTACCAAGCGTAAATAAAGCACTCTCCATCCACCAAGATCTTCATGGCTTATTCTGCACACTCACTTATCCATTACATTCCATTTATCCTTCCATCATCAATCCGCATTCGTACCATAGCTCGATCTTGTATTAGTATCATGTTCCACCCTAGTACTACTCGACACATTCCTAAGGTCAGTTTTCCTTGCCTTTATCGAAGTAGTCTATCACATTATGTTGGGGGCATGTTCTTGTAATTACATTGGATCAGATTCATGTATATTCATGTGATCTTCCTTAAAGTCAAAAATCCAAAACAATTCACAAAATCCTTCAGAAAACCCAAAAACATTCAAAAAATCCAGAAACATCAAAAAATCAAAAATCCAAAAACATCCAAATCAAATCAAAATCCCAAAAGATGTCAAAATCTCAAAAATAAAAAAATCATGTCAATAGAGTCATCCAACTGAACTACATCATCTCTAAGATTGAACGTAGGAAAGATTGATCTATGATCATCCCCCGAGACATTTTTAGGTCAGTCATTTAAGCGTCTATTACAATCAAATGGTAATTTGTTTTCCCATCTATCTCATTAGTAATCAAGTATGTCGTTAGTAAAGCTATGTGGTCTTTGCATGTATAACATAGGCAAGGCCAATCTTTCGATCAACTCCCAAGACCCCTAGGATAGGTCTTTAATTTAGTCTCTTGGTCAAATCTCAAAAATACCAAAAACATTCAAAAATCCTTCAAAATCCCAAAAATAGCTTCATAACATTTCAAAAACACCAAAAACATCCAAATATTTAAAAATACCCAAAATGGTACATCTGTCTCATCTCGCTTTCACCCAAAATAATCATCACTCATAATTAATCAATCATCATCTCCATCCTATGGTAAGTCAGTCAGAAGCAAGTGCAGCAGGTTAAAAAATGAACACCTAATCATCAAAAGTCTCAAGTCTAGGTTAGTAAGCAAGCAATTTGATCAACTTAGAGTATCAATAGCTTATCATCCAAATCAAAAATCATCATCATTGGATAACAACATGTCCTAGGATGCATCCTTACTACTATGGACATCATTAGGCATCACCGTAGTTTAGTCTTGGCTAGCGGTATGAAGACCATTAGCTTGTTTGTTTACTTTATCTTAATCTCTTTGAATTATCTTATTTTTTGCTTATTCCAAGGACCTCTTGATGATGCCTAATCAAAAGGTTTAGAGAAAAAGGAATGGTGAAATGATCATTATCCTTTTATCTACTATGCTTGTTAGATATTCTTGTAAAATAACTTGATTTTATGTGATTTTTTTCATTTGTAGGGAGAGTGTTTTAGATATCTTGTTGACCACATAGGAAGGCTTGCCTTTCTATGTTTTGGTCTGAGATGTTTAGAATATCTGAACTACATCCTGAATAAGGTTTTGTATGACAAGCGTGAATAGGAATACTTCTATCTAATTGTCGAGTCAAAGTCCATCACACTAGGTACAATTCCATCTTGGTTCTTTATACCTTGATGTATCGTACTTATGCGCATTATCAAATATCAAGTAATTGGCCCTTTTAAAATCCCAACTCCTTGTAAGAAAATCATCATCATCGGTATTAATAATAATGGATTGTTGGATCTCCTTTTTTCTATCTTATTTCCATACTAACATGTTACCATGATAGTTAATCAAAAGAATTGCCAATGCATCTGCCCTGCATCCACAAATCATCAGCATAATGCATAATTCATATCATACAAGAAAATTAACCACATCACATTATTTCATTTCATATACCATCAGTATCATCTTAAGTTATCAAGAATAATATAGATTTTTTATTCTAAGAATCTTAATAAATTGGTGCATTTATGCCATTACATCACAACATCCATAGATCATAATGCATAATCAAACCATCACATGTCATACATCAACATAATCATTTTTCATAGGGAAAAGAAAAAAATATATTATCATCAGTCATAATGTATCACATGAATCATTAACATCATAATATAAATCATCTACATATAATAAATGCATCCATACATCTTCACCATAAAATGCATAGAAAATACAAAAAATAAATACATCTATAATCATTGCATCACATCATCACGTAATGTAGAAACATACATCATATTGCACAAAATAGATGCATCTCATAAACATATCATAGCATATAGGAATTTAAAATACATCCATATACCATGCATAAATAAAATAGGACATAGCATATTTAAAACCATCTGATATATATCATCAAAAAAAATACAATTGTCATGGTACAAAATCAGATCAAGTGTGTATACATCAAAATATATGATACAATAGGGGTAGTAACAATTGGAGCCCATGAATCAAAAAATTATTTTTTGTGATCAAAATAAGGAGCTAGCCCTACCTACCTCTCACCATGATCATCGAGAGGCCTCATCCCTATTTTTTGAGAGAAATCTGGCACCTAGTCAATTGGTGGCACTACCTATCTATAATGTTGTCAACAATACTTGGCCTCTCTAACTACCTCCTTGTATGCCTGAAGGGAAACTGTCAGGCCCTAGCATGGTGAGGCCATCCTCTCATGCTTCCTACACCGACCAATCTCTTGGTCTCTCTCAGACCTTGCCTGATCCCTCTCTACTACCATTGCTATGACCTACTATCAAGCCTAATCTCTCTCTGTTGTCAAAATCTGAATCTGACCTTGTAGCTATTGAATGAGGGCATCCCTATGATCTGGTTGCGTTGGTGGTTGTTGTTGTGGGACCTCTTTGTCCACATCTTTGGGTTGATCCTAGGGAAGGGTTTGATGTGCCTCTACTCAAGGTGGTGTACGTTGTGCCTGGTCCTGGGGTGGTTTCTGATGTAGATTTCGACCACCTCCTCTCCTATCTCCATCTCCATCCCTGTCACCATCACCCTTGCCTCCCTATCCCCACCCTTTGTCAGCTGATCTACCTCTTAGTTTTCATCGTGGGAGTATTGCACCTAGAATTATCAATCTTAGAGAGAGACTAAACCAATTCCTATATACCTGTGTTACCCCTACATCTGCCTTCCCTTGATCATATGACCATGCCCTAGCCATTACCTATCTAAAGGAGGTCACTACATCATTTTTTAGTATAGACTAGCCCCATGTGGTCTCCTCATGGTACGGGCGAAGATCACCATGTACTAGTCATCATGTCTATCCTGAACATTGCCAAAAATTTTGGCCACCTTGTCAAGAAGATACCTTTCAATCATGGTATGCCCCCTACCCTACATCAATTTGTCCTGGCAGGCGAAGAACAACTATTGTACATCATCATACCATGGGCCTATGCCGAGCGAGGGACTCTAAATGAACTCTCTCATCTCATTGATGAATCATTTCCAATGTGCAATGTCGCCTGACCCTGTATGAGTAAAAGTAATCTGGGCCTTGCCATACCACCAAACAACTAGATCATCTGCATCTAAACCAACTAGTGTAACCTACAGACAGAGCACTGGAATCTGCTACCATGCCTAGATATGAAGTAATGTTACCATGGCCCCAATGGCCTTGCTATCCAGATAAGAAAACTAATGTAATTCTTTGTATAATGATGCCAGTATCATTGGACCCCGTACAAAGAATCCCCCTAACCAACTATCCACTCACACGCCAGTCCCCAGCCTAGACTAAAGTATCAACCTCACCGATTTAGTGCTACAAGACTTGATATAATCACGGAAAAAATGAGTGTGAATGTGGGCACTACACTGTGATACCTCTCTAAATCAATCTATCGCTTAGAAAAAATGATCTCATCCAACCCCATAACTATGAAGGAAGCACCCCTACCAACATCCACATCATAGATCACTCTCTCACCATGGATGGGTAACTGTAGGATGTGCTACACATCCTCTAATGTAATAGTGGCCTCATAACTAGGAAGCTTGAGGGAGGATGTCTCGCTATGCCATCGCTCTGCCAAGGCTATCATCATCCCTAGGTGGGACTGAATAGGATGAACATATGCAACAAAAAAGAAATCCATGGCACTAAGCTGCTCCTGGAGAAACACATGCATTCACTCAAGTCTGTGCAACTCTAGGCATTTGTGCTCCCTCAAATGTAGTATCTTGAGGTCCTCCTGCATGAAAAAAGTCACTATGTCAAATTTTGAAAAAAAAATCATACCCTCGAACTATGTTTCCACTAGCTAAATAGAAATTGCGACCCTATATGCAATTTTGGCATAGTTTGCAAACTCTGAACTGTGTTGCTACAACGCATTTTGATGGTTCTCTCTGATCCTAAACTCCAAATGGGCCCATCATGGCACTATTTGCATATGAGGTCGGGTTGGCCCTAAAACCCTAATTCCTAAAGTGGGTTGCGGTGGCCCTCTTTGCACATGTGGTGCATTAAGAGGTTGCATGACACTGATTTAACATTTACAGTGATGTTGTATAATGCCACTTGACCTTTGTCTAACATTCACCCTAATTAATGCATGAAAAATGATAAAATGACAAGTCAGGAAAGGATACGTACCATGGGTCTTGTGTCGATTGGTCGTTGGTGTACTCATAATTGATTTGACATGTGAGAGGGAAGCTAGCATTGAGCCATCTCGATTAGGAATCAGAGCTCAAAGTGTAAGAATCTTCAAAAGGCTAAGTGCGGAAATGACTTGAAAATGACCGCTTAGGATCTATTTAAGCCTAAAAATTATGGTTTTTAACCTATTTTCACCATCCATCTAGGGTTTTTCTCCCTTGATCCTGTTTTGACTGACTGAGGGCCATTTTGCATCATTTTTTGGCATTTTAACACATTTGTTTGGCATCCTGGAGCTTTTTTGGACCCGTTAGGCACCTTGTCCTCTTTTTTCACGAGTTCACCCAAAAATCCAAATTTTTGTCTGATCTCTCAAGGGGGCAATATACCAACATAATTCTTCTCGTTGAGGCAATAGTGGGGCATCTAAAAAATCAAGAAAATTCTGAATTTTGATCACAAGAGTTATTCTTTGAACCAACGCAACAAGTTCATTTCTTCAAAGAGGGGCAAAATGTAGACATAGAAAATATACAGACACACTTGGTCCTAAGTACTAACATCTGTTCATCCTAAATCACCTTTGTAGCTTGTCATCACCTTTCATCCCTTAATTAAATAAATCATTATTTATCTAATTAGGCCATTCTTCCCTGTTGATTAAATTAAGCAGTTTGATTTAATTAACCTTATATCTCCATTTAATTAAAAATTTCATTTTATTTAATTAAATCTCTAAAGTCATCCTATTAAATTGAATAAATTAAACCTTATTTAATTTAATCTAACATCATCCCATTTTTAGTTAAATAAATCAATATCTTTATTTAATTAAACTCTAAATCATTTTCTTCTCACCTTTGATTTAAATAAATGCTAAAATATGAATCAAATTTGTCACATCACTTAATCTCTCATTAAATTGATCAAATATTGATTAATTTAATCTCAATCACTAAATTTCTCTAGATTTTGCAACTTGCACATGAAAATACATTTAATTAATTAATTAAATCCCTATTTTCCCTCAACATGGCATATTTAAAGGAATATTCCTCCAAGGTTGAAACCCCCTCCAAGTGGATTTGTACATCCAACAAGACACTCATTCTCTCTTACATGTCCTTGTGCATTGATCCAAGTGGCATTTAAGTAATTTTATTTCCCTCTTCAACAAGCCATTTCATAAATTTGAAATTTCACCTAATATCGTTTATTGGCCCATTCATCAAAATATGCACAACCTTCCTCTATTCACATATTTACAAGTGGAACTTGGCCATTGGATGTTGAATTATCCCACATTCATCCATTTCCCCTCTTTTCTTCTCAATCAAATCTATAAATAAGGGGCTTCCCTTCTCATTTCATCCATTTCTTGAGCATTTTTTCATCATCATAGCTAGGTTATTGCAGATTTTGTCAAGGAATCATATTGTATTCACCATCAAGTTGATCAATCTTCATCAATCTTACAAAGGATTTGGTAAAGGGCCAATTTCTACACATAATTGGCACCAATTCCCCGATGGGATTAAGGATTTGCATGCTTAATTAGGATTTAATTACTTTCTTGTCTTATTCTTCATATTTTCCTAATTTGATCATTGCTAGAAAATTTCATGGGGAGTCCTTAGTCTTACTTGCATATGAATCTGATTGTATGTTTGTTTCTCATGTTTGTGCAGGTATAGGATTGGGGTTCACAATTAACATCTTAAAATGCACTAATTTAGTTCCATTTGTTAATAATATTTCCAATATGGTTTCATGTTTGACTTCATGACTCAAGATTAGGTATTGGTTTATTGGTGGCTTGATGTTCTTTCTAGAAACAAATAAAATTATAAAATTCATTCTATACCCTCTTACTATTATGTGTAGGTTTTGCATTATATTTTCTCTCAGGGGTGAGTAGGTGATATGGAATTGGAATTTAGCCATTTCTAGGTTTGAATAATTTGTATTTTGATTAACTATGTTGACAGTAGAGTTCTTACTTGTAATACTCTACTGAAAATTTTAGGAATTCAAGAGTATTACCAAGGTCTACCTACCTAGGTCTTGCAGATCCTGAAGTGAAGGGGAAATTTATTATTTCCTATTAAGTTGGCCAAGTCTAGTGTTTTGGTTAAGCATAAAGTTTGTATATCTTTTAGATCCTAGCATTTTTGTTGATTTGGGGAACCAACACACATTGAATCCAAGGAAATCGAGTTCATACACCATCAACTCCTCCATATTGGATGCCTTATGAGAATGCCACCTCACTTCCCAATGGTAAGCTCTCCACCAACTTGGATAGCTGCCCACCCATCCACCCACAAACTTTACTTCAGATATTTGTTTATTACATTTTTTTTAGGGCCAACCACTCCCATATTAGAAATTTGATTAGCCTCAACATTCCCTTCTTTGAAACCAAGATTGATTATTACTTGTTGAAAACCTTCCAACCAAGCCAAAGAAAACTCAAATTTCTCACCCAACTTTCAATTTAAAATTTGTTTTCTCCTCAAGGCATTGATGACTAAGGTGGAGTCCCATTCAATTACAACCTTTCTCACTTTAAATTCTTTGCAAAGATTCACGACCAGAAGTAAGGCTTGAAGTTTAGCTGTATTATGTGTCCCCTCAGGGAGAGCTTTTGCCAACGACCCCAAAAAACCCCCTTGCTATCTCTCACAATACATCCCGCACGTGAAGGACCAAGATTTCCTTTTGATGATCCATCAACATTCAATTTCACCCAGCCCAAATTAGGAGGAATCTAGACCACCTTGCTCCACTCTTCTATCATCACTGCACCTCCCAAACCCACAAAAGTGGGCACCTTGATGCGAAAATAGTTCTTCCTTATAGAAAAATCCAAAAATGAGAAATTATGCCCTTTGGAGTTCATCTCTTCTAGCCTTGCATTAAAACACTCCACTATTCAAGCTTTGATTTTGCCTTGTAATCTAGGAATTGGCATTTCCTTATCCTAAAAAATCCTCTTGTTTCCTCCTTCTAGACTTCCCATAAGACCATTGAGAGACTCAACAACCAAATATCTTCAAACAAAAAATTCTTCAGAGGAGAAGGCCAAGAGTTTAACCACACTAAATATTTATTTGGGAAGGCTATTCTCCACTACAATTTGGAACACAATGATTCAAAAACAAACTCTATAAAATGACAATTTAAAAATAAAAGTATCACCATTTCCTCAACACTCTTGCACAATGGGCACCTAGAAGGACCATAAAAAACTAAATTTCCAAATCTATCCCAAGTCAAGACCCTACCCTGAGTTGCTGCCCAACCGAAAATACTTTCCTTGGGAAGGAAAGCATTATTCTAACACAAATGAGGCAAAAAACTTGATTCTATAGTACCAATAGAGGCCAGAATAACATAGCCAATCTTGGCTGAGTATTCCCCATTGGCTGACACATTCCACCAAATTCTATTTCTACCTTGTATCCCTAAAACACATCTCCTGTTCAAGACTTTCTCAAAGGATTCTACTTCTTGAGCCTCTAGACCCAACAAACTATGCGATTTCCAATTGTAGTATCAATCTTGAAGACTAGAAGGGTCTTCAAAATAGTCCCTTAACTTCTCACAGCAATCCTATTTAGATTTTTCTTTAACCAGAACAAGAGAAGGATCATTTGCAAGAATTGGGAGTTCCTCCCACGAATCCTCTCAAAAAATTACCTCAGTACCATCTTTGAACTCCCATGTTAAATAATCTAAAATGAGATCTCTCAAACTTTTTATGAAGTTCTAGATGCGAGAACCACTTGGGAGAGTTATGGCCATCAAGAAGCTATTTTATTCATTAACTAAGTATGTGGACCTTACAATTTTAACCCACTTTAACTCTAGATAGGAATGTATTTTCCAAGCCAATTTTTCTCCAAGAGCCTTATTGTTTAGCAAAAAAAATTTCAACCCCACTCCATCTTCTTCCCTCTATTCACACACTTTCTACCATTTAATTAGAGGAATCTTCATCTGCTCCCCACTCCCATTCTAGAAAAAATATTTCATTGATTTTTTTAGGTATTTTCTAGTACCCATCGACAACGGAAAACAAGAACTCATGTAAATGGGAGGAGCTGAAATGACAAATTTTAGCATTGTTAATTTACCAGCCCAAGAGAGCCATCGACTCTTCCATGTGGAAATTTTTTCTTTTACCTTTTCTAACAAAGAGCTCCAATTTCTTCCATGTTGACTTCTTTTAGCTAACAATAGTCCTAAGTATTTACAAGGTAGAAAATCCTTTTTCAACCCCAAGAACCTCAAGATACGACCTTCTAACACACTACTTATGTTGAAGAAAAAGGCTTCAAACTTAAAACCAAATTCAACTCCTGACCCGAAGCCAATGTGTATTTATCTAGAATACCCTTAAACCTTCGACCTTCTCTAAGAAAGGAAACTTTGAACAACATGGTATCATCTATGAATTGTTGATGGATGATATAAGGAAGACAACTTGTGACTCGAAGGCCCTCCACCCAGCCAAGGCATCTTGCCTAATCTAGCCATTGACCCAAATCTTCTACTATAATTATAAACAAGAAAGGAGAAAATGGATCTCCCTTCCTTAAGCCCCTCGAAGCTATGAAAAAGCATTCAGGCGAACCATTTAATAATATCAAATACCCTATGCTATCCACCCAACCAAATAACCGATCAAGCCATTCTTTTTGAAATCCAAAATCCTCTAATACATTAAATAGAAAATACCAATTGACCTTGTCATATGCTTTCTTTATATCCAATTTGAGAAACATTGTTGGTTTCTTTATATTTTGAATTGAATGGATGAATTTTTGAGCAATATTTACCCCATCTAGGATCAACCTCCTAGGCACAAACATTGTTTTCTCTTTAGAGATGATAATTGGAAAAAAATTCTTAAGATGATTTGCCATAGCCTTGGAAAGAATCTTGTATAAAGTATTGAAAAGGGATATGGGACGAAAATTCCTCCCAGGATTCCATCTTTTCTTTCTTTGGAATGAGCACAATAAAATAATTTTTTACCTCCTTTAGAATTTTCCCTAAACTTCTTGAGTCTTTGAATGCCTCTTGATCTCCGCAGCCACAAAATCCTAACACTTCTAGAAATAGAATGTCGAGAAACCATTTGGCCCTGAGGCCTTCCCCAGGTGTAAACCAAAAGCAGCTACCTTAATTTCCACTTCTAGGAAGCTAGCATTTAGTATCACCATTTGTGAAATAGAGACCAAAGTTGGGATATTCCCTAATACTCCATTTTAAGCATCCAAATTGGAACCCTCCCAATCATTTAAAAGATTTCTAAAATACTCAACTGTCGATTCTTTGATTTCTTGAGGATCCTCCAAAAGGCGATTATCATAAGATTTTATGCTTGTAATCTTGTTGATCTCCCTTAGAACATTTGTAGAATTGTAAAAAAAATTGGTATTCTTGTCTCCCACTTTAAGCCAACTTTCTCTAGAATTTTGCCTCCAAAATAGTTCCTCATTAGCCAACAAATCATTTAATTTCAAATTCAGAGCTTTCTCTTGCTCAAATTTATCATTGTCCATCCCTTGGCTAATGACAACCCTAACTAGACTTATCATTTATTTACCATTTTAGTCAATTAGTTAATTAACTAATTTAATTACAATACATTTTATTGAATTGTTATTATGGATATCTTATTTATAAATAGATTTATTTAAATTAATTGAACAATTGAATTATATACTCAATGTCATTTTGATGAAGTGGATCAATAATTATTTTCTTGGATTAATTAATGAATAGATGAATTATTTTAATAAGTGAATGTTTGTTGGGTGTTGAGGTGGGATAAAGGTTAAAAATTAGTTTTAGTGAGAATTTAGTGTCTTAAAAGGCCTAGGAATAAAATTTTAAAATATAGAATAAATATCTTCTATGAAATATAACCCATTTTTAAAAAATGAATATCCATTAATACAAAAATGAAATAGGTTGGTTAGTAGGAAAAAATAATACTTATTAAGGATAGATATTCATTTTGAAAAAATGGATATAGACTTTAAATAATGGATATCATTTAAAATAATCAATATCTACTTTAAAACAATGTATATCCTTTTTGGTTCAAGCTTCCATACCAAAACACATATCCATTATTTTAAAGTGGATATTCAATTTTTCTAAAATGGATCTCCATTAATTATAGAAAAATCTATCCCAAAATTTTCCTAGTAAAAATTAATCCACATTCTTGTACTTACCACATAAGAAAAAATTATGTGAAGATCTTCAAAGAGGCCGAACTTCATTTTTGAAAGGAGAGCCTAAGAAGCTCTTGACTATTAGATCATTTTTTCATACCAACAACTAGCATAGTCAAAGTTCTTCTAGCATGGTGGGAGTTTCAAAATTTCCTAAAGTGAAGATGATGTAGATTAAATTAGGACCCACTATGGAGTCGAGTTCAATAACACATGGAGGACTTGATAGGAGTAAAGCAACACTATGAAATTCTACTGAAAGTAATGACTTGTGTAGTTAAAAGGATGTTAGGATTAAAATTTTTGAAAGAAACCTCTAAAGGAGAAAAATACAAAGGGGAAGGTGGGACCTATTGTGACCTTAGTAATTCTAAATAAAAAGTACCCACATTGTTGGATAGGACAATAAATGACTCAAAAAAAAAAATCTTGTTGAGTCACCTAATGGGTGAAGAATATTGTGAGAACAATCAAAAAAGAGAGGTGAGGAACATGCAATTAAGTTTTTCAAACAAATAAGCTTCTAAAACCACTAAATGAACCACCAGATATTTTTGGATAGGAAGCTAATGATTTATCCAAAATCATAAATAGATGGCCAAGAGTGGAATCAAGGTCATAATATTTAAAATGAAAGGTTTTATAGACATAATGAAGCTCACAATTCAAATATTGAGTTACATAAAATCTATGAATGATCCAAGACTTGAAAGAGGGGAACCTCATGCACTTAAGAGAGACATAGAGAATCAATCCATGAGAAACACAAATTACTTAAAAGGAATGTGCATGGAAAAAATGTACACATGAGAGCACAAATTAGAAGAATTATATTCACAAGAGAATATGAATAAAATTACATTAGAAGTTCCCTAGGAGTCTTCCAAATGATGAATATTAAATTATGTATTAACAATTGACAGTGAGTAAGGAGGATTTGAAAGAAGTCATCAGGGTAGTTGGATAATGAGATTTAAAATAAGGCTTAAAAGATAAAATTATAATATTGTTTCATATTTCTCTTTCTATTTTACTAGACTTATTTTATGAATAGTTGACACATAAATTATGTACATATATTGTAAGAATATTCATTTGATATTTATTTATTAAAGAGAAGGGGGTAAAAATTTATTGAATCAAAGAATAATTGCAAAGCAATATGTAGTAAGCCCACAAAAAAACTAATAATCCCAATAGAAAAAATCCCTAAAGGAACCCATTCAAGGAACCAATTACATATGAGAGTCCTGCATGATTATCTTTTTGAGTGAAAAAGATAAGTTTGAGGATAGAAGTCCCCAGTCATCAATAATCCACCTCCTTTGATTCTCAAAAGCCCATTTCACCAAAAGGTCAATGACTTTATTCCATTCCTTGAGAATATGAAAAAAATAGACAAGTTCCAAAGAACATCAGATATTCACAATCTATTTAATCACAACATCCAAATACCAATTAAAACCATCAAATCTCTACTCATTGAGCATATCAACTATAATTTTTGAGTCAAATTGCCAAATAATTATTTTCCAACAAAAAGAAATTCTTTCAATACCATGTGGAATCACTAGAGCCTCCATGAGTTCATTGGAATGATGACCCTTATAAATAGAGAATAAAAAACCACCCCACCATGGTTGTCTCTGGTAATACCTCCAATGCCAGTGTGCCCAAGATTCCCCTAGAAGATCCATTAGTATTTATCTTCAGAATTCCTTAGGGGGGAGGATGCCACCGACCCTCTCGATGAATCTTCTTCTTGACCTAATTAGGAACTATAGACATCCAAATTTGATCACTTCAATATGATCAAAATTGTCTACTCTATTCATCTATTTCATTAATAATAATTAAATAACTTATTTAATCATTATTTCATTTTCTGCCTAAGGTTCCTAAAGTATGTAATTAAATACTTTACCCTATCCCTTTTCCTCTCTAAATTAAATAAATATGACAAATTAATTAATTTAGTCTTGTAACCCATTTGGATTAAAATCAATTTTTAATTCCCCTTTTTCTCTCTCCTTGTCACATTCTTCATAACCCTCTTTTAATCCAGATTAAATTAATTAATCTGTGATTAGGATGTGCACCACTTAATCTTGATTAAGTGTCACATCCTCCATAATCTCCCACTTGCCTCTAATATCTCATTAATTATCCTAATCCTATATTTGCATAACCTTAATCAGAATCATTAGCCACATTTAGCTTACCTTTTCTGGTCAACCTTCCCACTTACCATTTTTAGCCTGGACTCTCTTCCCCATGTGAATTTTTAATTCACATTTATTTTCCCAAGATTCCTCTCTTCTCCATGTGAATTTTTAATTCACTTTTTTCTTTCCAAGGTCTTCCTCATCCCCCATGCAAGATTCTAGAAGGCTTGACTTGTCACTTTACATGTGCCAAGGACTTCTAGAACCTTAGACTTGTCACATCACACACATGTGACAAATCTCTAGCTTTTTGGAGACCTTCTTTTACATTTATTTTTCCAACCACTTCCCCTTTTCCCATGGATATTTTTGAAGAATTCTAAAATCCCTCAAAAGTCTCTTTCATCCTCATTTGGGGACAAGAAGTTCATTTTTGAGGAAATTTTATTTTTCTCATCCCCCAAGGTACCTCAAAGGTACTTGTCCTTCATCCACCTCATGTACTTCTCTTCCACCTCTTGTCCTTCTCCTCCACCTCATTTCCACATCACTCCACCGTAAGACATCTCACATTCCACATGTCAAGATGTGAGGTCTTGTGAGTCCTCAACTCACCATAGCCCTTCATCTTGATCTTGTTGGATCAATCTCAACCGTTGAATTCTCTAGAGAATTCCAATTAGTCTATAAATACCCCCTCATTTCTCTCATTTTGGGGATCAAGTCTTTTGCAACAAAACTCTTGCAAATTTACCATTTGAGCTCTCATCCATCATAGCACTTAGAATTTTCATCCATCTTGCATCTTGCATCCATTCAACTCCATTTCCATCCAAGGAGCACACAACTCTTCAAGATCAAGGGCCAACCAAGGAAAGAGCAACATAGAAGGATCACATTTATGGCACGCCCGATTCAACGTTTTTCACTATTTTTTGCAGAAGTGCGAATACGCCCTCCCAGTTCAGTATTTTCTAACTATTTTCCATAGAGGGGTGGATTTTCCCACCCGGTTCAACATTTTTCACTGGAGAGGGGCAGATTTTCCCTTAACAACACATTTGAGAAGGTCAAAAAGTGGCAATTTAGCTTCATTTTTGTCTCTTTCTTTTGTTGTTTTGTGCTCTAATCCTATAACCCTATTTGTTGGTGAGTGAAGCCAGATTTCTTGCTGATATCTTAAGTATTTTGCTACAAATCACAAAGGGAAAAGGATAAAACAACTAACATTTTCTTGCAGGGCCTTTGTTTTATTCTATTTTTGTTGGAAATATTTTGCTTTATCTATTTACTCAATATAAGTAGGGGAAAGTAATATTGGCTGCTTGTTGTGTTTGTTTTATTTGTGTTACCCTAAGGGGGCATTAATTCATTTCCATCCTCTCCCTTTACACTTTTGTGCGGATCCGAAGGGGGTAGTTGGAAACTATTAGTGTCTTCTTCTTAGCAAGACCTGCTTGGGGATTTCATCACCCCAAGGGATGATCCCAACAACGTGTACCAATGAGGTATATAAAGGGGGGAGAGCCAAAGTTGTACCCCAATCCAGTTGTGTCATAATTGGTGAAGCATTGAAGATAGGGTGATACCTAGATAGACGTGAAGAGTTGGTCCGAGCCTTTCAGTATCTCCATGGGGTTCCTAACTCATGCTTGTGATGGACTGGTGTTCATGGTTTGTGCCTCACGTACTGAGTGTATATCAAAGACTCCCTAGAAACTTTGTTCATCCTAGAGTAAGACCTTTGTTGGCCAAACCCCTTAATGCTAATCATAGGATTGTGCTTGTTCAAAGTGTCTTTCTGTGAAAAACCAATAAATTTTGATAAGTTAAACCATCATTGAATCATTTTAAGTCCTTGCCAAAATTCTTCATCCAAACCAAGTTGCTATTTTTTTGTAGAGGGGTGAACTTGCCCCCCTATTTCAGCATTTTCCACTATAGAGGGGTGAACTTGCCCCCCTATTTTAGCATTTTCCGCTATAGGGGGGCGAACTTGCCCCTCTATTTCAGCATTTTCCACTGCAGAAGGGAAAACTTGCCCCCCTATTTCAGCATTTTCCATTGCAGAAGCGTAGATTTTCCCCCTATTTCAGTATTTTTTTCTGCAGAAGTGCAGATATGCCCCTGCAATCCAACGTTTCTGATAGTTTTTACTACAGAAGTGCGGATACGCCCCACTAAATAGATAGTTTCATCCATTTGACCATTCCAAACCCCTTTTTGAACACCCAAAGTCTCCATTTGACCATTTGATCATCCTAAACACTCATCTAACCAATCCAAACATCCATTTGATCATTCCAAACCTCCATTTAACCTTTCTAAAACATCCATTTACCACATTCACATTGATGATTCCACCATTAGGGATACCGATCTTACCATGTGATCTAAACATTTGCACTTTCCAAAAGATCACTTCAACAACACATCTTCCATTTGCATTCATCATCATCTCTCAACACCAAATTCCTTAAACCTTGTTTTAGGAGTTATCTCCTGAATTGGCCAGGGTGTTAAGTTTGATCATTATCCTACATATAAATCCTTGTCTTCAACCTAATCAATCTACTTCTATCTTGAGGCGGATTTGTGTTGTAAGTCAACATCATTGGCCCAAATCAATCCCCTTCCATCTCAAGGCAGATTCAGTGTCGTGATCATTGATTTAGCTAGCTAAAATCGATCAACCAATATCATAAGTCACTTAGGGTGAATTCCAAATCAGGTTTTAGGATCCCCTCCAATCAAATCAATTCTCATCCAAATCATCCAATTGATATTTCATCAATTGATCCAATCAAATCAATCCAAATCCAAATCATCCAATTGATACATCATTAATTGATCCAATCAAATCAATCCAAATACAAATCATCAAATTGATATATCATCAATTGATCCAATCAAATCAATCCAAATCCAAATCAACAAATTGATACATCATCAATTGATCCAATCAAATCAATCCAAATCCAAATAATCAAATTGATATATCATCAATTGATCCAATCAAATCAATCCAGATCCAAATCATCAAATTGATATATCATCAATTGATCCAATCAGATCAATCAAAATCCAAATCATCAAATTGATACATCATCAATTGATCCAATCAAATCAATCCAAATCCAAATCATCCAATTGATACATCATAAATTGATCCAATCGGATCAATCCAAATCCAAATCATCCAATTGATACGTCATCAATTGATCCAATCCAATCTTTATCCAAATCATCAAATTGATACATCATCAATTGATCCATCAACCAATCCTTATTCAATCATCAAATTAATCAATACATCATCAATTGATCCATCATCCAATCCCAATCTGAGCTTTCATCCAATCCCCATATGAGATTCCAATACATCCTAGTTTTCTATCCATCATCTATTATTTCCTTCTAATCTATATCCATCATGAATCTTTATCCCCCTCTCACACGACCAATAATAGTAGTCAAGGGGAATCCTAACTCCGTTGATGACGATAATGAAAATCTTGTTGATTATGAATATTGTTATATAGATCCCCTTGACACTATCATTGCTAGCAAGCTCTCTCCAATCGCCTCCCAAAATCCCACTACTTCTTTAAACTATCCCACCATGCCTTCATCCACATCTAATAATAGTTCTTATGCTACCCTTGACAAGGGATATCCAACATCCTCACCATCGACATATTCATCATGTCCTCCCTTTCAACCTCTATCCTATCCAACATCCACGTCCTCTTATCCTCATCATCATCAAAAATTCCAATACCTCTACCTTAATCCCACATCCCAATCTTGTCATCCTAATCCAACACTCACACATCCCTATCACAATCCCCCATACCAATATTCCTCCTATCCTAATCCACCATCTCAATCCTCTCATCCTAATCTACCATCCATATCCTCCTATGCCAACCCACCATACATGTCCTCCTAAGATGGTTCACCACCTTAATCTTCCTATTCTAATCCAACATTCACACCTTCCTATCACAATCCCCCATCCCAATACCCTTACATTAATTCCACATCTCCCCATTCTAATCCTTCATCCACATCTTCCTACTAGCACTCGCCATCCCCATCTTCCCAATCTAATCCAACATCCACATCCTCCTATGTCACTCTCCCTTTTCCCACATTATATCTTAATCCTCCATCTTATCATAATCCTCCATCCCCTCCAACCACTCCAAGTCCCCCATATAGTCCCATCCACTCCTCTAATCATAATCCTCCATCTCCTCCTAGTCCTCAATCTGTTCCCATCCCCACATCTAATCCTTATCCACCAATCCCTAATCCTCCATGCATTCCAATTCCCTCATCTAAATCTTATCCACCAATCCCTAATCCTCCATCCATTCCAATCCCCTCATCTAATCCTAATCCACCAATCCCTAATCCTCCATCCATTCCAATCCCCTCATCTAATCCTAATCCACCAATCCCATCCCTCAAGGACTCATGCAAGAAGATACATCATGCCCTCCCACTCTATTAGGTACTATCACTAGTGATGAGTCCCTCCTCCATCCTAGACCTATCCCTCCCATCACCATTCCTAACATTGTCCAAATGGTTGAGCCGGTCAAACCCATCGAATCCATTAAATCACCATCTTCTACTCCTAGATCCACCCAATCCATTGAAGACATCCAATCCCCTCCTCCCAATCCTAATATTCACAAAATTCAATCCCATAACCTTCATGAATCCTCCATCCTCCTATCTCCCCCAATTGAGGCGTTCCTCCAACACTCTTCCATCCTCATACATCCCATACAAGATGATTCATGCCAAGAGCTTGATCCAAAGCACACAAGCATATCCCCTTCTCCAGATCAAGATCCTCCTATCCCATCCACTACATCCCAAGATCATAATTCCCCATCCATCCCATCTCATGATTCCTATCCTCAACCAAATTATGATCCTATCCTCCCATCCACCCCATCTCAAGATCACACTAGCTCATCCACTCCATCCCTTGATCCCCTTTGCATTCAAGATCTAATCACTCCATCTCATGAGCCCTTATCATCCACTGCCATAAATCTAGATTCCATCATACTCCCCAATTCCTCTCATGAACCCTTATCACTCATTCCTCCTGATGCGGCTATCCCCTCATCTCCATCGCATGATCCTTCATTGCCAATCCCCATGCCACTTTTGTACCACCTTGGTCTCATTACACTTATCCATTGTGGCCTTCTTATAGAAGCAAAAAAAATTATAGGCACCACCTTTCCTCCTCCACCTGCTAACACACTCGCATCATGCTTCCAAAAGAATAAGAATCCTACCATAGATCACATCCTAAAAAACATGAGCTATGAAGGAAAAGGTTTAGACCTTCATGAGCAAGGAATGTTAGAGCCCATTCAAGTCAAAGAACATCTAGGCACACATGGTCTTGGATATATCTCCCAGAACCCACACTCTAAAGATGTTGGTACAACCTCTGTACATCCTAAACGATCCTCTTCTAAAGGAACAAGAGGTACTTTCCATCGTTCTACCAAGTCATTTGCCGCCATCCCCCTCCTCCATCATATTACCTCAAAACAACCATCCATATTCCTCCCTCATCCTCTAAATCCATTTTGGGTCCTTATGTCCCTCTATCCATCATTTCTCATCCTCCATCTACTATGGGTTCTTATATCCCTCCATCAAACCACACACATCCTCCATATACATAGTCTATTTTGGGTCCTTATATCCCAAAATCACCCCTCCATCTTATCCTATTCATCCTTTCATTCATCCACCCCCTCTCCCTCATACACAACACAAAAATCCTACCTTTATAACTCCTAATCAGGATATACAAAGGCACATACCTACACATTCACCATCTACACGTAATCCCTATAACCCTATCTCCATTGCTCCCCATCATCCATATCCTCGCATCTATCCCCTTGTTACTAAAAGCACTTTGGATGAGAAAGAAAAAATATATAAATCCAAATGTCCACATGAATCTAAAGCTCCTGATGTCCCCTTCAAAAGACATGTTGCTGAAAAGAAAAATCAAGTCCAAAATCTAAATCAATCCAAAAGGCCACAAAGGCCAACCAAAGAAAAAATAAAAACCATGTGGATCCCAAAGAAAAAAGGTAAAATGCCTTCACATGAAAAATCCATGATGACATCCAAAGTTGCTATGCCCAAAGTTAGTAATTCACATCCTACATCTCCTA
Source organism: Sequoiadendron giganteum (assembly GCA_007115665.2). Taxonomy (NCBI): domain Eukaryota; kingdom Viridiplantae; phylum Streptophyta; class Pinopsida; order Cupressales; family Cupressaceae; genus Sequoiadendron; species Sequoiadendron giganteum. The sequence goes on from CM021107.1 coordinate 524,608,805, forward strand.
AATTTGTTTTGGGTCCTTATGTCCCAAACTTCACTATCCCAATGCCTCCATTATCACCACCTTCTCCAACCAACAACCATCCTCTCATTTCACATCCACCACATGTACCAATGTTGGTCCTAAACACCTTCCCCTATCACACATCCAGTCCATCATTCCATCCATACACTTTTCAACACCCCATCCACTATCACCCCCGTCCAACCCCTTTGATTCATCCTCTTGCATAATTCATTTCTTCTACTAAGGTTGTACTAACATCCACTGGTCACTTTACACATGGGCTCTTATTACCTCATATAGAACTTTATGCTTGAGTCATTCATCCATCTCCTTATCAAATATCCTACAAATCCACATATCCATATCCCTATTTTTATCCACCTTCATCCAAATCCTAGTCCAAAAAAAAAAAACAGTAAAGAGAAAATGATTTGTCCAATGGTGAAAACTTGGCAAACAAGCACCTTGGATTAGTACCATGATGAAAACCTGGAAAATAGGCATCATGCGTAAATTCCCCATCTAGTCTCCTTTCACGATTGGGGGCAACATCCACTTACGCATTCGTTTCCTCCATCTCCTACATCTACCTATCTCATTTATCCCACTCCCTCCATCTTCGTTGTGATCTTGATACATGTAGGGGAAAACCTATATACATGCTTTGGAAACCTCTTGGCATATATTCCCCTCATCCATACACTATCATATTCCTTATCCACCTCTCTCTATCTTCCATTATCCGTGCATCCTATCTACCTCTCTCTATCTTCCATTGTCCATGCATCCTATCCACCTCTATCTATCTTCCATTGCCCATCTCACTCCCTTATACAACCATCTTGCTATCCCTCTTGCCTCATCATGCATAACACATCTAGAGTGGGGGCATCTCCTTATTTGCAATTGGGTCCTTGGAGACATCATCCATCCATTCTACCAAGTAATCCTCTCCATCTCCCCATCTTGCCCATCCTTACCTCCCCATACATTTATCCATCCAATAATCCATTTCATCCTTCCAATCCTTCTATCCACCTATCCTCACATCTTTCTATCTCCCCATTTTTATCCATCCATCCATTTACTTATTTTTCCTCCTATCTCATAATCCCTTGTCATTGGTATCTAGCTATAGGATACCCTTATGAAATCCAATGCCATTCTATCTCACTATCATCATTCCTATCTATTTCTCACATCTTTCCAATCTTCATCACTCTTTTATCCATCATCTATCCACCTATCCTAGCATCTTCTTTTCCATCCATCCATTTCCCTCTATCATCCCTTGTTAGTGGTATATAGCTCTAGGCTACCTGCATGCACTCCAATGCCATTCACATCCTAATTCATCCCTCCTATCTATTTCCCACATCTTTCTGATATATTATCACTCTTCATCATTCATCTATACATCCTCTCATCCTTCCAATTCATCTTCTACTAATCTAGATCACTAACCCATCCCTGAGATTCACATATCCACCATCCCATCCACATGGCCTATCTTGTCTCATCATATCACCATCCTTCATGTGTCTTCTCATCATGTTTATTCCATTGTTTGTTTTTGGCCTTGTGTTGAACTACGTTGCCCTTGCACTTTCACGTAGGCAAGGTCAATCATTTGATCCACCCCCTGGGTTTTTCCTTTTGTCTGTCTTGTCCTCTTCCACTGTCTGTCTTTGGCCTTGTGTCGAACTACATTGCCCCTACACTTTCACGTAGGCAATTCCAATCATTTGATCCACCCTCTAGGCGTTTTTCCATCTAGTCTTTGTCATCCATGGAGCTCTTCATTCTCCTATTTCCGCTTTTATCAAACTATGAGGGCTCTGCGCTTTCACATAGGCAAGGCTGATCTTTGATCAAACCTCGAGCCCCTAGGTCTTTAGGGTGTGTTGTCTTGTCATCTTGTCATCTTGTTGTGTCATCAAGTATGTCCCTATCCTAGCTAGTGCTTAAAAACAATGGTCATCTGTATCACAATATCTTATCAATTTCTGCTATCCTACGTCATGTCAATCAACCAATCTATCCTCCATCTTTGGTTTCAATAGGATGTATCCTTCCTAACATACCTCATCAACCCCATCCATCATCTTGATCCTATGGCAAAGGACATTTGAAATTGATTATGGTCTTTTGATGCTTTTTGGCTTTTGTTTACCATTTCAGCTCCCTATCATCACTTGTCCTGGTCACCTTGATCCATCATATCATGGTGTGCTTTGACTAGTCAACATAGGGGCATATCTTGCTAATTTCTTTGTTTCTATCTTCTTGGTTGTCCCACGTAGTACCCACCAAGATCCCTAAGGTCTTGTGTTATGCTGGGGCATCCTTTTGTGCTTATGGTTATTCCTATACCTGGCCCGACCAAAGTCATCATGACTTCGGGGTGTTGGGATAGCCTTCTTGTTTTTTGTGTTTCTTTTATGAATTAGACACTAATTCATCTTGGTTTACATACCCTGACGCCCGGTGTCTTATCCTATAGCAAAAATCAGTGCTTCGAAGATGGCAAATTGCATTAGGATTACATTTCATTTTCCATTCCATCATCTTGCATGTATCCCTCATCCTCGCATCTAACAAAATCCCCCACCAATCCATAATCCTTCATCAATTTCTCTCCCCTATCCATCCAATCTCTTATCATCATCTCTTCAATCTTCTTAGAATACCATCAATTGGTTATTCTAAGCATCTTGTTCCCCATCATTTCATTTAACCATCTTGCATCCCCATCCCATCTTACTCCATTAAATCTAGCACAAATCATCTAATCACACTCTTGGTCTTGTTCCTAGCCTTGCATGTCCAAAAAAGTATGTAAACTAGGGCATATCCACCCCTTTGCAGTAAATTGGAGAGCGTATCTGCACTTCTACAACAATCAGGAGGGTGTATCCGCACTTCTGCGGCAATCAACAGGGGGTATCTATACTTTTGCAGTAATCCGAAGGGCGTATCCACACTTCTGCGGTAATTGGAGGGTGTATCTGCACTTCTACAACAATCAGGAGGGTGTATCTGCACTTTTGCAGCAATTGGAGGGTGTATCCACACTTTTTCATCAATCCAGAGGGCGTATCCGCATTTCTGCCACAATTGGAGGGCATATCCGCACTTCTGCAACAATCAGGAGGGTGTATCCACACTATTGCAACAATTGGAGGGCGTATCTGCACTTCTACAACAATCATGAGGGTGTATCTGCACTTTTGCAGCACTCAAGAGGGCGTATCCGCACTTCTGCAGCAATCCAGAGGGCGTATCCAAACTTTTGTAGCTTCACTGGGGGCAACATCATTTGTGTCATCGATTCCACTTTTGCTCACCTTTACATCCTATTGCTTATCATCATTTCTTATCATCATCATTTTCATATCCCCTTTCATCATCTCATCTCTCATCCTTTTCCCCATCTCTTCCTCCTTCATCACTCCCCCCCCCTTTTTTTCTAGGTTGAGGCAGACCCACCCCTATCGCAGACTTGCCCCCGTAGCACGGCAGACTCGCCCATGTAGTAGGGCGGATCCACCCCCGCAGCGAGGCGGATCTACCCCCACAGTGGGGCGGACTCGCCCCTATGGCGAGGCAGACACGCCCCTAGTTGGAAGCGGCTCCACCGGCCAGAGGTGGCTATAGGACTACTAGCGGCATCAACATCGGTGGTCGCGGGGTGGATCCACCCCCACAGCGGGGTGGACTTGCCCCTACGATGGGGCGGATCTGCCCCCATAGCAGGGTAGACTCGCCCCCGCGAAGGGGCGGAACCACCCCCTTAGAGGGGCGGACCCACCCCTATAGTGAGGCGGACTCGCCCCCATGGCAAGGAAAATCAGCACCTACAGTGGGGAAAATCCACCCTTTTTCTAGGGTGGATTCACCCTTCTACAGTGGGGCAAATCTGCCCCTATGCAGCACTTTTTTTCCCTTTTCTTCCCAGGGCCACCATTTGCAAACTATGCGTCGGATCAACTTTGTTCAAAAGGAAAACTTGGTTATTTTTTTGAGATCTTTCAAACCATACTTTTCATTTCTTCCTATTGAGAAGTTGTCTGGGACCCCTCTCTTTTCCCTCCCTTTTTAAGGGGTATTTTTTTTACTTCGTATTCACCGGTTTTTTCTCAAACTAATCCCTTCCCTTCCCGGGGCCGCCATTTGCACTCCGTTTGTCCAATTGACTTCGTTGAAAAGACAAACTTGCCTAATGTTTTGCCCTCTTTCCAACCATACCATCAATTTCTTCCTATCGAGATGTCAGTCAGGACCCTTATTTTTCCCTCGTCACCCTCTCGAGGGGGCATACCCTTCACATTTACCAATTTGCCCTGCCATAGTCAATCCCTCCAGGATTGGAGCATCTTCATCCATTCCCCACTAATTGGATGTCTCAGATCCTCCTCCCCATGCTAGGGCATCATTTTTTGATTAATTCCTCTATAGAGTCATCTGCACTTTCTTTTCTTCGAAGCACAATTATTCTAACGGTACTTCAAAGAGGGAAAAAATGTAGACATCCAAATTTGATCACTTCCATATGATCAAAATTGTCTACTCTATTCATGTATTTTATTAATAATGATTAAATAACTTATTTATTCATTATTTCATTTTCTGCCTAAGGTTCCTAAAATATTTAATTAAATACTTTACCCTATCCCTTTTCTTCTCTAAATTAAATAAATATGACAAATTATTTAATTTAGTCTTTTAACCCATTTGGATTAAAATCAATTTTTAATTCCCTTTTTTCTCTCTCCTTGTCACATTCTCCATAACCCTCTTTTAATCTAGATTAAATTAATTAATCTGTGATTAGGATGTGCACCACTTAATCTTGATTAAGTGTCACATCCTCCATAATCTCCCACTTGCCTCTAATCTCTCATTAATTATCCTAATCCTATGTTTGCACAACCTTAATCAAAATCATTAGCCACATTTAGCTTACCTTTTCTGGTCAACCTTCTCACTTACCATTTTTAGCCTGGACTCTCTTCCCCATGTGAATTTTTAATTCACATTTATTTTTCCAAGGTTCCTCTCTTCCCCATGTGAATTTTTAATTCACTTTTTTCTTTCCAAGGTCTTCCTTATCACCCATGCAAGATTCTAGAAGGCTTGAATTGTCACTTTACATGTGCCAAGGACTTCTAGAACCTTAGACTTGTCACATCACACACATGTGACAAATCTCCAGCTTTTTGGAGACCTTCTTTTACCCAATAAACTCTCCAATGAATGTAAATTTTTAATTTAATTTTTGCAACCATTTCCCCTTTTCCCATGGAGATTTTTGAAGAATTCTAAAATCCCTCAAAAGTCTCTTTCATCCTCATTTGGGGACAAGAAGTTCCTTTTTGAGGAAATTTTCTCATCTCCCAAGGTACCACAAAGGTACTTGTCCTTCATCCACCTCATGTACTTCTCTTCCACCTCTTGTCCTTCTCCTCCATGTCATTTCCACATCACTCCACCCTAAGACATCTCACATTCCATATGTCAAGATGTGAGGGCTTGTGAGTCCTCAACTCACCATAGCCCTTCATCTTGATCTTGTTGGATCAATATCAACCGTTGAATTCTCTAGATAATTCCAATTAGCCTATAGATACCCACTCATTTCTCTCATTTTGGGGATCAAGTCTTTTGCAACCAAAATATTTCAAATTTACCATTTGAGCTCTCATCCATCATAACACTTAGCATTCTCATCCATCTTGCATCTTGCATCTATTTAACTCCATTGCCAATCAAAGATCAAGGGCCAACCAAGGAAGCAAAAACATGAAGGTATAACATCATTCAATTTGTTTTATATTACTTCCATGTTATCCATTTTCTTAGGCTAATAATTGAGGTTCCCTTTTATCTTGTTTTTTCCTCTTATTGCATTATTAGTTTTTATCTAGCATCTCAAATTAGGACATAACAATTTATTAGGATCACAGGAACCTTACAAGAAGAGAACCCATACCCTCTATCCACAAAGTTTAGATTCCTCACAAAATGAATATCACTAGGATCAATAGTCACTAAAAGGTCACATTTGGCTAAAATAGTCTCATGAATCTTATTGAAGATCTTCCCCCATAAATGATCCACAACTAGCTTCTCATCTTGAAAAATCCTTGTATTTCTTTCTAACCAAAGGGGCCAAATTATAAAGGTAGGAATAATAATCCAAGAAATCTAAAGGAAAGCAGTCTTAGTAGAAGGTTTCACCAAAATTTTTCTAGAACTCCAACAAAGATGAGGCATGAACATAGGCATGATTCCAAATCCCCCACCAACTATGCCAAATATGCTTAGAATAAGAGCATAGAATTTTTTTTTTGGGAAGATAACTCTTCACTATTGTTACACAAAAATAGATGGAAGGACCCTGAAAGCCTCTCTTCCATAGATTATCCCAAGTAAGACATTTATTTTGAGAAAACAACCATAAGAAGAAATTACACTTAGAACAAAAAAAATTATTCCATACCTGCTTCAACCAAGGGACCCCAACCTTACCATACAACTATCTATCAAACTCCTTATACCCAAAAACAACAAAAAATATATTCTTTGAATCAAGGTCCTAGGCCAAAATATATTTATCTTTGAGAGAGTTGCACATTCTAATAGCCAAAATCCTAGCAAGCTCTTGCCTTGCTTCCTTAGTAGCTCCTAGAGGCCACTCCTAGGGATCCTTCCAACAAAAGACCTCGACCTAACCCAAGGCCTATGTTTTTTTGAAATCCTCCACCGTAATCCAACCAAATTTCATCATACTATCATAGAGAGTTTTTAAATGAGGATTTGAAAATATATAATAGGGGATGACCATTCCAAGAATCATACCAAAAAAGAGCTTTTAAACCCTTGTTAAAATCGCAAAAAGAACCTCCTTAATAATTTTAGCCCCTCTTTTGAGAGTATTCCAAATCATAGATCCCTTCCCAAAGGACTATATCAAGGATAATCACAAGAAGCTACCCTATCGAGATACTTATGAGTGAGAATTATAGCCCAATCTTGATCTTGGCAAGCACACCATCACCAGTACAACTTATCAACCAAAGCTTGACCATTCAAACCAATAGACTTGTGACCAAGATCAACCTCTTATTTTGACCTGCAAAATAATTCCAACCTCACCAAACTCCACTTTGAAGTGAGAAGATTACCGTCCCAAATGAATTGGTGATCTAGGGCATAATATTCCCTAATAAATTTGGTAGGATCAACCTACACAAAACACTTATAAATAGGAAGATATTGAACAAGAGATTTGAGAAAGATCACATGACTTGTTCAAGATAGCCACCTATGAGTCCAATTAATAACACTTAGATAGAATTTATAGTAGACATCCTACCAAAAATATTTAGGTTGAGGTGCCACAAGAAGAGGAATCCCCAAATATAAATTAGAGCAAGAGTATCAATTTGAAATCTAAGATTTCAAGCAATCCTAGGTTGAATAAGCCAAGGAGTATTAGAGAAGAAAATCAAGGACTTATTGTCATTAATATTTTGACTAGAGGCAGCAAAATAAGTATCCAAGTCCTTCCTTAAATTCACAACTTCATTTCTTCTGTCCATTCCCATTAAATAATTATCATCAAAAAATTAAAGGTGGGAAAGAGATGACATATTGTTACCCCAACTCCACCCTTGAATTATCCCTTGACTAACCCAAGACTTGATAAATATCCCAAGTCCCTCAACCATAATGATGAACAAGTATGGTGAGAGAGGATATTCTTGGAAAAGATCCCTATAAGCCCAAAATAATTCAAAAGGATCACCATTGATAAGCACAACAAAGGAAGTAGAAGTCACACAACTCATTATCCAGCCAACCCATTCTCTAGCAAATCCAAAAGCTAAGAGACCCTTTTACCAAAAGGCCCAATTGAATCTATCATACACTTTTTCCATATCTAGCTTAATTAACATAGCCTTCTCCTTAGAAATTTCCATTGAATGGGTGGCCTCGGTAGCAATAACAACCCCATCCAAAATTTGTCTACCAACAAAAAATACCTCCTTCTCATTGGAAATCAAATAAGTAACACATGGTTTTAGCCTTGCTATAATCAACCTAGTAATTATCTTATAAACCAAATTTTAGAGAGTCATTGGGAAAAATTGATCCAAGGAACAAGAACCTTCCTTCTTTAGAATAAGATCAAGAAAATTGGATCTCATGGCCCTTAACATCTCTTTATTCCTTTGAGATTATTTAACTACCTCCATGAGATCCACCTTGATAATCTCCCCAAAACTTGAAAAAATTCAATAGGAAAACCATTAGGACAAGGGGATTTATCTTTTTTCATTTGAAACATAATAGTCTCCAATTATTGTAAAGAGATGGGCCACAAAAGAGCCTCATTCATCTCATGAGAAATCAAAGAAGGAATAAAATTAATAGAATTTTCCTCAAAACTTGCAGGGGCAAAGTCCTCTATAAAAAGAGTTGAAAAGAATCGAGAAGCCTCCTAAGAAAACTCAGTCTGAGAAGAAAGCTTAACTCCCTCAGAAGGAACAAGAGATCTAATGAGATTACCATTTCTCCTTGCAAAAACAAAGTGATGGAAGAAGGTAGTATTTCTATCTCCCTCCTGAAGCCAATCAATTCAAGACATTTTCTTCCAAAAAATATCCTCCATTAGCTCCTATTCCTTAAGAGACTTTGTTTCCATAGCCTCTTCCCTACATAACTCAATAATGAGACCAAGATCATGAATTTGGTGGGTGATAGAATTCAAATGAGCTTGATCTATCAACTTATTGTGATGAATATTCCAAAAACATTACATATTCAACTTCTTGATTCTATATTTCACAAATTTCAATCTCTTGACAAATGTATACATAGTCATACCATAAGTGGATCTCTCCCCTTATGCCACAAATCTATCATCAAATAATGGAGAGAAGGATCATGTAACCACATGATTTTTAACTTTAAAGAAGTGTTCTTATGGGATTTGAAAGAAACAATTGATATTTTAACTGGCCAATGATCTAAATGTCTTCAATCAAAGATCTTAGAGCTAGTAGTCCAGCTATCCCCAATAAAAAAATAGGAGAAAAGAAACATGTGAAGTCTCTCAAAAATAGTAGCATAACCACACCTTTGAGTATTCCAAGTGAAGATACCACTATTAGGTTTCACGTCAATAAGATTCAAATTAGCCATGTTGTCTATAAGAATAAAAGAAGAAAGATCAAGCTTGGAAATACCCCCTCTCTTCTCCTCAAAACAAGAAACAACATTAAAATCTCAAACCATAATCCAAGGATTCCAAGTAATAAGAGGTTGGACATATCTAAGATGAGTCCAAATTGGTACTTACCCATCAGAACAATGGGAGCATAAACATTAGTGAAAAGAAAAGACTTACTAGATTCTAATCTAGTAGCAATCAAAGAGAGAGAAGAGTGACTTGAGATCTAGCACAAAGGAAAAACCTTTCTTGGATCCCACAAAAAATCCACACCTCTAGTGCTACCGAAAGAACCAACACACTAACAACACCCATGTAGAAAAAAACTAGAGGCTCTATCCACCATACCATCCACTGATAACTTAGTTTCTTGAATGAAAATAATATCAGGAGAATGACATCCAATCATCTTATGAATATCCTTTTTTTCTATGAGTTCTATTCAAACCCCTCACATTCCATGAAATAAAAATTATTTATAGGTATGAGAGAAATAAGACTCTAGTGTTTTCACCATCCCAAATTCCACCAGACTCCCACCCATCAACTTAACTTTCTCTTCGTCTTTCTTGCGACCCATCTTACAAGCTTTCTCTAGGGACCCCTTTTTAAGGGCCTTTTTGTTGTAAGCCCAAGGCCTACATAAACCCACCATTTTTCCTTGAATCCAAAGGCTCATTCACTTGTTAAGGAGAAGAAACCACAATGGCTCTATCAACCTTCACAATCAAAGATTCAAAAAGTTTGGAGGTATCTTGTAGTTGGAAAGGAACATCCATTTCCATTTGACCAACCTCCATCTGCCAAACTTGCAAGTTCACCCCAGCGTAGTTTTGATTCTTGATTTATTCAACCTCTTGCAAGACCACATCCAATGATCTAATACAAGGATGGATCCCAACTAGAATCCCCTCCTTGAACCCATTCATTGAAATCATCAAACTGATTAAAAATACATCACTTTTTCTATCCTTGAGAGTTCTCTTATGACCCCTCCCCTTACTACGAGGCTTAACAAGAACAAATCCCTCTATATCTGCAACCCCCTCCACCATATGAGAATTTCCATTATCATTCTTAGGAGTAATCTTCGAAGAAGCATTATCTATAGAAGTTTCTTGGTTAATCCAAGGGAACCTCCTTTGCAGATGCACATATTCATGACAAACACATTAATGAAAAAGGGAGAGTTTCATACTCAAGTTGTCAAATCCAAGAAGAGGATGCAAGAAAAACTTCTATAGAATTAGGAAAAGGATTGTTCAAATAAAATTCAACACAAATTCAAAAATAATAGATTGCCTTTTTTTCCAAAGTGTTTTGGGGAGACCCAATTGGTTTTCCAAGCAGTTTGGCTATCATATAAAAAATATTTCTTCTCCAAAATTCCAATGGAAGTCAAGGTAGAAGAATCCAAACTAGAACCCATTTAGGAAGTTCTTTAGTAGAGTTGAAACTCTCATGCTGAGGTTTGATGAAGAGTCCAATCTGATTGTAGAAATATGTACCACCATCAAATTCCTTATTCCTATCCATCATGCATGAAAAGACAACCAAAAATTATTTATTGGTAGTGATCATTATCTCCATATCTCCTTCAGGATTCCAAATCTGATGGTTCCAAGATTCCAGTTCCAGCAATGATTAAAAAAGAACCATGAATTTACAAATTATAGCATGATTACTCAAGTATGTAACATCCTTCGTAATGGAATCCAGTTGAATCACCAATTTTGGATGATCCTCGCAATGCTCCAAACAACCATTTACCTTCTTAATTCTTGGGAAACACCCCATTGAGGAAGACCCCTCTCCATTCAATTATTTTTTAAAGCTTCCATGTCCAAAGAGGCAGAATGACAAAATAAATCCCACAAGTTGATCTTCACGCAACTTCAAAACCCATCAATTGAATAAAGGCCAAGGGATAGCCTCAGACCTAATGCACTGAAGAAGAAAAAATAGGAAAGAAAGAGTAGCTCCACCATACCCTAGCCATAGAAAATGTCAACCCTCAACTTGCCACACATAGACCCCCCCAAACTAACACCAAGAACCATAGAAAAGAAAGAAAAAAATCCCACCCACAAAAAGATCTCATCTAGTAGAACCTGCACCAAAAGATGAAAATACAGACACCGAAGGAGTACAACATGTAGGAAACAACCCATTACAGACCACATGCCCCAACACCCACCCACACCCAACACTCTCTCATTATTTTTTATTCATTTGATATTGAAGAAAATTATGCTATTGGATTTTCTATCTTTTATTAAATTAAATTATATATTTTAGTATCGTTTACACATATTTTGTTGATTAGTTGGATTTGATGCCAAGGTTTCTCTTTCTAACATGAAACTATTGAATTTTTTATGTTTAAATTAATCAAAGTGGTTTCTCCATAATACATATGCTAGAAGGATTTTATTAAATATCTTTCTTAGCAATGATGCACATGATGAAGGCCTTTTATTGATTACTTTCAACCACTTTTTCATCAGCCACTTTTGAACTTTTCTTGGAGTGATCTCATTGCCTTTTCTAGCACTCACTTGCATAATGACAAAACTTATGGAAATAATAATATTGAATATTGCTCTTGTCAGACTTTTGACTAGAGTTTTTGTTCTTCTTTTCTCGTCCATATCTAGTTTGAGAGTTGCTTGCTCCCTCTTGGTTGTGTTCTTGTCCTGAGCTATCTTCTTCTGCACTTCAACATCTAGATCTACCTCTACCTTTGCCTCTTCAGCTTAATTAAGAGTTGTTTCTACCTCTCCCCCTACCTCTTGTGTTGGCTTGAGATTTGAAAGCTTTATCATGGGAAGAATTTACAAACCTATTTAGGTGTTTCTCATGGGTTCACAGAGAACCCATCATCTCATCAACGGTCAAAATTGAGAGGTCCTTTTCCTCTTCGATGGAAACCACTACTACATCAAACTTTGAGGGTACAATTTTGAGGATTTTATCCATAATCCTCTTCTCTTCCATATCTTATTCATTCACCCTCAACTGATTTATCAAACTAGAGATTGTTGTGTGAAATCTAAGATAGACTCAGTGTCCTTCATTTGGAGAGTCTGAAAATCTATTTGAAGCATCTAGAGCTTCACCAATTTGACTTTATCAATCCCTTTGTAACTGGTTTGGAAGATTTCCTAAGCTTCTTTTTCATATTCAACTGTTTCTATTTTGGGAAAAATGGCCTCTGTCAAGGTTGCTTCAATCAAACTCAATGCTTTTGCATCTTTCCTCCTTGTCTCCTTCAATTGGGTCTTTTGATTGTTTGTGAGGGATACATATGTTGTTGGATCAATCACATCATTGAACTCACTAATCAAAAAATCCCACAAATAATTTGAAACAATTATGGTCATCATTTTCTTCTCCCAAACATGATAGGTTTGTCTATTGAATGGTGGTAGTTGCTACCAACTCTTACTCTCATCTCCAACCATGTCTCCAAATAAACAAACTTTAATCACCTACAAAATAAAGTTCTAACTCACTTAAGACTTAGAGACTTTTGTCTCTAATACCAATCGGAAGGGGATTTTCTAAATCTCAAACAAATAAAATGCAGAGAGTCATTGTTTTTTTTCCCAATCAACTAGGAATACAAAAATTTGGAGCTATCTTCTACTCCTTGTATACACACAAAATAATTTGGAGCGATATGTTGCTCCCTATAGAAAAAATTCTTTGTTATTGCTCCTGCAACTACCTTCTTGTAACTAGGAAAATCTTTTGCAAAAAATTCCAACTGATTCTACATTCCTTCTATTTGTCTATTCTTGTCTTCTCCCAAAATTTCCTCAAAATTCAAACTTACCTAACACAATAAATTTAGGAAATTCAAATTTTCCTACCACAATAAATTATGTATTCAAGAGTAGAACAAGAATGAAGATCCCCAAAAATATATTGTCATTGAAAAGAGGCTCCTAATAGGTAGGTGTAATAGGGCAATTGAATTGAGAAGGGCTCAATCAAAAAATTAAACATTTCTAACAATTACCATGGCAACGAATGGACAAAATCTCCTTCTGTGACTCACTATCACCACATATTTGGCTCTCACACTACTACCAAGATGTCATAGTTGCTTGTAGCTTAGAAAATAATATGGAAAAATAAATAAACAATACAATTGAGTGAGTGTGTTGTGTTTGTGGTTTGAGGTATATAGGGGCAAGAAAAGGAATATTAGTTCATAAAGGTGTGTCAATGGAAGGGAATAGAATACAAATTTAAACTTTAGATCTGAAATTAATTCTTTAAAGTGATACATAAAAGATCCAAATTATGAGAAGGGTAGTCATACAGAAACAAATTATTTATTCCCTACTTTTTATTATATTTCTTTCTTGTGGATAGACTAGAAAAAATTTGTAAGTTTTGGCTTGTGCCTTTAATTGTGTGAGAAAATATTGAAGTAAATTCAACTTAATCTAAGTCCAATGATAAAATTCTAGATAACCTAAGTCCAATGTATTGTTAGTCCCTACCTAATAGATTGGGTTTATAGTTTCATATTGTTATTTTTTAAATTAGTGTTTGTTGAAAATGGTACAAATTGAACTGGTTTCAGAAAGTTTTGCAAAGATTTAAAAAATTCATGCAATCTTAAAAAGGTAAAGGCTTTCTCTGATGATGTATTTATTGAATTTTGTTTATTATTTTCTTTTGTTTAAAATGCGATTGGCTATTTATTTATTTTCTAGAGGATTTTTGAATTTTCAATAAATTGAAAATTGAGAAAAAAATTAGACCAATGGAATAGTGTGGTTCAAATATCAAACATCTATTTTCAAAGCTTTATTATGGTTGTTGTGAGTCAAAGATTAGATTACGTGAAAAATTAAATCCAAAGTCTAATATTTTCATTTATGTTTATTAATAGATACTTAGTGTATGGAATTTTTTCATATGGCATATAGGGCATGGGATATTCTTAGGTTTCAAATTTCTCCTTTAAAAGTAAAAGAATACACAAGGGATGAAAAAAATTGACAAATTCATCAGCAAAAAAATGGATGCAATAATAGTGTCAAATTATTCTTTGTAGAATTGGTTTTATAAAACAATTTAGAAGCTTGAAGGATAAGAAAATTGCTAGATTTTGTCACATATAATTTCATGTGCCCTTGTGAATATGTATGAAAAATGTATAAGCATATATCTGGTGTAGGTGAACTATTCAAAAAAATACTTCAAAAAATATGGCCCTTGAATTGCAATGATTTCAACACTCATATTAGCATTCATTGACCAACGAAAAATTGAAATATTATAAAGAATCACTAATGTGTAAGATTTATATATGTTTCATTTCAAAAACCATTTAGGACCTCTAGATAGGAAAAATATTAATCTGAAATCTTATTAGACTAAGATTCAGATTTTCACCATCGTCAATGCAGTTACCTATAAAACACACACACACATGCAAGATGAATAATCTAATCTAAACAAACATGCATATTACTAGGGATTCACTCGATTTTTCTTCTCAATCTCACATAAGAATGCATTTTGATGGATTTTCCTAATGAAGGAATGGTTATTGGTCAATATTACAACATGACGATAGGATGAGGATGATGGCAGAAACTAGACAACTCAAAGATGATGGATGCAAGATTGAAGAATGATTTTGACATAGTGAGGGTAATTGAAGAATCAAATCCAAAATGGCTTGTGAGAGGTAGTATTTATAGAGTTTCAATGTTGACGAAGAAGAAGATTTGATAAGATTTAATTTTTGAAAAATGAGGAAATACAATGAGATGGGGTAAGATTCTAATAAAATAAAAAGATATTGATTTTTTGTTTTAAAGGAAATAAATCTTGAAAAGGATGAGAAGGGTAAGTGATGAATTATCTAATTAAATAAATAAATTAGACACACATGAGTTCAGATTTTAGAAAGAAAGTGACAAGATATTTTAAGATTTTATTAATTAAATAACTATTGAATTTATGACTTCATTGATTAAATAATATAAATTATTTAATTAACATTAGAAGAACAAAGGGATTATTAATGGAAATGATTTAATTAATTAGATAATATAAATTATTTAATTAACATTAGAATAATTGAGGGATTATGAATGAAATTAGTCAAATAAATAAGATTTATTTAACTAATAAGATGATGACATAGATACCTAGGGAAAAACATGCTACCGGATTCCTAAATGACCTAATGTTATAAGAAGGTATCATAAGAGGACATTTTTGGGTGTCTACATTTTCCCCCTCTTTGAGATGATGTTCAAGATTATGAGATTTGTGTCGATTAACATCATTGAAAAGAAGCTAAGCTATGGATAGAGGAAATGGATGATGATAGAAAGATAAGCGAATGACGATGTAGAGATATGATGTAACCATATGATGATGATGGGATGATGATGATATGAGAGTAGGATGATGATGCCCCCTCAAGAGGATAGGTGGGTTCGAAAGACATAGGTATGCTCTCGAAATGGATGAAATGATAAAAGTTGGATAAAGAGATCATGGATAATACGTTATACTGCAAGAAAGTGACAAATCATGGTGTTTGGTATAGCACTAGACATTATGCACCAAGGTATAAGGACCAGGGTAATGATGTGTTTCATAACCCAACATAATATAACCTTGTCTAAATTTGTGACGGAGTAAACTTAGAGCATTAAATTCCTAATGCACAAAAGCTATGATATGACATTAGATGTAAATGATAGTGCAAAAAGCTATTCTAACATACACAAGATATGAATATTAGCAGAAATGATATGGATTTGATATAAATGCAAGATAAAATAATAACACACAAAAGAAAGCAAGCAATCATACACAAATGATTAAAAAAAAACAAGGTATTTCCCCTATTAAGCTATAAACTATTGATTAATTGATTGATTGATTGATGATGATGATAGTGTTATCCTTGCGGGGAATGATATATCCCTAGATAAACACAAGGATGATGATAATTGATTGATTGATTTGGTTTATGACAAGATTAGTATCAAGATCATTAAAATGAAATTGGATAGTTTGACAAGATTGATCAACATGATTTGTATGGATTGATGATGACTTGGATTTGGATTTGATGTATGGATGAATGAATTTGATAAAGGTGATTGATTGATTAAATGGTCAAATGATTGGACTAAGGTATTGGATTGATTAGATGAAATTGGAAGAAGTGATTGGATGGATTGATTTTATTGCTTGGATTTTTTTTGGCTTTTTTTTTTCCTTGTCTTTTTTTCAAGACCTTTTCCATTTTTGTTGTATTTTTGAAATGATTTGACTTTTTTCTATTTTTGAATTTTTTTGATTTTTTTGTATTTTTGAAATGTTTTGATATTTTTTGTAAATTTTTTAGGACATTTTAATGGAACAATGCTAGGATAAGGCTAATGATTATGATGACCAAGATCAACTAGATAAGATATGGACACAAATTCCTAAATATTTTTCCCGTATTCCTCATCAAGACAAAGGAAGGGAAGAAAGGATGTATTTAGATAGAATGATGGAATATGGATAAGGCGAAGGATATGTTATGCAAGATATGGATAAATTGTATAGGATAGTATGTATGATGTTCAATAAGATCCTTAACCTTGTCAAGATCAAAGGTGGAAAGGTAAAGGATGAATGTAAAGAGGATAATGGATATGAATGAAACGATGGACGAAATTTTCCCCTAAGTGTAAAGTGCAAGAGGAATATGGAAGATAGGATGTGGATAGGGATACATAGGAAGTACTCAAGCATCAAGTTTCATGGCTAATATCCCTCAAATATGTGCCTTAATAAACCATGTCAATAGACTCATAAATTTTGGCATGATGGAAGAAGCTAAGGACTTAAGCGAAGGTTTGGATTAAAGGAGGATAATGGGGGATGGATGTTGGCTCATGGATAGGAGGTTGGAAGGCTTGTTGATGGAGATATGGAAAGGATGGAAAGATCAACATCGGCACACACCTTGAAGGGTTGTGGAGTAATGGATGAAAAATGGAGTTTGAAGGTGACAAATTTTTAGATGGAGAAGTGGATGGGGATTTTGGGATATAAGGACCCAAAATTGATGGTAATGATAAAGGATATTTTGAATTGGATGGATTTTTTGGATAAGCAAGTTTGGATGCCAATTTTTATTTTATTGCTTCTATGAGACTTTTAGGAATCCACATAGCTTTTGAGTTTGATTTTTGATTCATGGGCCTTTGTGGCCTTCGAATTTTTTATTTTTTATTTATGGGCCTTTGTGGCCTTTGAAATTTTTTCTTTTTGATTTGTGGGCCTTTGTGGCCTTCGAATTTTTTTATTTTGAATTTGGATTATATTTTTGTTTTTTTTTGCATGTCTCTTTGAGGAAATATGTTGATCCTTTGATGTATGTGGATTTTGATATCGAAGATTTTGACATTTGGCACCCAAATTTCTTCCAAAAGAAATGGGATGGGTGGATAAAGATGAATGATATGAAGGTATTATGGATGGGTTGGTGTAGGTATGTTGGAAAAGGTTCAAGGGTGTGTACCTTTTTTTATCTTGACTAGGGATATGAGGGATGTAAGGCCCCGATATGGATGGAAGGGTTCATGAACTAGGGTTTGGACGATAAGGACCAAGGATAGATGGAAGGTTTGATGGACTAGGATAACAACCTAGGATTGATGGAAGGTTTGATGGATATGTGTTGTTTATGAAATAATATGTGATTCCATGTTGTGGAGGATATGATATGGATGAAATTATAGGTGTTGGAAGTAAACCGGAGTGAATAAAGGTAGAGGAACCCATTTTATAGGTGTGGGGTTCATGGATAGCTTGAATAGGGGTGATAGACTGTTTTGGAGGATTACGGTCATGCCATGAAGATAAAGGGGTGATTTTATCTTGACTTAAGGTAGGATCATGGGATGGGATATATGGTATCATTTTATCTTGGTTATAAGATGAAAGGGGCCCATGACATTGAGATGAACGAATTATTTGATCTTGACTTACAGGAAGGGGATCATTGCATGGAACAAAAGTTAGACTTTGATCTTGATTTAGAGAGGGATCATGAGATGGAAGGGTATCATGTGATGGATTGGGTGTGACATATTGATCTTGATTGGTAGGGGTATCATTTGATGGGGTAATGAATGGAAAACTATGTTCTCGTGATGGACTAGGGTCATGCCATGGAGGTGGTATAATAGGATCATGATATGAGGTGGATATGCTTAGATCATAAAATGGGTTGGATATGGTAATATTATGAGATGGTATGGATTCATTAGATGATGTGGAAGGGGATGAATCTTGAGTAGGATCAACATGTTCTAGATGGTCAACAACATGGATACATGATGGAGGTTGACTTGAACCCAATTGGGGAGATTCTTGAATAGGCTCAAGGGGGAGACTACATGATGGGTTGTAAGCATGGAAATGGTATTTGAAGACTCTTTGGTAGGTGAATGCGTGGATTCAGGTAATGCCATAGGTTATTTTTGAAATCTTTGAATTTAGGGTGAGGATTTGATGGAGAATTAAAATCTCTTGATTTTGTTGCCAAGGTGGACTTGGGATCCTATGTTCTTGTTGTGATATAGGTGGATATTTTTATGTAGAATTGGCATGGTAGGTAGATGGTTTAGGTTGGCATGATGATGAAGGTGACACATAGGATTGATGTGAAATTTGTTGATGTGGTTATTTGACTTGATGTTGTTCATGTTGGGTTTGACAAGTGGCTATGAGGTATTGTGCTTGTGCTATGAGTTGTAGCATTTGACATGATTGGTTTGTTTGAAGGTTTTGGATCATGTCATGGATTCCTTGAATGGTTTTTTGGTTTAAAGGTGATTGACTTGTTTCAGCTTCATGAAGTATGTGAACAAGCTTTTGTGCTATGTCTTCTAATTTTGGCATGGTGTAAAATGATGTTGATCTGATTAAAGAGATGGTGATGATTAATGCATGATGTAGAATGACAAGATTGGATGATTTGGATGATGTGGCAAGTGTTTATTAGAATTTTGACTTGAGAAATATCAAACATAAGATCTCACATGTAAATTCATGAACACACACACCAAACACAATGATTAAGAAAACACTTGAATATACAATGACAAGTCTAATGTTATTCAAGTGGGTATGGCCAATTAGGTTTTCAACTAGGATGCATAAGGTTGAATAGGGATGATTTGAAAGAAAAATCCTGCCACACGGTTGGGAGAAAGGGTTAACCCATGCTTCACCTTCACTTCCCAAAGGTATAAAGTTCTTTTGAGCTTAACCAAGAGTGACAAGATTTTAACTCCAAAATAAGTGTCTTTAGATTCACATTTCGATTAAGGTTGTCCCTAGGGGTAATGAAATCCCCTAGTAGGCCTCCTATGAATGGTTTGACAAAAGAAAACCAAATGAGGTTTTTTTTATCACAGACACACTTGATTCACACTAGTAGTTGTTAATTTTCCTTAGAAAATCTAATTGTGTGGAAAAGTAGTTCAGACACTTGTTATTTTTAACCCAAAGCCAAATGTGATGAGAGACACTTGTTCATTTTAACCCAATTTCCATGATGTGAATGCACACAATGTTTGTTTTAAGCCCAAAATTCAAACTATGTTGGCAAACAAGATTAAGAGATGAAAGACGAAATGATTGCACTTGATTATTTTCACTTTCCAAGTTGTTGTGACCGATCCCAATGTTGCTATAGCTCCTTTGATTCATGTAATAAAAGTTGCACCATTCTGAAGGTTGTCATGACAACTCCTCGATGAATCCTCATTTGTATGATTTTGAGCCCTTATGACAAAGTTATGATAAAATAAAATCTAAATCCAAAATCTAATCTAAAAGTCTAAAAATCTAAAAATCTAAAAACCATATCTAAAATGCTAAAAACCAAATCTAAAAAGCTAATTAGAAAAAAACTAATTGAAAGTCTAAAAAATCTAACTAAAAGCTAATTTAAAGATCTAAGAATCTTATTAAAGATCTACTTGAAAATCTAAAAATATAGTTAAGTTCTAATTAAAATCTAAAATGTAAATTAAAGAATTTAATTGTAAACTAAAATCTAAAATTCAATTTAAAATATAAATCAATCTAAACTAAGTCTAAATATGAATTAAAAATAAATCAAAATATAGATTAGAAAAATGAAAATATAAAATCTAAAATCTAAAATGTAAATTTAATATAAATCTAAATTAAGAAATTAAAATCTAAACTAAACTAGAAATTTAAATTATTAAATCTAATGCGAAGAGGCCTAAAATAACTAATTTGATAGGTTTGTGACATGAAAAATTCAAGGCCAGATTTATTTTTCCTAGATTGACTGAATGAGCTTTGTTTTTTCATAATCCGAGAAGGTATATGAGAAACTAGTGAGGGCTTCATTTGGAATTGCTAGTTGTCAAGAATCTCCAATAAGATTTGCTGAAATGGATTTTATTCTCTCTCAACACTAGTCAAAAGGAGAAAATGAGTCTCGAAGAATATGATGAGGCCCAGTAAAGACCTCATAATCACTAAGTTTTTAACTTTTTAATAATTTATAATTTGGCTTTGAAACTCATAATATTTTCCTTTATGTATGCATTTATGACTTAATAAGGTATTAAGACTTAGAATACAAATGGTCAATATTAATGCTTATTTATGTTAAATTCTTGATTAATGTGGTGATTAACCTATGAATGTTTGATGATATGTGCACCTTTATTATGCAACCAGAGTTGACATTTATTTCTCAGCCAAATGATAATTGTTTTTGTTTAAAATTGATGAATAGATGGATTGTTTGTGACTCATCCTTAAATGAGTTATTATCCGCTGATCTCTTTTTGACTCATCATACCGAATGAATACTTTACCAACTATAACCAAAGCTCTAGGAAAGCATGTCTACTTCAGAAATCTAAAAATCAGTACAACTAAAGGCAGTTACAAGGATCCTCACCAATTATGTTCTTGCACGCTAGGATATCTTTTTAGACTAGGATTAGACTAGTTTCTTGCTTATCTTTTGTGTTTGAAATAAAGATGGATATTTATATCAAGATCAAACATAGTTGGATGATAGATTGTATCAAGTTTTTGATCCTTTTCATGTAATTTATTTTCCTATTTTAATTTAGAATTATTTTCTTTGTACTTCGTCCCTATCTGGGATGATTCTATGGAAATATAAAGAAGTTGATTTCAACTCTGTGCTCAATTTTTCTAGAAGTAGAGCAATCCGTTTTCAGAATGAAGGTGATCCTGTAGATGTTAAGTTCATTTTTTAGTTATATTTTTTTGTTTTCTATTCTATCTTAGATATTGAAATTATTTCATTTGTTGTATGTTGGAAAAATATTAGACTAGAGTTTATTTTACTATTTATGTTTTTCATGGTTTATTTCTCCGTTAAGAGTCATTTACAAATCTGAAATATTCTAGAATATCATTTTAATGGAGTCTATGCAAAGAGGAACAATTAATTTTCAATTTAGTGAAGTGTGGAATGAAATAGTTTATTTCTAAAGCAATTAGTTCAATTTTAAATAGATATTAGAATTTAGCAAAGTAGATAAGATTAATCTTCAATTCTTTCATATTGTAAACTATCTTGTAATAAACCCTCTTTGTTTTACTTCCATTTTAAAGGTTATTTAGAGTAAAACAAGAAACAGGAGCATTAAATAGAACCACTTTTGATTAAATAAGTATATCACAAAAAATGCTCTCGATCAACTAAAAATAACTCAAAAATGCTCCTAATCGAACCAAAACCAACAAACCCCCCCCCAAAAAAAAATACTAATGCGACTCTTACTGAAAAAAGCTTCAGACACCCTTGGGTTGGCATTCAATAGATTAAATGAGTAGGAATTCTGACAGCATTGACTTCCTATCATCGGAATATTTAAAATGTAGTTCCTAATAGCGATGGAAGGATTTGATGGTGGGAAATGAGCAATTTCTACTGATCAGCCATGATTGAAGGATATGCAAGTAATTGAGTGTCGGGGAATGCCTTAGAAACCAGCTCACAGAGTTCGCAACTCGCAGGATCAATTGGATGACTCAAAATTGTATCTAGCGCTCCTAATCTATTGTTCAAGCCCTCATAAATCCATTCATCAGGCACATCAAGTTTTGGTCATAGGGATTGTATTTCCATTCATTGGAAATTTTCACAGTAGAGCTAGAATGTCAATATCTATAAGCTCAAAAATGGTTGTTGGGAGAGTGCAAATCAAGAGAAGCTTGTGTATGCTTGTTAGGTGATAGGAAGATCAAAGGTGGTGCGAAAAGGAGTGGAGGCGACGTCAATGGACTAGGGATATCAATGCAGTTTTGAAAGGCGAGGGAATATTCAGAAGTCGATGGGGATTTATGCAAGGGTTGGGCGAGTAGTTTGTACCACAGGCGATGACTGGGAAGCTCCTATATGGTGATCGGGTGGAGATTTAAGGAAAAATATGGTGATGGATGTTGGATTAGAGGTAGCAATGAAGACTTGAGAGTGGTAGATGGGAGATTTAATGGTGGTGGAAGGCTTTGATTAGGACTTCAAAATTGGTGGAAGGGAAATGTAGAGACATCAACTAAGGAGATCCAACGGAGAGGAGGTGTCGACCGAAGTTTCAATGGTGGTGATTGAGTGTTGAACAGATGGAGGAATAAGGAGTGATGACTTGCGAAGTGGAATTAGGGTGTTGATGATAAAATGTGGGTGGAAATAAAGGTTGCCAATGGGGTGTACTATGGTTTTGACTGTGATTCAGCTGTCGTCAGGTGGCGACTAGGCCTATGAGAAGTGGTGACTATGAACAAAGGGTGGTGATTGGAAGTTGAGCGAGTATTGGGTGTGATCGAAGGGAGATCTGGGTTGTGCATGAATTTTGAGCTGCAACTATATGTTAATGGTCAAAAACAAGAATTTATGGATTGGGCTAATACTGAGGCTTGTCATCTATCCACTGTATCTTTTGGCAAGGCTATGTTGCACACTATGGGATACATATATGCAAGGCAAGCGACAAGAAAAAGTTTCTCATTGGTATGCCTTTTGTTGCAAAGTGGGTACGTGATAAACGTCACCACCTTAAGTCTCAAGTTACAACAACAATTATATTAAAAGCTTTGCAAAGAAATGATGGAGGAAAACATAACATTCATAAGGACATTTAAGCTCAAGATTTCAACAATTTATTAAAGGTGGCGCGACCTTTACAATCATTCATATGCTCACGTTAACAGAAAATGAGAAACCAAATATTATTCAAGTCCCATGAATCAATGCTAAAGCAATATTATCATCCAAATGCAAATATTATCATAAAACCGATGTTTATGGTCTGGTGAAGATATAAAATTTTGAAAATGAACAAAAAAGGATACTTAATAACCTAAACCAAAATCTTAATTTTTTTTCCCAAAAGGAGGTAGAAAATTAAAAATCATTCTCAAAAGACAATTGTTCTAATGAGAAACTAATTGTGAAAGTTGGGTTCACCAATGTAAATAGGGAAAAATCTGAAATCTGAAATCTTATAGGATAAAGATTCAGATTTTCACCATCCTCAATGCAGTTACCTATAAAACACACACACATGCAGGATGAATAATATAATCTAAAAAAACATGCATATTACTAGGGATTCACTCCATTTTTCTTCTCAATCTCGCATAAGAATGCATGATTTCAAAGGATTTTCTTATTAAAGGAATGTTGATTGCTCAATATTGTAGGATGATGGGAGAAACTAGATAGCTCAAAGATGATGGATGGAAGATTGAAGAATGAAATCCCAAATGGCCTGTGAGAGGTCGTATTTATAGAATTTCGACGTGGATAGAGAAGAAGATTTGATAAGATTTGATTTTTGACAAAATAGGAAATACAATGAGATGGGATAAGATTCTAATAAAATAGAAAGATATTGATTTTTTGTTTTAAAGGAATTAAATCCTGAAAAAGATGAGAAGGGTAAGTGATGAATTATCTAATTAAATAAATTAATTAGATACACATGAGTTCAGATTTTAGAAAGAAAGCGAGAATATATTTTAAAATTTAATTTATATTGGATTTATGACATCATTAATGAAATAATATAAATTATTTAATTAACACTAGAAGAATGGAGGGATTATGAATGGAAATGATTTAATTAATTAAATAATATAAATTATTTAATTAACATTAGAAGAATGGAGCGACTATGAATGAAATTAGTCAAATAAATAAGATTTAATTAACTAATTATATGATGACAATGGTACCTAGGGAAAAACATGCTACCAGATGCCTAAATGACCTAGTGTTCTGACAAGGTATCGTAACAGGACATTTTTGGGTGTCTACAGGACCAAAAAGTAAAAGGAACTCTCTAATATTTTTCCTTTAACTACTATTGGTCACTTATTCTTTTTCTTCTAACTCCTTTAAATTTTTATTAGTTGAGAATAAAGAAAAATATTGACAAATAACATGGAACAAATTGAATATGAAACATGTATTTCCAAAAATTTATTGTATTTTACATGTATTAGAGGAAATAATTTCCAAAAAATTAAAAACAACTTCTAATGTTTTTATTTCTATATATTAGAAAATTTAGATTGCATGGTATTATCCAAAGGAACTGGGATGTGACATAAATATATGGTTCCATATTTACGTTTAAATTTTGATTGTAGGGTAAGTGATCACTACTTAAGGTTTGTATGGAGTATATTTTGGTTCTTTCTACATTATGTGACTCCCAGGACATGCAAGATGAGTTTATGTTCATTTTCTACAAATTAGACAATAATTTTTCTACAAACAATTTTTATGTAAAGATGAAGAATGTTTTCTTTAGGATGGATGAAATTTCAATATCTATTCATTGATAATATAATCTTAACATATTTTGTAGATTACATCTCAAATTTATGCTCAATTTATTTATTTATTATGTTTTCCTCGTATTATGCAATATTAAGGCCACTTACACAAACCATCCAATAACCTATATCTTTAACAAAATTATTTCTTATAGGAGGTATATACATGATACCAAATTTTTTGACTTATGTGCAAATATATATGTAAACATGCATAAAAAAGAAAAAGTAAGTGAACTCATTTTCTTTTACTTTGTTAGTAAGAAATATAAGGAATCACAGACCAAATTTTTGATCCCCAAGTATTTTCTAAGTGTTATAGTTTATACCCTAGACTTAGTAATATAAAGATGAAAACTAATGCAATCAAACATATACTTATCTAATCATACATCCATAAAGTAACATATAAGGGTATGTGTAGGATCATGATGGGCCAAAAAGTGGCAATGTGTAAGTAATATGATGGCCCATGTGGCTAACAACATGTTTTTACCCAAAATTGATGAAACAAAAAGGGTTTTAAAAGGAGATTCTCAGCTTTGCACCAATATAAATGATGCTTTACTTTAAATTTAATAAATAATTATTATTTATTTTCTATTTGAATTATGACTAATGTCTTGATTGATAGGTTGATTGAAAAACATCTATATCTTTCAAATGGTATCACATTTTTTGAATCCAAAACATGCGTCAAATTCTATGCTTCACATACTATAGGATTTAAAAAAAATGAATTTCATTAATTTTTGACCAAGTTAAGGTGGTGAGACATGCGAGTTTTTATATTTTTTAAAAGTTGTAATAAAAAATTCATAATTAAATATTTACTTGGAAAAAAAATAAAAAAAATATGCATCACATCGGGACATGAGTCCTCTACTTATGTCTAAAATATTATTATTTTATTGTGGTTAGAGTGGTCAGACAGACACTTGCTTCTTATTTTTTCCTTGAAATTTAAGTACTACTACATTGAAATTTCAAATTTTGACCAAATAGATTTTATTTTTTTCAAAATAAACGTAGTATTTTAGAATCTAAATTCAATTTTCTATAGATTCTATTGTTACATATTTTTTAAATAATATAGATAACTTATTCAAATCTTTAGGTCAAGTTGCCTAACTCTAATTTTTTTAAATTTTATCGCCACGTAAGTGTCTGTTTTTCCATGATGATCTTTCACATGCCCATAGCATCACACAAATATAACTCTTATATTGATTTTATTAATCTAATCAAAATTGGTACAATGAAATATCTTCTCCTATACTTCTATTTAATCCTAGCCTCTATACACTTTTTTTATCATATATTAGTTAGTGTACATATATTTCTCTCTTTCTATTGCATATATTATTTCTTGCATGTTGCATGCTATCATTCTTATCTTATTTTATAATTATATCTATGAGATCGTGGCATGTGAATAATCCATGATACCCCTAGTGCAGATTTTATGTTTATAATATTTTTCTTTGAATTTCCTTTGTGCCTAAATGTGGTATGATTTCTTGGTTTGTATCTTCACTGTCTTGTTTTCTAGCTAACACCATCCCCTCTTTCAAAATTTTGACTTGTCCTCAAGTCAACACTACTTTACTAGAAGTATCTATTTTTAGATGTCCTCGAGGTTGGAAAATATAAAATCCCATTAGGTTTTGGATAGGTAGATTTATTGTGTTTGGACCTAGATCTATATATTTTGAGCCAAATGTTGAGCCTCCTAGAGGAATCGCATAATGTGTTATAGTCTTAAGTTGACTACTTCATGGAGCTGATTGAATCAATTTCATACCTTATCTTGTTAATCTTGTAGTTGTTGAAATTATGTGTTGTACCCTTAATTGTCCATTATTTTCCTATGTTGAGTTGTACATTGTTTCTCTTTGAATAATTTATACTTCTAGTTAATCTATTTCAGCTCTTGTTGTTTTTATTGTGGGCCATTGCAAACGTTGGAAGAATGCCCCATTATTGAAAAGCGCCCTCTAGCAACATGGGCCTTAGAGGTAAGTCCCCTAATACCTATTTTTTTCAAACTCTAACAAGTATCACATTTTACTAGCTTATGTGTGTCTAAAAATAAGTATGGCCACAAATAGATAGCTCTAAGGATTCAATGGGCTATTATTGTAACCATTTAGTTCCCAAAACATGAACAACCATACATTTCATATACTACCTTAGTAAGTTCCTCTTCATTCAAAAATCTTAAAAGAACACCATCCCTGCTTCTCAACATTAATTTACCATCAACCAAGGTATAATTAAAATCATGTAGGTTCAAATTCCTCTTCTAATTCTCATTTAATACAATTGGGCAATTTGTATGGGATAAATAATAGTGTATTTCCTTATATTAAGAAATTTTCCTATCCACACTTCTTCTCATAATTAATTTCAACTACTAATAGGTTAGACTCTACCATCAACCTAACTAGAACTTTCCCTCTAAAAAACTTGATGATTTGGATCTCAACATTAAATTCTTAAAAAAGGTTAATGTAATTTCCAAAGCCATACACCTAGAACATTATCTAAGTGAACCAAATTATTTTTAAAGACAACACAAGAAAAAATTCAATGTTTACTATATGAAATTATCATGTTACATTGCATGCTAAAAATTGCACACAAGCTTCATGCCTAGTGTAGTGATAAAAGAGAAAGAAAATAGAAAAGAAATCGCCATTTCTATGAGGAAGACGATAAAAGTGGAAAAGTAAAAAATAATGTGATAAATCCACCATGATGAACCCATGAGAGAGTGAAATGTAACCATAGTGATGATCAAGTGGTAACTCACAATCTTGTTCTACCAAACACTAAGCTCAAGGTTAGGATGAGGGAGCAATCTAACTCAAATCTATACACTATCCACACTTGAAAAAAATAATAACACTAAACAAAACCCAAGAATGAGGTTGATATTGAACATCTGAAATACTAAGATGGGAGGGGTGAATCATTATTCCTATAATAATATTAAAATAATTAAATAGTTCTCCACAACATAATTAAAATTACTAAACAATAATCAATATAACACAACACCACATAACACTGAGATTTTTATTGTGGAAACCCAAGATGGAAAAAATCGTGGACAGGGTTAACTCTCAAGTATTAAGTAACTAGTTATAGGATACATAGGTGGCTCACTCCTTGGTGGCTCACTTCCCAAGATACAAAAGCCAACTATTACAACTGAGAGATGACTTACTATTGAATTATATGTTAAAAAACTAAACTACTAAGATTTCATCTGCATATGCATGAATATAGTTCTCACTAAAGCACAAAGTTATTTTGTACAAAAACTACACTGGGTTACTATAGAACATATATAATTTTGCAAGATAATATCAATAGATCGCTAACATAAATCAGATATCAAAACAACTACATTTTATGCCACTTCATAAATGTATATATATACTAGATCTACATTTCCATAGTTCACCTTTTTTGGCATATGGCTTCTAGTGTTGTCATTGATTGGGTCCATAGTTTAGTATTTATTCATACTAGTAGATAGAATGAAGAATAGGGTTTTTGATTAAAGGTAAAAAAATTTATTTGTTTACTTCATCGAACTAATATTTTTAGTTGTGGATATCAGAGAAAGTTATGTTGATGTTCATACTATCTTATCCAATAATTATCTTCGTGCACATTTATTGGTGTATGATCTAGGAGATATGGTGCATTGATCTTCTAGTTATTTGTGTTAGAAGGATGGATATAGAATTTGCGAATGTCTAAGGAGTAATTGGTTAAATGGTTTTGTGTTTGAACATGTTTATGTGGGTCCTCACTATGCTATGACCGACTATGGATGGTACACATAAAGAATTAGTTGTGGATTTAAGCAAAAGTTGGAAAGTATTTTATATTTTATTAAAGATGACATATGGATGATCAAATATTTGGTAGCAGATATATATATGGCATTAGTTGTATCATTTTGAAGAGGAGAATGTGTGATATGTGAAGCATGTTAGTGTGTGAGGAAAAATTAAAAAGGATAGTGGTGCTAATTTATATATGTATGAATTTATGATGTGAATTGTAGAGGAAAGCAAAGCAAAGCAAAGCGAAGTGCAAAATTAGACAAAGGGTCCAAAATTTGATCTCTGAGCCTAAATGAGACTATAACCTGGCATAAGTAGATGCTATTACTTCAATTCAAAACCTTCAGATGGTCTTAATCTAAAAAAATTGTAAGGCAGTGAGCCTTTCTATTTTGAGTAGTGAACTCTATGAAGTGAGCCTGAATGCAAGTGCATTCCCATTTTGTAAAACTTATATTTGAGTACTCAAATTATGGATTGACCTCCATCGTGGTTTTTCCCCTAATAGGTTTTCCACATAAAAATCCTTGTGTTATGGTGTTTTGGATGATTATTTTGTGTGTTTTCATTGTTCCTTTGGTGTAATGTTCAAATGGTTTAAATATCTAATTAATAAAATTCAGATTTGTAGAACACCGATTCACCCCCCCTCTTAGTGTTCCCCTGAGTCCAAAAAATTGTATCAGAGAATAGCTCCTCGGAAGAAGTTTAGCAACTTGAGGTAGATCTTGAAATGTAATGGACTCTGGTAGTCTTCAACAATAGATTTGGTGGCACTTGATGACCTTGATCAGTCTAAAGTAGAAGTGCTAGAATTGAAAGAAAATCTTAGGGATGTATTCATTCATACATTAAAGGATTAGATTTTTAAATATAGGGAAAAGAGGAAGGATCTATGTGATCAGATTAAGCAAAAAAAGAGCGAAAACATGGATGATACTCACCTGAATCAAACCTTGAAGGAAATAACTGAAGAAAGTGAAAATCTCGCCAAAGACAATGCTACCTTAAGACATGAGATGGAATCTATGGTGATGAAGCTGACTAAGGAGATTGAAGAAAGGAAGATGAATGAGGCGAACCTTTCTTAGTCCTTAAGAGAAGAATTTGATGAATGCAGAAGAGTAAATGGAGAATTCATTTAGTTGGAGAGTGAATTGCAACGATCCAAAAACAATGAAGAGGAACTTGATAAATAGATTGTTATTCTCAGGAATGAACTTACTACTATAAATGAATACAAGGAGAAGTTTAAGATTAGATCAGTTAAGCTTGATGAGATGACTCTAAATTAGAAGAGTGTAAATGGAAAGCGAGGTCTTGGATATGAAAAAGGAGAAATCTTTGAATCTGGACTAAAGAATTTTTGGCAAGGTAACTAGATGAACAAAGGTGGAAGGTATCCAGTAATACAACCCAATGCTCAAAATTTTAATGGATATTATTTTTCTTGCAATAAATTTGGTCATATGACTACTCAGTGTAGAAGTAAAATAAAATCAATTAATCCATCATTCCCACGTCAGAGTTTCAATTACAAAAAATTTGGTCATAAATCAATTGAATGCAAAAATGTGTCAAATTACTTTGTTAGGAGAAGGAATGTTGAATGTTATACCTATGGAAGAATTGGGGATATTGCTAATCAATGTAGATAAAAAATAAATCAATGGAATGTTTTTTCTGGACAAGGAAATAATGTGTGATACAATTGTAAAAAATATGGTCACATTGCAAGATT
This sequence comes from Sequoiadendron giganteum, assembly GCA_007115665.2. Lineage (NCBI taxonomy): Eukaryota > Viridiplantae > Streptophyta > Pinopsida > Cupressales > Cupressaceae > Sequoiadendron > Sequoiadendron giganteum. The sequence goes on from CM021107.1 coordinate 524,639,568, forward strand.
CTCTAGAAATAAAAATATGGATAGAAGAGGTTCGATATACAAAGGAAAAAATATGCTAAAAGATGATAAAGAAAAAGGAAACTGACTCTAGATGAAATACGAGATCATATGAAGAAGACGTGGGTAAGAAAGCTCGAGTCTAATGTAGGAAAAAGTTCTATACTGAAACCTACTTCTAGTAGTTCCTCCATATATTGATTTTAGGTCACTGGCCTAGGGGGAGATTTTCAAGAAAATATTTTCCCTTGTTTGTAGCTAGTACCGGAACACAAAATATTGTCAAAAAGGTGTATTAATGATCTTCAGAGGTTTTGAAAAAAATTCACAAGGAAATTGAAGAAATCATAGGTCTATGGAAGAATTTTTCTCTCATTGTCTGAGAAAATAGGGCATCCAAAATACCTAGAGAAAAAGCATTAATTACATCAAAAGTTGGGTGTGCGATGTTATAAAAGGAAGTTGGAACCCTCATTTGTCACCTTGCATCAAAGAAGAGAAGGAAGAAATCACTCGCTGGCATAATTTCAAAGGAGTGAAGATAATTTGACAGAAAATCTCTAAATCCATCATGTACTTCTGTTGTTTTTGGATTTCCATATAATTTTTTGTGTGGGAGATAAACATAAGTACGAAAGGAAAAATGGAACAAATCAAAGGGACTTGGTGGATATATCCATTGTGGATGTCTAAGGAGGAATTGGTTAAATATTTTTGCGTTCAAACATGTTTATTTGGGTCCTCAATATGCTATAACTGACTATGGATGGTACGTATAAAGAATTAGTTGTGGATTTAGCTGACGATTGGAAAGCATTATATATTTTATTAAAGCTAACATATGGATGATCAAATCTATGGTAGCAGATATATATATGAGATCGGTCATATCACTTTGAAGAGGCGAATGTGTGAGATGCGAAGTATGTTAGTGTGTGGTGTTAAATTTAGAAGGATAGTGGTGCTAATTTATTTATGTATGGATTTATGATGCAAATTGCAGAGAAGAGAATAGCGAACTGCAAAATCAAACAAAAGGTCTAGAATTTAATCTATGAGCCTAACTAGAACTATAACCTGGCATAAGTAGATGCTAATAATTCAGTTCAAAACCTTCAGATCATAGTAATCTAAAAAATTTGTAAGGCAATGAGCCTTTTTATTTTGAGCAGTGAGCTCTAGGTAGTGACCCTGAATGCAAGTACATTAACATTTTGTAAACTTTTATTTGAGTACTCAAATTGTGGATTGACCCCCACCTTGGTTTTTCCCCTAATAGGCTTTCCACACAAACATCCGTGTTATGGTGTTGTGGATGATTACTTTGTGTTTATGCATCTTTCATTTGGTTTAATGTTGAAATGGTTAAAATATCAGATTAATAAAGTTTAGATTTGTAGAACACTGATTCACCCTCCCTCTTAGTGTTCCCTTGAGTCCAGCAAGCTTGCATTAGAGATAGAGTCAGGTGAGGGCATTACATAAAGTATTGAAGATGTCAGCGTAGATGCAAAAAGGATTTCCCATTCTATATCAAATAGGGATGGACCAAAAAAAACTTCGGTACACCACTGCATACACCAAAACTTGTGCAGAAAAATATCACCAATCTCCTCCTTTTTCATTGATGACAAACAAAATTTAGAAATTCCAAAGACTTTAAAAAAAAAACTCTAGAACTCCCCATAAGACGACTATCTCTATTTTTTGTTGTTTTTCAGAATTTTTTTTTTTCCTTTCTAGTTCTCTCCTTTTTTATATCAATGAAGAAGGGGTATAGAGTTAAAATATTAGGATGTGCTTGATGCACCACTAGAGAAAGAATTCTTTATTTTCTAAAGATGGGCGACCCACTTATACTTATTATCATTCCCAAGGATCAAAGAGAGTTTCCATTTGTGTCTTCAAAAGGGCATGATTCATTAGTGAAATATTGTCTACACACATCTCCTAGAGATTGCCTAAGGGAAAAATGACTTTGTCTCATTTTTGTTGTAGTTCAAAGTAATTTTTGTGCAGTTCCTCAATTGAGGATCTCCTAGATCTAGACAAGTCATTAGATAACTTAAAAGAATGGTATGCTTACCTGATCATTGACTCAATTAAGTCAAGCTCTTTTTTGATGATGGTTGTGGCATTTGGCTAGTGTAGGCTATAAAAATACAAGGAATTTCGTTACTTGAGGGTAAGTGCACCAATCTGTGACACAATTTAGGTTCCAAATTGGAAAAAGCATTGGAAAAAACCTAAAATAAGACATTTGGTGCATGCCAAATTTGGCTTGTGCGAAATGTCTTATTTGACATAAAAAGAAAAAATTGGGTTTCAAACCTTCATTTTGTCTTCAACCTGTAGCTTGAGGAAGAGGATTTTAGGTCTGCAACTCACGCTCGCCAAATCTCTTTGATTGTTTGCATCCTTAGCTTACCATTTTCCATGAGGATGCTACCAACATGTTGGAGAGGTTGAAGATTGCAAAGAGGTGTGTATTTTTATTCTATTTATTTTGAATTTGATTTGGAATGCAAATTTAAATATATTTTTATAATAAAACTTTGTTCTAATTCTCAGGGAATGAATCTCCACTTCAAAACATTGAGAATTCAAAATCACCCCCTCATGAAGAGCCTCCTATAAAAGAACAATCTGAAACCCCTCCATCAATTCATAGGCATCCTCAAGGAAGACAAGAAAATATTCAAAATTAAATTGAAAACAATCAAAGAGACATTCAACAATTAATTGCAAGATTAAATGAGTATGCCAAAACCCACCCTTATAGGAGAGGTATTGTTGAATCATTGAAGTAAATTTTAACTCATGTAGGAGAAATGAGCGAGAAAATGAATTTCTGGTCAACTAAGAGGCATGAGATGAGACAATTTTATGCTAATGGTTTGCCATATGCAAATGTCAAAAAACTAAAAATTAGAAAATCCAAGTTCTGTGCCTTATTTATAGACCCAAAAAAAAATGAACCATTTTCCCATGCATGCAGGAGGTTCCCCATCCATTGGTGCCACCATGAGTTAATGAAAAAAAAAAATTGGGAGCGGTGGTGGATGGTATTTGACCAACCTCCATGCAATAACCATGAGGTACTGCAATAATTTTTGAGAAAACTCTATTGCGAGTTTGTCCTCAATAAATTTCAAACTATTTTGACATCTTAGAATTTTAGGGTAGAGGTGGGGGCTCCACACACGATAGACCTATTGTACGACATAATCCAAATTTGGCACCGAGAGACTTGGGAAGACCCATGGTGGAGTATGTCATTGTTCCTTCCATTGTTAAGGGTAGTGTAGAGGTGGACATGATGAAGTTGATTGGATCACTCACCTAGACCATTTTATGGTGTGTGAGTCCTCTAGTAGAGCCTGGTGTAGAGGAGACGTGTAGGCCTCGACCTCCACCCCACTATTGTGGTGCTTGTGGTGTTGTTTGCACATATGATTATCAAGGTGCTTATGATGTAGCTACGCAACCTATGTTAGTTGTAGAGGCAATGGATTTCACAGATGATATTCTTAATGATACATTCGACATTGAAATTCAGGTAAAATTTGGCAAGTTATTTTAATGTTGTTTATTAAAATATATTTTGAAATTTAAGAATAACTAAATTAGTAGAATTTTGATATGATGAAATTCTAGGGTCACACTATTCATGAGGGGTGATATAATCCTATAGACCCTTATACATTCTCAACGATGAGTCCATAGGTATGCAACTAGTATTAAAGATATTATTATTGCATTTGAATAGTTCAATGTTATATTTGAATGTTTATCTCATAACATGATTTGGATTTCAAATAGTTTCCTGATGCAACTTCTTCCTCCACACCTCGTGATTCATATCCTCAAAAAACGTAAACTCAGGTACCCTTTATTCATTAATAGTGTTGTAAATCTATGTTAGTTTTCATAATTTTTTGTATATAAAAGTCTAAAAAATTGATGATAAACACAAACATTGCATTCAAGTATTCCTTGATCGTGTCACACTATGTTCTCCTAATTGATTTTTTTCATTTATTGCTTCCTAATCCCTCACAATTAACATTTAATATTTCACCCTATTTTCCATGATCCCCTTGTAGCCCATCCCACTAATATCTTCTAGTCCATGCTATGTGTCATTATGTCCTACTCCCATCTTATTTTACCCATTATTATATCACTCTAGATGTTCCATGATCCCCTATGTTCCTTTATATAATCCTATGTTATAACATATGTATCCACGTTTCATCCTAGATAACTCTTCTCTATTATTGCTACACATAGGTTAAGTTCTCACTTCGTGTACTATAGTCAAATCCTAGACACCTCCTAATTCACCCTATGTTGCATTATTCCCTAGTAATTGCATCCCATTAACCTCAAATTTTCCACCATATATTTTTTTATCCCATCCCATCAATCTATACTAGTCCATCCTATGTTCCATTAATCCTTTTGGTGCAAGGGCACCACTCTTTTCTATGTTTCTTTATTAAGTGTATAATAGTGGTGCAGGAGCGCCCATGGGTCTAAGGGACCTAAAATCATTTGTTACATTTTGTTTCTTTGTTTAATGTTGGAATAAGGTCTCATGGACCATTTAATTTCTTTTTAATATGTGTCCTAGGGATTTGGTGGAGTTTTGGTCTTGATGACCAATGTTTTGTATAGACAAGGTCTCCATCCTCCTTTGTAAGTCTAGTGCATTTTGGAAAATTAAGAAAAAAGGATGCCTTGATGTAGATAGACACCTGAGGGGAGTCATATTTTTTATTTTGAGGATTTTTGGATGCCTTTCACACAATTTGGAGGAATCTTTGTAGTTGGATTGGTGAAAATTGGCTAAATTGCCTTAATTAGGCATTAAAGAGTAAAAACTGAAGTCTTTTTGTGTTTCCAATGGCCAACTGATTCAAATTTTAGTTGGAGGAAGTTGGAGGAGGTTGGAAGGCTTCATATATGCCTAGCTTGGTTGAGGCAAGGTTGTTCTTGAAATTTGGAAGAATTTTTCAATAAAGAGTTTGTTGATTTATGTGTTTTCTTGAAGAAATTGTTAATCTCGTACTTGGTATGGTCTATACATGTTGTTTCATTCTCCAAGCTTATAATGGTTGGATAGGTAATTGAATAATATTTCTTTTGGCGTTGGATTGATGAGATTTCATTGAGTATCATGGGAGACATATTAATTTTACTCCTAGGTGGTATGAAAACCCTCAAAATCAAGGTTTTGAGTGAATTATGGGTGTTTCTTCCATCCACACATTGTAGAGTTGCTAAATCTTGGTGGGATGGAAAGTATATGCTTGTAATATTAAGAGGGAGTGAGGTCTAAATCACCATATTTATGGTTGTTTGTTGAAACCTAAGTGCTAGAGGGTTGTTGAACCTTGTTTTGTCCTAATGTGACATGATCCAAATGCTTTCAAGTTTTGTGGGTGGTCTGAGTTGTGAACCCTAGGTGTGTGGGGGCTGATAAATTAAATAATAATAGATTTTATGACTCTTTGTAAGATTATTTGAGAGAATCATGGAATTGGATTGTCTTTGCCATCATAGTTGTTTGTTTACCTTCCCTACCACTCTGCATCAAATAGGCAAGGTGTGTTAGGATGTTTGATTTGAGTCCTTGAGTCTTAATAAGGTCCAATGTAACCATTCTATTTTAATTGATCAACTTTGAGGGGCTTTTGTATTCATCTTGTAAGGTTTTCAAATCATGTGGAAGGAATTCTCAAAGTTGACAAGGGGTGTCAAGGTAGATAGGATGATGTTTTCTTGAATAAGTCATGATTTCTTAGTTGAATAAGGTCTCATTATACTATGTGTAATAGTTTAGGTGTTTAAGAGGGTCTAGGAAAATATAAAGAGTCAAAATTTGAAAGTGCTAAATTTGTGAGTTTCATAAATGCAACAAATTTGTAATGCAATGGTCATGAGAGGTTTAAAAAGTAGTTGTAAGGAAGTTGGGCATTGTTTTGATGAGGATAAGGCTTTAAAAATGAATGAAAAATCATTTTCTAATGCTGGCTTGAAGTTTGAATTATTGGCAATAAGTTTCAAGGGTTTGTGTTAAGTTTAAAGTTATGTTGCTTTGTAAATTTGGCCTAATTCATGGCCTAGGATAATGTTGAGGGTCTAATTTCAAGTGATTGGTCCAAAAGACTTGTATCTAGTTAAGAGATATGTTGTATAACTCTAAAATGGGTATCTGAATCCACCTTTTGATTGTCAAGTGTTTTGGAAAGCATGGGAGTTAAAGGCCAAAAACTGAGTTTGCACTACTATTAGGTTACATGGGTGAAAGTGAGAAGTTAGACTCCCAATTGTTTTCAAGCTTTGAGGATTGTTTGGATAACTCTAATAGGAAATTTGAATCTTTTTAGATGTCTCTTGAATGCAAGTTGTCACTTTGAATTATTTTGAGCCCCCTCTCTGCATCGCCCTTCAATTCCCATCCCATTACCCTCTCTTATTTCACCTTGTGTTCCATTATCCCCTCTTGGTCTTTATATAAACATGATACCTAAGATATTTGTTTCATTTGCAGATGTTGACAAGAGATATCCCTAGTGATGTTGGTGGCATGATGGACCATGGAATTGTTGTAGCAATAGCCAGTTCTGATCCATTGAGAGAGGTATGGAATAGATTAGTTGATTTGACATTATATTTTCTCTTTTATGGTCTATTATAGAAAATTTTCATGATAATTTTAATTAGTTTAATTTCTATCTTCATGGATTCTATAGGTGGTTGTCACTCTAGATCATGGATGTGGTGATGTTGTAAATGTGCATGATGACTATATGTATGCAGTAAGTGATTATATATTTTGTTATATACCATTCCACAATTCAATTTCTATGTTTTAAAATCTTTACTTTTAATTGTATTAGTTGAAGGTCCAAAGTGAAGAGAGGAGGACTAGCAAGCATGTTCAAAAGATAAGAGAAGCAATAGTTGCTCCATCCAACTGAATTTCTAAGGCAGCACAAGATCTATTTCCTTCCCCTAGAGGGAAATGACTATGTATTAATGTTGTTTGTTGTATGCCTATGTGGCATTTTGGAACATATGTTTTGTACTATTGATATATATACGTGATATTTTATGTCCATATGGCTCCTTTGTACTAAGCCTATGGGTAAATGCACAAAGTTGGGTCCACGAAATGTGGAAGTTTTTTCCTTACTCGAAAAAACAAAATCGGCTAAGTGAAATCAGGATTTCGTTTTTAATAAACGGGATCCCGTTTAGGCTCGGGATCTTGAGCCAAAAATCAAAAAATGGGATCTCGTTTAAAACGGGATCCTATTTTGAAAAAAATCCACTTTTGGAAAGTTTTCAAAATGGGATCCCGTTTTGGAAACTTTCCAAAAATGGAAATTTCCATTTTTGGGAACTCTTGAAAACGGGATCCCGTTTTTTAAAATTTCAAATGTAGGTCGGGTTTTTTCTTTGTTTATAGGTTCAGGATATGGTTTGGGGATCTGAACCTAAGCCATGGACCTAGTTTGACTTGCAAGTTGAAGGTCCCAACAATGTCACAAATAAATACTGACTTTGGGCATACGTCTGAAGGCTTTATTTGTAGATTTTTTTGATGAAATTAAAACCCATTATAGATTAGACAGTGTAGATTCCAAATATGTAATTTTTTTTACAATTGGATTATTTTATTTATTTTTCATTTAATTTCTAATTAAACAGGTCCATAAACTTGAATTATCAGTGCTTTTTAGTATTTTAATAACTTTTTATCAACATAACATTTTTATGAACAGATTGCATGAGGGAAAATTTCAAACAATTCTTTTCAATTTAAAAAGAAAATAAAAAAATGATAAGTTTAGGTCATCTTATGCGTGTCGTACACGATGATTTTTCAAAACAACAAATATACCTAATAAAAATTTAACAATAAAAAAAATATTCAATAAATAATTACAAAAAAATATCAAAGGCAAGCTTCAATGAGTCACAAATATTTTTCCAAAAGTATTTAGAAAAATACAATAATTTAGGTCAAAATACAGATTTTGTACACATGCATGGTATGGTGAAAAAAAAAAATGACTTTTAAACAATGGTTTTTATAAATGCTTATTGAAACTCAATTTGTACAATCTGGGTATTGAAATAAATTACATATTTGGAAACTAGACTCCGATTACTACATTTTGTGATCAGTGACTTTTTTGAAGATTCCATCTCTAAGTGCTTAAAATTTTAAAAATCAGGGAAAACACTTCCACTTTTTCACCAAAAAGTGGACTCAACTTCTTGCCAGCACCCCTATATGGGTTTTTTGGATATATTGTATATACTTTTATCAATATATATAATTGTATAGCCTTTCGGATTTTTGATTAAAGAAACTCTTATTTTTCTACTACCATTCTTGAGTGATTTTATCATGCATATCATGTAATTTGTATGCTTGAATGTTGTAGGCATGAATTTTTTTTACATCTAATTCTTATTTATTTTTTGTCGAATGCTCAATAAGCCCCATCTAAAGCGTATTGTATAAATAAGCTCCATTCTTTGTGGTTTGTATCCTTTGGAATTCTTCAATTAATTGTGCCTCACTTATTCACATGTATGCTTCACTTATTCACATGTATACTTCACCTATATTGTGTGTATTCACGTATATGCTTCATGCTTCAAATGCATAGCCGCAAAAATATTTTGGGGAAAAATTTGACAAACCAAAATTATAATACTTTGTGAAAAAATCGAGAAAAATTGTACAACAAAAGATAAAAACTTTTTATTTTTAAATTGAAAGGTATTTCCATAGCATATAGAGATATAGAGAGAAAATAAAATTAATATTTTAACTAATGAATTGTAAAAAAGGGTTTTTGTAGTTTATATTCATGTCGTTTATTACATTGCACTGCACATCTTTCAAAGTCAAAGCATTACTTCACTGCATAACTAATAAGTAGATGTTGATAGATGCCAAAAATTTAATTACAATATATTTTGTACAACGTCAACCTAAGCAGTTATGCAATTTCTTCACATTGCATAACTAATAACTAGGAGTAGCTACCAATTGAATTTTATTATCATGGCATTCTATGAGACCAAATTTCTTTGAGATAATTTTTCAAATAGTTCCCTGCCTTGTCTATGTTACCACATTTTTCATACATGTCTACCAAAGAATCTATAAAAATATACTATTGGATGTTTTTAAAACTATACCTTACACTTGCTAATGCAATTTTCATTATTAGGTCATCATATAAAAAAATATGAAAATTTTACTTCTTGCTCCCACTTGTGGTATTAAACAATATAATATTGCAATCAAATGAGATCACACTTTGATAAAAAAAGCCTTATTGATCGTGAGAAGTGATGACTCAAAGTATGGCACGATCTGATATTTAACAATATTCAACCATTGCAAGGTCACTGACTTAACTACTCTAGACACACAAGTTCAAGAATTTTAAAAGTGTCCCATGGGGACGCGTCCCCCCCAAAAAACTCCACGTTTCCTAGAGGGGGATGTCTCAGAGATTTGGGGGCTTGGGGGAGACGTCCCCCCAGCAATGCCACCATCCCACCACTAGTGTAGTTGTGTCCAAGATGTTGATAGGACATTGAGGATGTTGGGGTGTCCTCAATATGTCTAAGGGAATCCGAGTTGTCTCCAAGATGTATAATTCTTATACTTATACATCTTTCTAAAACTTTTTTTCCAAGTTCTATATGTATTTCAACACCCTACTGCCCCCTCACCACCATCCCCCCACCACCCCCCTGTCATTCCCAATTTTAGGCCCCCTATCCCCACGTCTTGGAAACACATCCCCTATTGTCCCCATCCCCAAAACCTGTGGAAAACTGAGAATTTAATATCTGTCTTGATTTCTTCTCACACCTTTCTATTGAGCACCAGTTTTGCACACTCCAACAAAATATTTATCTACTATTGTGCAATGAAATCTCTAAATAGGTGAGGATGACTTTTGTTTCTCAAGAAATCTACACATATCACTCACATTTTTTGGCCTAAGTAATAAGAGGCCGCTCTGATCTTATTTCAAAAATCCATGCCTAAAATGCTAGGCAACCACTCCTTTGATCTGGTTGTAGAAGAACCCTCATTCGGTTGCCCCAAAAGGTAGTGGATGCTTGGAACCAACAAATTACTTGTGTGTTATGGATCATTCATTAATTCAAAAAGGATCATGCCTTTGTTCACATGCTAGAGAATGCCACTTTTGTGTGGCATGTGACTAAGGTAGTTGAGTTTGGCACATTAATCTCTTCTCAAAACATTCTTCACAACACCACACTCTTCATAGACTGTAGATATTTCACATCAAAAAAACCGCACCTTAGATGGCATGATCTATTACATGCATCAAAAAATATCACAATCACAAAGACTCTAATACCATATGTTGGTAAATTCAAAAATGTTAATGGTGAAAAAATTCATTCATCATGCATTTTAGTATACAAGATACAAATAGATCCATGCCTAGAGAAATAAAGCAAGTTGATAAGCTTCTATAGAAAATTTCTTAGGATGATGAATCCTATATGGCCATTAAGTGTAGACAAAATTGAAATAGTGTTGGCAATCGATTGAAAAATAACTCGTAAGGACCCTATATGCCAAATAAATCTCTTAGTTTGAAGACTTGCTACTATGTAGCCTAAAATGATTGTTAGATTGTTACCCTTTTCAAGATGGTTTTGAATCTCAAGATATGAATTAGGAATGAAATTTGAAAAAAAAAACTTGGGAAGATGTGGTTCCTTGGTTTGTCTATTGGGATATTATTTTAACTATCAAAAGAACATTATTATTTTAACTATGAAAGAGATCATGTTTGTCAACTTTTTTCCCGAGTGAAAATTAGCCACCACAGGAAAATTCCTCCGAGATAGAAAAAACCAAGAGAGGTTATTGTGGAAGGGCCCAACTTCATCCCATAGGCTCAGACGATAAATTTGTAAGAATCCCGGTGTCTGAATACTAGCATGCTGAATTTTGTAGCCATTTTGCACTTTGGACCTTTAAGGGATCGATTCGGTTGAACGTAGCCCAGAGCGATTTCATGTGTTTGGTGTGAAAGGGCACCATTCCTAGTGTAAATTAACCCACCCAAACACATTGGAATGGTTCGTTTGGTCACACGAGAAGCAGAATGAAATTTACACCACTTTGCAACTTTCAACTACTTGCATTTGACAACTTTTTCCCCAAGTGAAAATTCACCACCACGAGAAAACGCCTCCGAGATATCAAAAAACAAGAGAGGTTATTGTAGATGGGCCCAAAAAAACCTTAAAATATCATATGAGAATTTTCTAAGAATCACGGTGTCTGAGCAATAGCATTCTGAAGTTTGCAAACATTTTGCACTTTGGATCTTTAAGGGATCAATCCGGTTGAACGTAGTTCGGAGCAATTTCACATGTTTGGGTGCACAAGAGGAGCATTCCTAGCATAAACGTACCCACCCAGATGCATTGGAATGGTTTGTTTGGTCACACGAGATGTAGAATAAAAGTTGCACCACTTTGCAACTTTCAACTACTTGCATTTGACAACTTTTTCCCCGAATGAAAATTTGCCAGCACAAGAAAATGCCTCTGAGATACCAAAAACTAAGAGAGTTTATTTTATACGGGCCCAACATGATCCCATAGGTTTAGATGAGAAATTTCTAAGCCTCATGGTGTCTGAGTAATAGCATGTTGAAGTTTGCAGCCATTTTGCACTTTGGACCCTTAAGTGATCGATCTGTTAGAACACAGCCTGAAGTGATTTCACGTCTTTGGGTGTGAAAAAGGACCATGCTTAGCATAAAATTAACCACTCAAATGTGTTGGAATGTTTTTTTTTGTCACACAAGATGGATAATGAAATTTGCACCACTTTGCAAGTTTCAACTACTTCCATTTTAAAACTTTTTCTGCAAGTGAAAATTTGCCATTACAGGAAAATGCCTAGGGGATAGCCAAAACTGAGAGAGGTTATTGTAGATGGGCCCAAAATGATCTTTTAGGATGAGATGAGAAGTTTCTAAGCATCACGATGTTTGATTAATAGCATGATGAAGTTTTCAACCAAATTTCACTTTGGACCCTTAAGGGATCGATCTGGTTGAACATACCTCAGAGCGATTTCGCGTGTTTGGGTGTGAAAGAGGAACATTCCTAGCATAAATGTACCAACCAGGATGCATTGGAAAGGTTCGTTTGGTCATACAAGATGCAGAATGAAAGTTGCACCACTTTGGATCTTTCAACTACATGCATTTGACAACTTTTTCCCAAAGTGAAAATTCGCTACCGCAGGAAATTGCCTCCGAGATAGCCAAAATCGACATAGTTTATTGTAGATGGTCTCAACACAATATTTTTGGATTAGATGAGAATTTTCTAAGTGTCACAGTGTCTGAGTAATTGCATGTTGAAGTTTGTAGCCATTTTGCACTTTGGACCCTTAAGGGATCAATTCGGTTGAATGTAGCTCAGAGTGATTCTGCGTGTTTGGGTGTGAAAGAGGACCACGCCTAGTATAAGAATACCCACCTAGATGTGTTGGAATGGTTCATTTGGTCACATGAGATGCATAATGAAAGTTTTACCACTTTGCAACTTTCACCTACCTGCATTTGACAACTTTTTCCCCGAATGAAAATTCGCCATCACAGGAAAATGCCTCCGAGATAGCCAAAAACGGCATAGTTTATTGTAGATGGGCCCAAAAAAATCTTGTAGGATTAGACAAGAATTTTCTAAGCATCATGGTGTCTAAGAAATAGCATGCTGAAGTTTGCAGCCATTTTGCACTATGGACCCTTAAGGGATCGATCCGGTTGAACATAGCTCAAAGTGATTTCACGTGTTTGGGTGCGAAAGAAGACCATGAATAGAATAAAATTACCCACCTAGCCATGTTGGAATGGTTTATTTGGTCACACGAGATGCAAAATGAAAGTTACACCACTTTGCAACTTTCAACTACTTGCATTTGACAACTTTTTCCTCGAGTGAAAATTCGCCATCACAAGAAAATGCCTCCAAGATAGCCAAAACTGAGAGAGGTTATTTTAGATGGGCCCAATGTGATATTTAAGGATTAGATGAGAATTTTATAAGCATCACAATGTCCAAGTACTAGAATGTTGAAGTTTGCATCCATTTTGCACTTTGCACCCTTAAGCGATCGATCTAGTTGAACATAGCTCAGAGCGATTTCGCGTGTTTGGGTGCGAAAGAAGACCATGCCTATCATAAAGTTACCCACCTGAATGCATTGGAATGGTTTTTTTGGTCACTCGAGACACATAATGAAAGCTGCACCACTTTGCAACTTTCAACTACTTGCATTTGACAACTTTTTCCCCTAGTGAAAATTCGCCATCACAAGAAAATGCCTCTGAGATAGCCAAAACTGAGAGAGTTTATTGTAGATTGGCCCAACACAATATTTTAGGTTCAGATGATAAGTTTATAAGCATCATGGTATCCAAGTAATAGCATGCTGAAGTTTGCAACTATTTACCACTTTGGACCGTTAAGGGATCGATTCGGTTGAACGTAGCTCAGAGTGATTCCCTGTATTTGGGTGCGAAAGAGGACCATGCCTAGCATAAAAATACCAACCTAGACACATTGGAATGGTTCGTTTGGTCACAAAAGATGCAAAATAAAAGTTGCACCATTTTGCAACTTTCAACTACTTGCATTTGACAACTTTTTCCTCGAACGATCTTGTAGGTTTAGACAAATATTTCGTAATCACCACAGTTTATGAGTAATACCTTGTCAAAGATTGTTGCCCTTTTGCACTTTGGACCCTTAAGGGATCAAGTCAGTTGAACCTATCTCAGAGTGATTGTCCTCTCTTTTCTATGGAACTAGGTGGGCAACAAACTTAAATGTGTTTTAATTATATTTTGGTTCGATTTCAAGTGGTCAAGAGAAACCTGTTTAGGGGTAAAGAATCTGGTCTAAACCTCTATCTCATTCTGATTGGCCAAAATATGATGTCGAGTGGCAAGGTTATCCTATTGTGAGTTTGGTGAATTGATGTCCAAGTTGGAATATTTGAGAGAAGTTGTGTCATCTCTCCTATTTGGTTAATCTAGTCTGCATCATGGTTCTTGTTTGGAACAACCTCATTAGGTCCCCTTGTGGTGTTGTAGATTGCTGCATAGTAGTTGTTTGGTTGAATGTCATACCCTAAGGTATGTTTATAGATGACCTAGGTTGCATCAATTTCTATGAGGCACATGCTGCCCCTACCATGTCAACTCTACAGATTTGGCAAGTCGGTGAACTCACTAGCTTTGCAATTCGGTACCATTGAAAAGGTAGGTGGTACAAGAGAACCTTGGCACCTAGTCACAAATTTCCATGTTTGATGGTTAGAATGCACCCTTGCATTAAAAATGTGTCAAAAAGTGAGTTTGAAAGCCTAAAAGGAAACATGAAATATTGTATCTCAATGACATAATGGAGTCATTAGTTTAGTTAGTAGGAAAAGTGATATAGTTGCAAATTTGTGAGCTGCATAATGCAATAAATTTGTAATTGCAACGATTATGTGTTTTGAAAAGTTTGTTTCTTGGTGGTTAGGACATTGATCAGTTATAGGAGGATGATAAATTCTATGTTAAGCCTAGTGAGTCTTGAGTTGTGGTTGTTGGATTGGAGGGAAAAGTATAAAGCTTGGAAATTACTTTGTTTTCTTATAGTTTTACTGATTTTTCTAAGTTCCCTAGCTGTGTATAAGCTAAACAGGTCTTATATGTATTGAATTCCCTTCAGAAACAATAGATAAATTTTCTAACTTGTTTTTGGTTCCTTGGCAAGGTTTGGTTTAATCTTTTAGTGCCTTAATTCATCAAATTTCTCCTACCGGGTTCCTGAAAAACCTTAAGGGTTTGGGGTTATTCTAATGGTATAACCATCATCCCACCTACTATCACCAAATGTAACTCAGTGGGATGATGTAGTTGAATGTAGGGAATGTTATTTTAGGAGTAGGAGGTGTGGAAGGATGATACCTTGCCTTGAAAAATATGCATTAGTAGGGGCAATAAAATATTCCTTTCTACAATTATATTAAATGTTATTTCATTCTTACTAATTAATCCACATGTTTTTCCTTGAAGACAACTTTAAATGTAAACCATGAATCATTACAACTAATTTTAAATGTAATATACACATTTAATTGAGGAATATATTCAGGAATATACACATTTGCATGTATTAATTTCTCATAATTTTAGTATATCAAAAAATACACTAAGTCAATGACAAATATTACAATAGTGATGGAAGAACATCTTGAAAATCTTCCCATTTGTCAATACTTGTACCAATACATGCAAGGAAATAATCCTCCCATTTCTAGCATAGATCATGAAATATATTGTACTTGAGAAGGCACAAAAGGAGTTGCTGCCTAGTTTCATTTTTCCATTCCACCTCAGCTGGCCCAGCTATTTGCATTCCAAAATGGTTCAAAACATTTACATCCCTTTCTCCCTACAAAACACATGGTTAGTAGCCTCTTTGTGGTTGTGTAGTATCATAGAAATTTGGTCTGCAAAAAACCTGCAAAATCCTCTCAATATTAGACATAGACACACATAAAAATCATTAAACAAGTAATAATTCAATAATGTCAATCATACAGCTAACAAGACCTACTATTACCTTCATGCATGCTAGATAAGGAGGCCAATTGAAGGTCCTACAATGATGATGTTCCCCTTCACTACTTTATCATCTCTCGATGACCCTACGTATAAATTTCAAATATATCACTGAGAGGCTTACCATAAAACATGTAGCATATAAGAATCTGATAAATCTAGGAGATGGAAAAGAAAGAGAAGATTGACAACCAAAAAATTTACCAGCAACCAATGTTTCTCATACCACTGAACACTTGCACCACAAACCGATGTTGTTCTTTTCTTACATAGTTTGACAAACTTCAGTATTACCTACAGTCAAAATTAGAAAAGGATCAATGACAGTCGTAAATGCATATGCCATCAAACAGTAATGGTGAAAAATCCTTATTGCAAGGTGTTGGTCCAAAAGAGTGATCAATAATATGAATTTACAATTTCAATGTGCATACTTACAAATCAATCCAGGGAACCATTTGGGTTTGCTCTACTCTTTATTGTGTCGATTATTGCCTCGTGGTAAGACTCACACACTTTCCACAAGTTCTTGTTCATAGGTCTACCCTTATATTTGATCAAATGAATGTTGGTGGCAACAAAAAGGTTTGAATAGTGAAGAATTTTTCAATGCATGTCTAAGTCCTCAAACAACCAAATTGAATTTTTTTTAAGTGGATACCTTCGAAGCCATGTTCTAGTAACAACCACCGAACATGTAGGATATTCTATGTTTTCTCCGTCTATAACTGGGGGTCCTCCAATTTATTTTTTGCCTCGATACAATGGCAAAGGTAATAATTTGTACCCTCTTCATTGTCTTCATCTGCAATCACCGCATAAACATGCCCTGCATTGATAGGTTCAGCTTGTTAGATTTATTTACTGAGTAACATTATAAAACTTGTAAGTAAGATATATTACTTGATTCTAGTAGGTCCAATACATCATCAAAGTCAATGGATGATTTCATCTCCTTGATTTCTAGAGCCGTTGGGAGCTAATAAGTGTCAAGTGGGGTTAGACTTCTTATAGACCATTCCTCAACCCACTCTGTTGACTCGCAATAATTCCATGATTGAAGTGTACATGCATAACAAAAGCATGCCATCTTCCTTGTATGGATAGTCCATGTACCTACATTGGAGCTTCTAAAAGAGTGTAGCTCACTCGATCCTATTAATGTACAACAATCGTCATAATTTTCAATGTTAGTATCATCTACTAAATGAAAAAATATATGAACTAAAGAATTATCTTCACTACCTGGACCCATTGCACCATTGCACCACTGGACAATTGATCTTGCATCTATCAACTTTACACTATTTGTGTACTTTAACTCTTCTCGTGCTAGGGCTCTTTTGATACATGCATCTGCTCCATCATGCTCCCCCTTTCCATGCCCAGGCTCTGAGAAGTTCCACATATGCTGAACACCACTAATCCTATGCATCCTTCTCAACCAGTACATTCTAACGTTCTTGAATTGTGATGTACAATTATCTGACCATATGATATGTTGACTAAATGATATGCCCCTGCTAGCTAGATCAGCATAGAACATATGAAAGCAACCTTGAAAAAACTTTGTAGAATGTGTGCAATCATCACTGATGTAAAAGTGATACTCAATACTTTCCTATTTTACTTTGTACAATCATTTGCATGAATGAATTATATATGCACAAATATAGCAACCTGCATGGAGTTGTAGTACTATGATTGCACCTCGTTCTGTGGTTGAAGTGTGTAGTTCTCAGTGAAGTCAACAACTAAAATTATATGATGAAGTGGAAATGTGTCCTTGTATAACTTGAGTTGTGAGTCCAACCATTGTGCTTTGTGTGTATGCCTTGCATAATCATAGACCACCTGATCATGAAAAATGCCCATAAACTAATACACTGGAATCTTATCACTGACCAATTAACACTTCTTTGCTTCTTTCCCATCTTTTAGATTGTATGCCACTGTCTTATATTTTCCAAATTCCACAATTTTGTCTCCAATTGTGTGTGTACTAGCCATGTGTTAGAAAATTGGAAAATGTTGCATGCCACCACAATTATCACATTTTCCATCCAAACATGATTTTTTGTAAAAAATTGACCATCCTCTCTTTCACATAAAATGGAAGACAAAAATTTCCTTGACGATTTAGGTGGAGGCATTATGTTACATTCCTGCAAAACATCGTCGGTATGCATATCTACACATATACATCGATCAACATCATAATGTTTAGAAAACTCAATATGAACCCTACAACAACAATTAGTGTGTGTGTGATTTATTTTGACATAAAAAGGCTTTAGCATTTCAAACTACCTTTGACATATTTTAATTTCAGGAAACTTCTGTACAAAATCAGCAAAATTTTTGGTTTGAGTGGTATCCAAATAATGCATTGGATGTGGCTCACATTTTTTACTACCAATTCTCCTTCTTACAAAATATCTTTGATTAGGAGAGGTCCTTGTGTTATCCTTTCAATAATTCACAATTAAAGATTTCAAGCATTGAGCAATTCTTGTGTCTTTCCATGGCACTCTACCCAAAAATGCCCATAACTCATTGTTATTTGGATGCTCCACTCTTTCATGCCTTCCTTTGGCTATCACTAGAGATGATCTACTTATTTTCAAAGACTTACTTTCCTTTGTAAGGTTCACCTTGTTCCTTGTTTGACTACTTAATAGTGTTGTTGTCATCACACACAGTGTGCCACAACTATCCTTCATGCGTGAGGTGGAACCCATGCTCTCGTATGCACTCATCAAGTTATTTAGAATGGAATTTTCACTCGAGTCATTCAAAACTCTTAGCCCAAGAGCCTTCATGGTGGGCCTAAATTTGAGTTGCCTCATCATTTCAACAAATAGTTGGCATCTTCCACCCTCACTTAGCTTCACAAAAAACAAACTCCATATCCTTTGTGCATATCTTTGACATGTACGTTTTGGAATCTTATTAGGCATTCATTTCAAAAAATTGGAATCAATATCAATAAAAAATGTAGGTTTTCTATGAAAAAATTTAGAAGGAGTTTTCAAATGTAATTTTTTTTCAATATTGGGAAGGTCAACAACATCGGGTATAGATCGTGTACTTTCAATTGGTGCTCCAATTGATGAAATACCTTGAGATTGACATGTAAATGATGTTGTACCTCCAACTTGAGATGTCATTTGTGGAGTGCCTTCAAATAGAGATGTGTTTGCTGATGTACTTTCAAGACACAATTTTTTTGATGGTGTGTCTTCAATTGGAGATGTGATTTCCAATGTACCTGGAAAACCACATGTTGTTGTCAATGTGTCTTCAACCGGAGTTGTGCATTGAGCTTCACCTATGGTTGATGATGTGCCCCCAATTTTTGTATCCATTCATTTCCTTCCATAAACTTTCATCATTCTTGCCCTTTTTTTTTCATATTTAAAATATCTCTTAGATTGCATTGGAATTTGTGGTTGTATGGGCTGCAATTCCTTTTCTTCACGAGCTACATTGTTTGATTCTCTTCTCCTTGCATTTTTAGTTGCGCATTCTTCTGGTAATAGAGGCTTTGGTCATTTCCTCGGCATGACCTTGAATGCTACCGGTTCACAAACACACATAAAAAAAAGTAAGTAATGCATTTTACAAAAATATTGATATTGCTAATTACATTGCATTAAATATGAAACACATGGTTATGTGCAGGATCATCATGGAAAAATAGGCCCTTAAGTGGCAATAAAATTCAAAAAATCAGAGTTAGGCAACTTGATGTAAAAATTTGAATAAGTTATCTATATTACTTCAAAAATATGTAACAATAGAATCTGTTGAAAATTTAATGTAGTTTCTAAACTACTAGGTTTTTTTTATAAAATAATAAAATCTATTTGGTGAAAATTTGAAATTTCAATGCAGTAGTACTTAAATTTCATTGAAAAAATAAGAAGTAGGTGTCTGTCTGACCACCCTGACCACAATAAAATGATAATATTTTTTTATAAGATTTTAAATCTATGTATGGGACTCATGTCCTGATGTGGTGCATATTTTTTTGTAATTTTTTTTCCAAGTAAATAATTAATTATGAATTTTTTATTACAACTTTTAAAAAATATAAGAACTCGTGTTTCTGACCACCTTAACTTGGTCAAAACTTCATGAAACTCAATTTTTTTTTTTCAATCCTATAATATGTGAAGCATAGAATGTGATGCATATTTTGGATTCAAAAAATGTGATACCATTTGAAAGCTATATATTTTTTTCAATCAGCCTATCAACTGGGACTTTAGTCGTAATTCAAATAGAAAATGAATAATAATTAATTATTAAATTCAAAGTAAAGCATAATTTATATTGGTGGAAAGATGAGAATCTCCTTTAAAAACCCTTTTCATTTCATCATTTTTGGGTAAAAAAAAGTTCATCAGCCACATAGGCCATCATATTACTTAGATATCACCATTTTTTGGCCCATCATGATCCTGGACATACCCACACCAAAGCATTTTATGAAAGAAGGCAGTGAGTTGTTTGGAATTATCAAACATGTCTATTGTACAAAATATTTTTCGTACATGATGGAGTTAGATGTCTGTAGGGATTTTGAGTGTGTTTGAATAGTTGGAAAAGTACCTAGAGGTTGATGATGTACATGTAGGGATCCATAATGAACTTGTTTAAAGATTTAGATGAAGGCTCTTAATAGACTTACACACAACTTGATCACTTAACTTACCAAGAAATGCCATTTTTGATGTACAGAGGGGTGGAAACTATTCAATACAATAAATCAATGAGAATCAATTAGATTCCAAAGAAAAATCAGATGTTCAATTGAAAATCCCAACTTCTACCAAGCTTTCCCTTGTAGCATAGGTAACCCAGTTCAATGACCTTTTCACCAAGATTTTACAAAACACTTGAAAAAATCAGGGATGATTAAGATACCCATTTGCAAGTTATAAAACATAGGTAAACCCCAACATCAACTCCTTTGGACCAACATTGACTTTCAATAGACCCACCTTGGAGAAGGCTATTCAATTAGCCTAATTTACAAAGAGAGTACCTTTTAAACACTAAATATTTACTCCAAATTCTCAAACTAAAGTATTTTATGTGTCAAAACCTCCAATTTCCTTATTTGTTTCCAAGTCCAAGACCTCTAGACCCCTAATACACCAAACCCTCAATTTGAAGCAAAATACTTGGGGTTTTAATGAAACTCGTATCTCTCGGGCCTGCCAGACCCATACAAAGCACCAAACATACTTACCAGACCCTGCACATGGTGAAGAATACATTACAAGAAAAATCTTTCCCACATTTTGTCAAAACACCACTTGAAGCCCTAATTTTCACCATGATAAGACCTTGCTACAGTCCTAGAACATCATCCGAAACACCCAACCTTGACCCCACAACATTCTAGATAGGTTAAACATGTATTTTAAAAGTTAGACCCATTCCACAAGTTACAATAATAAAAAAAAAGTTAAATGGGTTGAATTACATAATGAAACCCCTCAATCCAAGAACACTATGAAAGTAGGTAGCAACAATAAAAATATATAAATTTCTATATACAAAGAGTTAGAACCCCTAATTAGATGAAAATGAAAGCTAATTCATTAATCTATAACATCCAACCAGTTTTATATCATCTTAGAGTCCGTACAAGTCATACAACAACAAGAAAAGTGAGAGAAACCAATAAATTTCTAGAAAATAACGTTCTTCTTGATAAAAAAAATGGGGTACAAATAAGCCAACAACCTCTCCTTTGAGGCATTGAAGGTTATTAAACATATATTTATTTCATTCCAACTCTCTCAAACTTTGTAAATTTTGCATCTTTTCGCAACTTTTTTTACCACATTTATCCAAATTGGAAGCTATGACACAACCAAACTCCCTTAGCTCCAAATAAATTATAAAATGGTCTAATTGACCTTACTGAACACAATATACTCATCATTAACTAGAATCCTAGCATTTTACCATGCTCACTAAAGATGACATTTTTGACAAAATTTAGCTTACAAGGTGCTCCTGCACCAGAGGCCTGGAACATTGATTTTGAAGTCGTGGAGCTTTTGACTAGCATTATTGAACTTGAACTTTATAAAGGTAATGATGAACAATTCACAGATTAGAGTTTCTAGTAATATTGAGTCTATTTCATTCTGTTAGGAGTGACTGTTGTATGAATACAATATTTCAAGGAATAGAATTACATATGGTGGGTTTTGTTAAAATCTTCTAGATGTTTAGAATGGTAGTCATCTTGAAAAGCATAGCTTGTTATTTATGGATGATCTTTGTTTTGTTTTAGATATGAATTGGTAAATTCAACATTGAATTGAGGTTTTTGAGATTGAATATTGTTTGAAACTGATCTAATTAAATGGTTGTTGAAGGTTTTGTCTCCCTGCTCTGCATCACTGACCTAGGGTATAAGTTGTTGCCACCTAAATGAAAACTAGAGACTCTTGTGTTTATTTTTCTCAAAACCAATTTTTTGATTTTCAATGAAGTCATGATGAATATGTATTCAAAGAAGGGTTTGTGATGCTATATATTATAATTATTCACTATTTCTTTGGCAATGAGGTAACTTAGAAAGACAATAAGCATTCTCAATTGCACAAAATTTCCCATTTTTTAATTTATTAGAAAGATAAATGGTCTAAATGAATGGAAACTTGCATTAACAAGTATGTCAACTCACTTGAATTTATCTAAGCACATGTGATGAAGGTGATTTTTCTATGGAACAAAAAAATTAATGGACACTTGCATTGACATTGGTGAAAGCTATTAGGTTTTCCAAATTAAATGAAAATAAAAGTTATACAAATTAGTTGAAAAAAGAATGAAATATAGCGAATTCCACTAGCCATGCTGGAAATGGACTACTATAAGAAATGCAAATAGAATTCATAAGTAAATTAATGTTAACTAAATGTCATGTTTTAAATTTTTTTGTTCTTCAAACTCATAAAAATTGAATTTTTTTATGCAAATCCCATCTAATTCAATGTTGAATTTTATTACCAATTGTTATGATTAATAAAATAATTAAGAAAATGTAGTTTATATTGTCAAAACCAAACAAATATACTAAATATAAACATTTCAATTTACCAAAATGAATATGTTACCTCAGATAATGTAAAATGATGTAGAAAATTCAAAATGTATTCTTCTATGTTGTCTACCATGCAGATTGGTGGTAAAAAGGTGATGGATTAAGCATAGAATGGTACAATATGAAGTCAACTGCATAAAAAAAGGTGTTTCTAACTCGGATAAAGTGCTAAACCAGACAAATACACAAGAATGTGGGCCTGAATCATGGGGTCAAGCCTTATTTTACCTATTTCAGGTAAAACACATTTAGCAAGTGCCAAATATTTTTTTTTGAAAAGGAGAGACTTGAGAGAGAGGGAGAGAGACAAAGTGGGAGAGAGATAGAGGTAGTGAGAGAGAGGGAGTGGGAGGAGAGGAGAGATAGGGGAGGGAGAGGGTGTGGGAGGGAGAAACCTAAGAGAGAGAGAGAGAGAGGGAGAGAGGGTGGGAGGGAGACACATGAGAGAAGGAGATGTAGTCAAAGTGGGAGAGAGGGGGTGGGAAGGAGTGACCTAGGAAATCAGGGAGGGAGGTAAGTGAGGCCTGATAGAGAGGGCTTTGGAGTGACATTGATTAGTGTAGATAGCATGGGAGAGAGTGATACCCAAGAGAGAAAGACTTGAGAGGGAAAGAATTTATTTAGTTATATTGTGAGGGGGGGAAGACCTGAGAGAGGGAGTGGGACCCTTAAACCATTAACCCTTTAACCCTAATCCATCAACCCCCATACCCTCCTGATCCCTCAACCCTTAAACCCTAATACCTCAACCCCTATACCCTTTTAATCCCTCATCCCTCAAGCCTCAACCCTTAAACCCTAATACCTCAAACCTCAACCCTCTTAATCCCTCAAACCTTAACCCTTAAACCCTAATCCATAAACCCCCATACCCTCTTAATCCTTAAACCCTAAACCCTTAAAAACCTAATCCATCAAACCCTATAGGATCTTAATCCCTCAAACCTCAACCCTCAAACCCTAATCCCTCAACCCCTATACCCTCTTAATCCCTCAACCCTCAACCCTCAACCCGTAAACCCTAATCCCTCAACCCCTATACCTTCTTAATCACTCAAACCTTAACCCTTAAACCCTAATCCATCAACCCCCATAACCTCTTAATCCCTCAACCCTCAACCCTTAAACCCTAATCCCTAAACCCCTATACCCTCCTAATCCCTCAACCCTCAACCCTAAAATCCAAATCCCTCAATCCCTATACCCTCTTTATCCCTCAACCCTCATCTCTTAAACACTAATCCCTCAACCCCTCTACAATATTAATCCCTCAACCATTAAACCCTATTCCCTCAACCCCTATACCCTCTTAACCCTCAAACCTTAACACTTAAACCCTAATCCCTCAACCCCTATAACTTCTTAATCCCTCAAACATAAACCCTCAACCATTAAAGCCTAATCCCTCAACCCCCATACCTACTTAATCCCTCAACCCTTAAACCCTAATCCCTCCTATACCCTCTTAATCCCTCAAATCTCAACCCTCAACCCTTAAACCCTAACCCCTCAACCCTTATACTGTCTTAATCCCTCAACCCTTAACCCTTAAACATTAAAACCTAATACATCAACCCTCGTACCCTCTCAATCCCTCAACCCTCAACCCTTAAACCCTAATCCCTCAACCCCTATACCCTCGTAATCTCTCAACCCTAAACGCTTAAATCCTAATCCCTCAACCCCTATACCATCTTAATATTTCAACCGCTCATACCTCAAACCTTCAACTCTAATCCCTCAACCCCTCTACAATATTAATCCCTCAACCATTTTACCCTAATCCCTCAACCCTTATTTCCTCTCAAGCATCAACCCTTAACCCTTAAACCCGAATTCCTCAACCCCTATACCCTCTTAATCCCTCAACCCTCAACCCTCAATCCTTAAACCCTAATCCCTCAACCCCCATACCCTCTTAATCCCTCTAATGGCATTCTTAAATTTTGCAAATTTGAGATGCCATTTAAATTTTTTGCTTCTGCACTTTCAGAAGTGCACCTAAAGAATTAGTCTTGAGTAACCCAATTTGGAGGCTTATAATTTAAAGCCTATTGGTTGTCATGCAAAACCCATTTGCAAACATACTCAATTCACCTATGTGAAAAGGCACGTCAAATTTTAGCTTCCCATGATAAGTTTTGACAAAGTTGCGAAAAGTGAAGCTAGAGGGTTTTTACATTGTTCTGCTGTCTGTAGACTATTTGCTTTGTGAAATAACTTCCTGTTTGAGCTTGGATTTCACAACCAGTTGACTGTATAGAGAAAATGAATGCTATTATATGTTATCCATACCTAAATGATCTTGAGTGTCAGTTTTCAAAGCCTCATGATCTGATTTTCTATTTTTAACAAGTCGAAACTGAATGCAGTTTGTTCAGTTTCGCATCTGCATTCCTACCAACCATTCTGAGTGGTCAACTTTGATCATTAATAAATTTTGATCGGTGTTGATTCAAGGAAATTCCTTTTGCACACGTGCTTAGGGTATCTTAATGTTCCACTATGTCTGATGGTAGCTTGTCGGGGGTTGAATTTCTATTTTTACAAATTGGTAGTTAAGTCAATTTTTGTTGGTTCAAAACTGCTATTGTTTTAGCAAAGC
>CM021107.1:524665132-524689128 GCA_007115665.2 Sequoiadendron giganteum
TAATTCACAATTAAAGATTTCAAGCATTGAGCAATTCTTGTGTCTTTCCATGGCACTCTACCCAAAAATGCCCATAACTCATTGTTATTTGGATGCTCCACTCTTTCATGCCTTCCTTTGGCTATCACTAGAGATGATCTACTTATTTTCAAAGACTTACTTTCCTTTGTAAGGTTCACCTTGTTCCTTGTTTGACTACTTAATAGTGTTGTTGTCATCACACACAGTGTGCCACAACTATCCTTCATGCGTGAGGTGGAACCCATGCTCTCGTATGCACTCATCAAGTTATTTAGAATGGAATTTTCACTCGAGTCATTCAAAACTCTTAGCCCAAGAGCCTTCATGGTGGGCCTAAATTTGAGTTGCCTCATCATTTCAACAAATAGTTGGCATCTTCCACCCTCACTTAGCTTCACAAAAAACAAACTCCATATCCTTTGTGCATATCTTTGACATGTACGTTTTGGAATCTTATTAGGCATTCATTTCAAAAAATTGGAATCAATATCAATAAAAAATGTAGGTTTTCTATGAAAAAATTTAGAAGGAGTTTTCAAATGTAATTTTTTTTCAATATTGGGAAGGTCAACAACATCGGGTATAGATCGTGTACTTTCAATTGGTGCTCCAATTGATGAAATACCTTGAGATTGACATGTAAATGATGTTGTACCTCCAACTTGAGATGTCATTTGTGGAGTGCCTTCAAATAGAGATGTGTTTGCTGATGTACTTTCAAGACACAATTTTTTTGATGGTGTGTCTTCAATTGGAGATGTGATTTCCAATGTACCTGGAAAACCACATGTTGTTGTCAATGTGTCTTCAACCGGAGTTGTGCATTGAGCTTCACCTATGGTTGATGATGTGCCCCCAATTTTTGTATCCATTCATTTCCTTCCATAAACTTTCATCATTCTTGCCCTTTTTTTTTCATATTTAAAATATCTCTTAGATTGCATTGGAATTTGTGGTTGTATGGGCTGCAATTCCTTTTCTTCACGAGCTACATTGTTTGATTCTCTTCTCCTTGCATTTTTAGTTGCGCATTCTTCTGGTAATAGAGGCTTTGGTCATTTCCTCGGCATGACCTTGAATGCTACCGGTTCACAAACACACATAAAAAAAAGTAAGTAATGCATTTTACAAAAATATTGATATTGCTAATTACATTGCATTAAATATGAAACACATGGTTATGTGCAGGATCATCATGGAAAAATAGGCCCTTAAGTGGCAATAAAATTCAAAAAATCAGAGTTAGGCAACTTGATGTAAAAATTTGAATAAGTTATCTATATTACTTCAAAAATATGTAACAATAGAATCTGTTGAAAATTTAATGTAGTTTCTAAACTACTAGGTTTTTTTTATAAAATAATAAAATCTATTTGGTGAAAATTTGAAATTTCAATGCAGTAGTACTTAAATTTCATTGAAAAAATAAGAAGTAGGTGTCTGTCTGACCACCCTGACCACAATAAAATGATAATATTTTTTTATAAGATTTTAAATCTATGTATGGGACTCATGTCCTGATGTGGTGCATATTTTTTTGTAATTTTTTTTCCAAGTAAATAATTAATTATGAATTTTTTATTACAACTTTTAAAAAATATAAGAACTCGTGTTTCTGACCACCTTAACTTGGTCAAAACTTCATGAAACTCAATTTTTTTTTTTCAATCCTATAATATGTGAAGCATAGAATGTGATGCATATTTTGGATTCAAAAAATGTGATACCATTTGAAAGCTATATATTTTTTTCAATCAGCCTATCAACTGGGACTTTAGTCGTAATTCAAATAGAAAATGAATAATAATTAATTATTAAATTCAAAGTAAAGCATAATTTATATTGGTGGAAAGATGAGAATCTCCTTTAAAAACCCTTTTCATTTCATCATTTTTGGGTAAAAAAAAGTTCATCAGCCACATAGGCCATCATATTACTTAGATATCACCATTTTTTGGCCCATCATGATCCTGGACATACCCACACCAAAGCATTTTATGAAAGAAGGCAGTGAGTTGTTTGGAATTATCAAACATGTCTATTGTACAAAATATTTTTCGTACATGATGGAGTTAGATGTCTGTAGGGATTTTGAGTGTGTTTGAATAGTTGGAAAAGTACCTAGAGGTTGATGATGTACATGTAGGGATCCATAATGAACTTGTTTAAAGATTTAGATGAAGGCT
Source organism: Sequoiadendron giganteum (assembly GCA_007115665.2). Classification (NCBI taxonomy): domain Eukaryota; kingdom Viridiplantae; phylum Streptophyta; class Pinopsida; order Cupressales; family Cupressaceae; genus Sequoiadendron; species Sequoiadendron giganteum. Next base: position 524,667,340 of record CM021107.1, read on the forward strand.
CTTAATAGACTTACACACAACTTGATCACTTAACTTACCAAGAAATGCCATTTTTGATGTACAGAGGGGTGGAAACTATTCAATACAATAAATCAATGAGAATCAATTAGATTCCAAAGAAAAATCAGATGTTCAATTGAAAATCCCAACTTCTACCAAGCTTTCCCTTGTAGCATAGGTAACCCAGTTCAATGACCTTTTCACCAAGATTTTACAAAACACTTGAAAAAATCAGGGATGATTAAGATACCCATTTGCAAGTTATAAAACATAGGTAAACCCCAACATCAACTCCTTTGGACCAACATTGACTTTCAATAGACCCACCTTGGAGAAGGCTATTCAATTAGCCTAATTTACAAAGAGAGTACCTTTTAAACACTAAATATTTACTCCAAATTCTCAAACTAAAGTATTTTATGTGTCAAAACCTCCAATTTCCTTATTTGTTTCCAAGTCCAAGACCTCTAGACCCCTAATACACCAAACCCTCAATTTGAAGCAAAATACTTGGGGTTTTAATGAAACTCGTATCTCTCGGGCCTGCCAGACCCATACAAAGCACCAAACATACTTACCAGACCCTGCACATGGTGAAGAATACATTACAAGAAAAATCTTTCCCACATTTTGTCAAAACACCACTTGAAGCCCTAATTTTCACCATGATAAGACCTTGCTACAGTCCTAGAACATCATCCGAAACACCCAACCTTGACCCCACAACATTCTAGATAGGTTAAACATGTATTTTAAAAGTTAGACCCATTCCACAAGTTACAATAATAAAAAAAAAGTTAAATGGGTTGAATTACATAATGAAACCCCTCAATCCAAGAACACTATGAAAGTAGGTAGCAACAATAAAAATATATAAATTTCTATATACAAAGAGTTAGAACCCCTAATTAGATGAAAATGAAAGCTAATTCATTAATCTATAACATCCAACCAGTTTTATATCATCTTAGAGTCCGTACAAGTCATACAACAACAAGAAAAGTGAGAGAAACCAATAAATTTCTAGAAAATAACGTTCTTCTTGATAAAAAAAATGGGGTACAAATAAGCCAACAACCTCTCCTTTGAGGCATTGAAGGTTATTAAACATATATTTATTTCATTCCAACTCTCTCAAACTTTGTAAATTTTGCATCTTTTCGCAACTTTTTTTACCACATTTATCCAAATTGGAAGCTATGACACAACCAAACTCCCTTAGCTCCAAATAAATTATAAAATGGTCTAATTGACCTTACTGAACACAATATACTCATCATTAACTAGAATCCTAGCATTTTACCATGCTCACTAAAGATGACATTTTTGACAAAATTTAGCTTACAAGGTGCTCCTGCACCAGAGGCCTGGAACATTGATTTTGAAGTCGTGGAGCTTTTGACTAGCATTATTGAACTTGAACTTTATAAAGGTAATGATGAACAATTCACAGATTAGAGTTTCTAGTAATATTGAGTCTATTTCATTCTGTTAGGAGTGACTGTTGTATGAATACAATATTTCAAGGAATAGAATTACATATGGTGGGTTTTGTTAAAATCTTCTAGATGTTTAGAATGGTAGTCATCTTGAAAAGCATAGCTTGTTATTTATGGATGATCTTTGTTTTGTTTTAGATATGAATTGGTAAATTCAACATTGAATTGAGGTTTTTGAGATTGAATATTGTTTGAAACTGATCTAATTAAATGGTTGTTGAAGGTTTTGTCTCCCTGCTCTGCATCACTGACCTAGGGTATAAGTTGTTGCCACCTAAATGAAAACTAGAGACTCTTGTGTTTATTTTTCTCAAAACCAATTTTTTGATTTTCAATGAAGTCATGATGAATATGTATTCAAAGAAGGGTTTGTGATGCTATATATTATAATTATTCACTATTTCTTTGGCAATGAGGTAACTTAGAAAGACAATAAGCATTCTCAATTGCACAAAATTTCCCATTTTTTAATTTATTAGAAAGATAAATGGTCTAAATGAATGGAAACTTGCATTAACAAGTATGTCAACTCACTTGAATTTATCTAAGCACATGTGATGAAGGTGATTTTTCTATGGAACAAAAAAATTAATGGACACTTGCATTGACATTGGTGAAAGCTATTAGGTTTTCCAAATTAAATGAAAATAAAAGTTATACAAATTAGTTGAAAAAAGAATGAAATATAGCGAATTCCACTAGCCATGCTGGAAATGGACTACTATAAGAAATGCAAATAGAATTCATAAGTAAATTAATGTTAACTAAATGTCATGTTTTAAATTTTTTTGTTCTTCAAACTCATAAAAATTGAATTTTTTTATGCAAATCCCATCTAATTCAATGTTGAATTTTATTACCAATTGTTATGATTAATAAAATAATTAAGAAAATGTAGTTTATATTGTCAAAACCAAACAAATATACTAAATATAAACATTTCAATTTACCAAAATGAATATGTTACCTCAGATAATGTAAAATGATGTAGAAAATTCAAAATGTATTCTTCTATGTTGTCTACCATGCAGATTGGTGGTAAAAAGGTGATGGATTAAGCATAGAATGGTACAATATGAAGTCAACTGCATAAAAAAAGGTGTTTCTAACTCGGATAAAGTGCTAAACCAGACAAATACACAAGAATGTGGGCCTGAATCATGGGGTCAAGCCTTATTTTACCTATTTCAGGTAAAACACATTTAGCAAGTGCCAAATATTTTTTTTTGAAAAGGAGAGACTTGAGAGAGAGGGAGAGAGACAAAGTGGGAGAGAGATAGAGGTAGTGAGAGAGAGGGAGTGGGAGAGAGAGAGAGAGAGAGAGAGAGAGAGAGAGAGAGAAGTGAGAGAGAGAGATAGGGGAGGGAGAGGGTGTGGGAGGGAGAAACCTAAGAGAGAGAGAGAGAGAGGGAGAGAGGGTGGGAGGGAGACACATGAGAGAAGGAGATGTAGTCAAAGTGGGAGAGAGGGGGTGGGAAGGAGTGACCTAGGAAATCAGGGAGGGAGGTAAGTGAGGCCTGATAGAGAGGGCTTTGGAGTGACATTGATTAGTGTAGATAGCATGGGAGAGAGTGATACCCAAGAGAGAAAGACTTGAGAGGGAAAGAATTTATTTAGTTATATTGTGAGGGGGGGAAGACCTGAGAGAGGGAGTGGGACCCTTAAACCATTAACCCTTTAACCCTAATCCATCAACCCCCATACCCTCCTGATCCCTCAACCCTTAAACCCTAATACCTCAACCCCTATACCCTTTTAATCCCTCATCCCTCAAGCCTCAACCCTTAAACCCTAATACCTCAAACCTCAACCCTCTTAATCCCTCAAACCTTAACCCTTAAACCCTAATCCATAAACCCCCATACCCTCTTAATCCTTAAACCCTAAACCCTTAAAAACCTAATCCATCAAACCCTATAGGATCTTAATCCCTCAAACCTCAACCCTCAAACCCTAATCCCTCAACCCCTATACCCTCTTAATCCCTCAACCCTCAACCCTCAACCCGTAAACCCTAATCCCTCAACCCCTATACCTTCTTAATCACTCAAACCTTAACCCTTAAACCCTAATCCATCAACCCCCATAACCTCTTAATCCCTCAACCCTCAACCCTTAAACCCTAATCCCTAAACCCCTATACCCTCCTAATCCCTCAACCCTCAACCCTAAAATCCAAATCCCTCAATCCCTATACCCTCTTTATCCCTCAACCCTCATCTCTTAAACACTAATCCCTCAACCCCTCTACAATATTAATCCCTCAACCATTAAACCCTATTCCCTCAACCCCTATACCCTCTTAACCCTCAAACCTTAACACTTAAACCCTAATCCCTCAACCCCTATAACTTCTTAATCCCTCAAACATAAACCCTCAACCATTAAAGCCTAATCCCTCAACCCCCATACCTACTTAATCCCTCAACCCTTAAACCCTAATCCCTCAACCCCTATACCCTCTTAATCCCTCAAATCTCAACCCTCAACCCTTAAACCCTAACCCCTCAACCCTTATACTGTCTTAATCCCTCAACCCTTAACCCTTAAACATTAAAACCTAATACATCAACCCTCGTACCCTCTCAATCCCTCAACCCTCAACCCTTAAACCCTAATCCCTCAACCCCTATACCCTCGTAATCTCTCAACCCTAAACGCTTAAATCCTAATCCCTCAACCCCTATACCATCTTAATATTTCAACCGCTCATACCTCAAACCTTCAACTCTAATCCCTCAACCCCTCTACAATATTAATCCCTCAACCATTTTACCCTAATCCCTCAACCCTTATTTCCTCTCAAGCATCAACCCTTAACCCTTAAACCCGAATTCCTCAACCCCTATACCCTCTTAATCCCTCAACCCTCAACCCTCAATCCTTAAACCCTAATCCCTCAACCCCCATACCCTCTTAATCCCTCTAATGGCATTCTTAAATTTTGCAAATTTGAGATGCCATTTAAATTTTTTGCTTCTGCACTTTCAGAAGTGCACCTAAAGAATTAGTCTTGAGTAACCCAATTTGGAGGCTTATAATTTAAAGCCTATTGGTTGTCATGCAAAACCCATTTGCAAACATACTCAATTCACCTATGTGAAAAGGCACGTCAAATTTTAGCTTCCCATGATAAGTTTTGACAAAGTTGCGAAAAGTGAAGCTAGAGGGTTTTTACATTGTTCTGCTGTCTGTAGACTATTTGCTTTGTGAAATAACTTCCTGTTTGAGCTTGGATTTCACAACCAGTTGACTGTATAGAGAAAATGAATGCTATTATATGTTATCCATACCTAAATGATCTTGAGTGTCAGTTTTCAAAGCCTCATGATCTGATTTTCTATTTTTAACAAGTCGAAACTGAATGCAGTTTGTTCAGTTTCGCATCTGCATTCCTACCAACCATTCTGAGTGGTCAACTTTGATCATTAATAAATTTTGATCGGTGTTGATTCAAGGAAATTCCTTTTGCACACGTGCTTAGGGTATCTTAATGTTCCACTATGTCTGATGGTAGCTTGTCGGGGGTTGAATTTCTATTTTTACAAATTGGTAGTTAAGTCAATTTTTGTTGGTTCAAAACTGCTATTGTTTTAGCAAAGCCTGACTAGGCAACTTTGCCGATTAATATTTGGTTCCTCATGATTTTTTTCTCTGAGTCATCTTTTGCATTGCATTCCTAGATCAAATGTCTACATGTCTGCAAGTTCTCATTTCTTCACGAGGTTGTTTGATTGATTTCCCAGATTGATTCTTGAGGCAACTTGACCTGTTTTCACCATTTTGCAAAAGTGCTTGAAAGCAATTTTTAATGGTGACCCAGTTCATGTTTTCACTTCACGTGCATTCAAAATGTAGTGTCAATTCATTTGGAGTTGAAACTTGTTTGAAAACAAAAAAAATTAGCCGGATCCACCTGGGGATCCGTGCTTTGCACATTTGTAAATTTATGAGCGTTTCATTGAGGTAACCATTTCAAGTAAGTTGCTCTGAATTAGTCAAAATGTTGACGGGTATGCCACTATAAAATCCATTGTTTAAATTTGGAACAAGATCAAACCAGATTTTAAGTTGATCACAGATACACTTAAAATGGGTACAAACTCATTGTATGCTTTATGAGAAAAGACATCATTAAATTGAAAACAAAGGATATTATGGATGGCAATATCAATGGTGGGGTGAATATGAAGTTTTGGAATTTGAATATATATTATGATTTGGCTCAATTTTCTTTAGAAGGTATAGGCATTGGTATATGGAAAATTTGGAGGCTCCTCTTGGTGAAGTAAAATTCAGAGTAATGAGCGCAAAAGAGAATCATTGGTTAAAATCACCTCTCAAATAGAGGATGTTACATCGAACTAAAAAAGGAATGACACTCAAGTTCTGGGTAGTGCTCATGTTATGTATGTGAAACCATCAACAAATCTCATTATTCACAAGGAATGGAATTCAAGAGCCATGAACTAAAGACAAAGGGGATGAGTCAATGTATTAGTGAAGTGATGGCATTAAAAAGTGAAATATGACGTGGATGCCTACATCAAATACTAAAGAGCTATGTTTTCAGCAGATGAGTGAATGGATCTATTCACCAAGCTTTAGAAACTTCCAAGCAGGTGTATGTGCCATTTTCTGAGCCAGCAAATAGAGGAGTTGCTTTGATGTTGAAATGGCATAAAAAAAAATTCAGAGCAAATACAATTGGCAGATTACTGTTATCCTTCTTGGGCATCATGCTAAATTGGAAAATGGCACATCAAATTTTAAGAGGCATTTTAGGATTTCAAATACAAACAATGATGGTAGGTACACCAAGAGAAACTCGGGCCATGAGGGAAACACGCCTAGGGCAATCAGAGAGAGGCTTGCATAATGCAAAGGGATGGCACTAGGTTGTGATGTGCATTGGCTAGCAGTATAGGGTCTGTGCAACAAGAAGAATGAGGAGACTCGTGCTAGATTGCAGAGGAAGAAATTCAAGAAAATGCAATGGTGAGGGGTGCAACAACATTTGGAGATGGTACACGTCCGGTTGGCCAGATTGTTTAAAATGTAATGTGTTGTCTCAAGCAATGCTATGATTGTTGGTTATGTACAAAATGAACCAAGAGGAGGCCCACATGTATGAAAGAGGAAGCAGGCACCTGGGGAGAACACCATGGTATGAGGCATGGAAATCCCTCAAAGCTATGGGCACAGACAACGTAGAAAGAGGAAGCTTGGGTGCCATGTTGTAGGATATGAACAAGGTGGATTCATTGAAAAGGCTTTAGAAACTTTCTTGCAAATACTATGCGAAAGGGGCAAATAAAATCTGGCAATGGGGAGTGTGTAGGTGAGGAAGATGGCATAATAGAGAGGCCCAAACCAGATGGAAAGCCTGTGTGCATGAAAGACCAAGTGAATGGTCGCCAAGAGAGCTTGCAAAAGAAAAAATTAGGGCCGACCTCATTGACCTCACAGGATTTTGATGACGACATCAAAATTCTTGCGAGGTGTGCGAGAAAATGCAGGAGGAGCCATTTTAATTCTTTCAAAACTAAATGGTGTTTGGTTAAAAATAGGGTGGGCCCGGGTGAAATAAGGCAAAAGCATTTTCAACCTTTGCTCGCAAGCCTCGCGAGAGTTTTTATGATGTTGCTAAAAATGTGCGAGGTTGGCGAGAATGTGGGAGACTGTACAGGAGGTACCAATTGTAAATTTTTTCAAAAGTTTGCATAGTTTGTGATTAAAATGGGGTGGGCCTAGTGCAAAAATTTTAAATGGTAAACAATTGAAGGAGGTAAAATATTACCCGAGGAGGTAAATAATGAAATATTTAAAACGAAAATATTTTAATGGCACGATGATGTTGGAGATGAGGTAAGGGTAAATATTTTATTTTGTTGGGTTAAAATGCAAGTGAAATAAATTGGAATGGGAAAATATTTGCATTATGGTGAGTGCCCGTGAATTCTTTTTAAGTGATTTTACGTGTGAGTCAAATGTTGAATGTTTCACTAAAGGGTGAATGGTAAACAAATGTGGAGTGGAAATATAAAGTGCAAAGCCATCAAATGTAATGCTCGTGAAAGTGAAGATACAGGCAGGGGTATTTTATTTCAAGAGAAATAAAATAAGTTGGATCAAATATTTTAATTGTGTTGCATTTGAAGGAGCATTGGAAATATTTTATTTTCCCTGGGAAACAAGTGAATATGCTGAATAGAATAAAATTGCAGCATTATAAAAAAGAGAAAAGTGAATTTATTCACTTTGTAAGCAAAGGTTATTATTTGCTAAAGTATTGTTGCAGCAAATAAAAGACATAAACAAAATTTTGCATGGAAAAGAAGATATTTTGCAGCTGGATAAAATAATGAGTTTCTCAACATGGGCATGCTTTCAGTTACTCAGCACTGATGAGAAAATGTTGTTTTTGAGGGAATATGTTTGTTGTTGCAAAGGAAGGAGAGGAGATATTCTTTTCAGTTTGATCAACGGTGAATGGAGCTTCCAAATGGCTTTTCTAGATTGAATTTAGGGTTCCTCCTACTTGCTTCTCTTCTTCTATATCTTCTATTATTTTCTCATTGTAAGGGGTTCTGAGATTAGGTTCTATTTTTTTGTATTGGGATGGGTAGATAGAGAATTGTAATTTTTGAGTCATTGCTTGAGTCTGTAAGCTGTAATTTTCTAAATTTATGAGTAAATACAACCGGTTTATGAAATTAACATCATGAAGGTGTTTCCACATTCATGAACATCATCAGATTGTATCCACATTTGTACACTTTTAGTCATTTAAATTCAATAATACAAAGTGTCTTTGAGTTTATCATCTCAAATTTCATGACGTTATTTTATTTGTTTATTGTTCTATTTCAAAAAAATGGTTAAAAGGCTTTGAACAAGTGATTGTGATTTTAGGAGTGCATATGGGATTTGATAAGAAGAAAATGATTGATATCAAGAGAAGGACTGTTGGTGCAAGGCACTAACAGCTGATGCAAAGCATCAACAATTTAAATCCATTGGTTGAAGACTGTTTGTTGGGAAATTTGTTTTATGTGTTTGAATCCATGGCCCAGAACTGGCACTGATCTATTTTTCAGTATGCGCATCTCAGGAACAAATTTAAATGCAAAATCACTCTTAATCTTACTATGTTATTGTATGTCCTTTCTAATAGCTGAGAGAGGGTTGAGCTATTGAGAATTTAGCCAAGTTTAAAATTGTCAATGCTTCCCTTAGTGTCATTTCATTGGGAATTATCTACTTTGTAAATCAATTTCAGTAGTGAATTAAGTTTTGAGCATTGTTTAGGTTTATCCATCTTGGTCCCATAGAGCAAAAAGTGTAGGAGATGTCAATCTTTGATTGAATCTTATTAGTTGGCTACTAGTCATTGTGGTTCTTTAATATAGAGGTTGGCTACCCCTTAGATATTTACACATTCTAGCTGGGTTGTTATTTTAAACACCAACACCCTCAACCCTCAACCCTTAAACCCTAATCCCTCAACCTCCATACCCTCTTAATCCATCAAACCTCAACCCTTAACCCTTAAAGACTAATCCCTTGACCCCTCTACAATGTTAATCCCTCAATGCTCAACCCTTAACCCTTAAACAATAATCCATCAACCCCCATACCCTCTTAATTCCTCAACCCCTATACCCTCCTAATCCCTCAACCATCAACCCTCAACCCTAGTCCCTCAACCTCTATACCCTCTGAATCCCTCAACCCTCAAACCTTAAATATTAATCCCTTAACACCTATACCTTCTTAATGTCTCAACCCCTCAACCCTTAAACCATAATTCCTCAACCCCTATTCCATCTCAACCCTCAACCCTTAACCCTTAAACCCTAATCCATCAACCACTATACCCTCTTAATCCATCAAACCTCAACCCTCAACCCTTAAAACCTAATCCCTCAACCCCCATACCCTCTTAATCGCTCAACCCTCAACCCCCATACCCTCTTAATCCCTCAACCCTCAACCCTCAACCCTTAAACTTTAAACCCTAATCCCTCAACCCCTATACAATATTAATCCTCAACCGTCAACCCTTAACCCTTAAAACATAATCCATCAACCCCCATACCATCTTAATCCCTCAACCCTTAACCCCTAATCCCTCAACACCTATACCCTCTTAATCCCTCAACCCTCAACCCTTATACCCTCTTAATCCCTCAACCCTCAAACCTTAAACCTTAAACCCTTATCCATCAACCCCCATACCCTCTTAATCCCTCAACTCTCACCCCTTAAACCCTAATCCCTCAACCCCTATATCCTCTTCATCCATCAACTCACAACCCTCAACCCTTAAATCGTAATCCCTCAAACCTTATACCATCTTAAACCCTCAACCCTTAACCCTTAACCCTTAAACCCTAATCCATCAACCCCCATACCATCTTAATCCCTCAACCCTCAACCCTTAAACCCTAATCCCTCTATCCCTATACCCTCTTAATCTCTCAACCCTCAACCCTTAACCCTTATACCCTAATCCATCAACCCCCATACCCTTTGAATCCCTCAACCCTTAAACCCTAATACCTCAACCCCTATACCCTCTTCATCCCTCAACCCTCAACCCTTAAACCCTAATCCCTCAACCCCTATGCCCTCTTAATCCCTCAGCCCTCAACCCTTAACCCTTAAACACTAATCCATCAACCCCCATTCCCTCTTAATCCCTCAACCCTCAACCTTTAAACCCTAATCCCTCAAGCCCTATACCCTCTTAATCCCTCAACCCTCAACCCTTAAACCATAATCCCTCAACCCCTATACCCTCTTAATCCCTCAACCCCTCAACTCTCAACCCTTAAACCCTAATCCCTCAACCCCTCTACAATCTTAATCCCTCAACCCTTAAACCATAATCCCTCAACCCCTATACCCTGTCAATCATGAACCCTTGACCCTTAAACCCTAATCCCTCAACCCCTATACCCTCTTAATCCCTCAATCCCTATACCCTCTTAATCCCTCAACCCTAAAACCTTAAACCCTAATCCATCCATCCCTATACCATCTTAATCCCTCAACCCTCAACCCTTAAACCCTAATCCCTCTACCCCTACACCCTCTTAATCTCTAAGCCCTCAACCCTCAACCCTTAAACCCTAATCCGTAAACCCCTATACCCTCTTAATCTATCAACCCTCAACCCTTAAATCCTAATCCCTCAACCTCTATACCCTCTTAATCCCTTAACCTATCAACCCTCAACCCCTATACCCTCTTAATCCCTCAAACCCTCTTAATCCCTCAAACCATCAACCCTCAACCCTTAAACCCTAATCCCTCAATCCTAATCCCTTAACCCCTATACCCTCTTAATCCCTCAACCCATCAACCCTCAACCCTTAAACCCTAATCCCTGAACCCCTATATAATCTTAATCCTTCAACCCTTAAACCCTAATCTCTCAACCCTTATACGCTCTTAATCCCTCAACCCTCAACCCTTAACCCTTAAACCCTAATCACTCAACCCCTATACCCCCTTAATCCCTCAACCCTTAAATCCTAATCCCTCAACCCCTATACCCTCGTAATCCCTCAACCCCTCAACTCTCAACCCTTAAACCCTAATCCCTCAACCCCTCTACAATATTAATTCCTCAACCCTTAAATCATAATCCACCAACCCCTATACCTTGTCAATCATGAACCCTTGACCCTTAAACCCTAATCCCTTTAGCCCTATACCTTGTTAATCCCTCAACCCTCAACCCTAAAACCTTAAACCCTAATCCATCAACCCCCATACCCTCTTAATCCCTCAACCCTCAACCCTTAAACCCTAATCGATCAACCCCTATACCCTCTTAATCCATCACTCTATCAAACCTCAACCCTTAAACCCTAATCCCTCAACTCCTCTACAATCTTAATCCCTCAACCCTTAAACCCTAATCCCTCAACCCCTATACCCTCTCAACCCTCAACCCTTAACCCTTAAACCCTAATCCCTCAACCCATATTACTCTTAATCCCTCAACCCTAAACCCTTAAACTCTAATCCATCGAGCCCTATACCATCTTAATCCCTCAACCCTCAACCGTTAAACACTATTCCATCTACCTGTATACCCTTTGAATCCCTCAAACCTCAACCCTTAACCCTTATACCCTAATCCCTCAACCCCCACACCCTCTTAATCCCTCAACCCTTAACCCTTAATCCTGAAACCCTCTCTTGAGAGAGAGAGAGAGGGAGAGGTGGTGGGAGGTACATACTTGAGAGAGAGAGAGAGGGAGAGGAAGAGAGAGAGAGAGGGAGTCACTGTGACAGGGAGAGAGTGTAGGAGGGGGATATTTGACAAAGAGATATAAATATGACGTAGGATGAAGATACTTGAGAGAGAGAAAGAGGGAGATAGGGTGGGAAGGAGAGATCTGAAAGAGAGGTAGAGAAAAAGTGGGAGAGAGATAGGGGGAGTGAGAGAGAGAGGAAGAGAGACAAAGTGGGAGACATAAAGAGGGAGTGAGAGAGAGAGGGAGAGAGACAAAGTGGGAGAGAGATAGAGGGAGTGAGAGAGAGAGGGAGTGGAAGAGAGAGAGAGAGAGAGAGAGAGAGAGAGAGAGAGAGAGAGAGAGAGAGAGAGAGAGAGAGGAGAGAGAGGAGGGGGGGTGGGAGGGAGAGAGGGTGGGAGGGAGACACCCGAGAGAGAAGGAGAGGGAGACAAAGTGGGAGAGAGGGGGTGGGAAGGAGATACCTAAGAGAGTAGGAGAGAGAGGGAGTGAGATATAGAGGGATGGGAGAGATACAAGGAGTGAGAGAGAGAGACTTGTGAGATGGAGAGGGGGTGGGTGGGAGAGGGATTACTCAGGGGAGAGGGAGTACTTGAGATAGAGGGATTTGAGAGAGATGGAGGGGGTGGGGGGTGATACGTGAGATAGAGGAAGAGAGAGAGTGGAAGGGGGTGGGAGGGAGATATCTAAGAGTGAGGGAGAGAAGGAAGAGATAAAGGGAGTTAGAGAGAGAGGATGTGTGAGAGAGATAGAGGGAGTGAGTGAGAGAGACAAAGGGAGGCCTGATAGAGGGAGAGGGGCTAGAAGGGAGAGAATTGAGAGAGACAAAGAGGGAGGGAGAGTGGGTGGGAGGGAGAGACTTGAGAGATAGAGAGGGATTGAGAGTGGGAGAGACATAGAGGGCATGAGAGAGAGGGAATTGAGAGAGAGAGGGAGAGGTGGTGGGAGGGTGATACTTGAGAGAGATGGAGAGGTATACAGAGATAGATAGAGGGAGTGAGATAGGGAGGGAGTGGAAGAGAGATAGAGGGAGTGAGTGTGAGAGGGAGAGGGGGTAGGAGGGGGAGACTCAAGAAAAATAAAGAGAGGGAGAGTGGGTACGACAAAGATACTTGAGAGAGAGAGAGGGAGAGGGGGTGGGAGGGAGAGACCTGAGAAACTGGGAGAGAGACAAAGTGGGAGAGAGTGAGAGAGACGGAGTGGGTGAGAGAGGGAGTGTGTGTGTTTGAGAGAGAGAGAGAGGGGGCGATGGAGATACCTGAGAGAGAGTGAGAGAGAGAGGGAGAGAGATAGAGTGATTGAGAGATAGGGAATGGGAGAGAGATAGAGGGAGTGAGTGAGTGACATACCTAAGAGAGGGAGAGGGGGTAGGAGGGAGATAATTGAGAGAGAGAGAGAGACAAAGAGATAAAGATAAAAACCTAAGATAGGGAGATGGTGTGAGAGAGATAAAATAACCAAAGAGGGAGGGAGAGAGGGAGAGTGAGAAAGGTGGTTGGAGTGAGATAGATTTATTTAGATACCTATGTGGGATGGAAATAGACCTGAGAGAGATGATTGGATTGAGAGAGTAGTATAGGTCACGTGGGAGGGAGTGAGACCTAAGAGATATAGACTTCAAAGGGATAAAGATTTATCCAATTACGATAACGAGTTAGGGAAGGTATGGAAGGTAAAACCTTGACTATCCATCTACGATCATAAACTTTGCACTTTAAGCATTATCAAATTTGTTCACCAAAGAGGGTAAATTCTAGTTCTGTGCAAAGTAGGCCATTTGGCGCTTGCCAAATGGTCTACTTTGGATGTGTTAATTAATAGGATTTGCCAAATTTTCTCATATTTTCGGTTGTGCTCCCCGTCTCATTTGCACGTATTTCAATGTAAGTTTATAAAAAAACCGTGATAGCGTTAACCTCTCTCTTAGCTATCTAAATATATAATTCTTTTTTCATTTTGATTTAGTTAAGGTTTTGATCCATGAATTCTATTGTAAATGCCTTCGTTTTTGGTCAAAAACCAACATGTGCTAGGTTTAGGATAGATTTTTACATGTTCATCGAAACATGAAACAAATTAAATTTTTTGAAACTAGACTCCATTCTACACATTATGAAAATAAATACGTCAATTTTTGATTAGTTTGCAAAAAAATTGGGGGGGAGCACACTCAAATTTCAGCTTTCCAAGATGTGCCCACTTTGAAAATTCATAAAATATTATATATTCATAAAAAAAAATTATGCAAAAGAAGGAGGATAAACTACATGGTGTTACCTAATTTATCAGTGTTGGGATTTTTGAAATTCTACAGAAAGGTTAATCAAAAAGGGGGGAGCCCTAAGGTGCTATGCTATTTCTTTTTTATAAAAACAAGACCTATTTTAGAACCCCCCCTTTCTGAGACCCTTAATCTTTATTATTTAAAAAAAAAAAATAGTAGCCTAGAAACTAGACTCAGAGCACTTCAACTTTTGTTTTTGCCACATATTGGAATTTTGAGCGTAACTATCTTCGTTTTCTCATGCAAATCAGATTTTTCTGATTTCAGAAAAAAAATGACATCTTAAGAGCCAAAATCTTGTCACAGATTGGTGCACTTACCCTTGAGAAGGTGTTGACCTTGCCTGATTAGCTGATGAAGATTGGAGAAGGCATTTGCACGTCAATCTTTCAAATCCTGCAAGAGCTTATCATTATCGAGTGTTCTACATTTATCTATATTACTTCTAAACTAATCTATATAACATTATGGAGTAATACTTTGGAGAGCATCAATAGTCTCTTTAATCAAATTATCTGTATCTTCTAACTCCTTAAACATATCAATTTGGGCCAAAGCCTGAATGGACTCATATATTTGAAATTTTTGAAAAGGATTAATCTTTTCAAATTCAATGATTAACTTGGAAGAGGTGATGGTTTGGAACATGAGTGGTGAAGTGAGTAAGTTATTCAAAGTGTCATCAAAATAGGTACCAATGGAGTTTCCAATAATTCATTCTCTTTTCTCAGCTATCCCTGCTACCAATTCTTCACCTTTTTCTTGCTTTCCGATATCAATTTCCTCTACGATTATCTCTTCTCCTTTTATTACACATTCCTCTCCTTCCTTTTCAATTCTCTCTTCTCCTTTTCAATTCTCTCTTCTTCTCTTTCAACTTCTTTTTCTTATTCTTCTTTTTCATTCACTTGAGAAAAATCTTTATCTAGAGAATGAGTGTGTTTAATTTCCGAAGGATTCATATCAATATTATATAATTTTGCATCAATGTGTTTTGGTATAAGGTCTACAACATTTTTAGTATCCAATTGCTCATGAGACCTTGTGGGGGTAGCAGATGATGGAGCAAAGCCATCATCGGATATCATCCCAAGTTTTCCTGCCATGTTTGTAAGCTTACCAATGATATATGCTTTCAATTTATATTCAAATTTTTTGTTATCCATAAGGGTATGTTCCCTTTTCTTTGTTCTCAAACCTGACCAACTGATTTCTTTAAAACTTGCTAAATCATTCCTCTTTTATGAGTTTAGAAACAATGAAAATGGCTTCATTGGTAATTTTCTTATCTATTTTCCTAGCATTCACTCAGATTATTGGTATGTGCAAGATCATCATGGAAAAAATAGGCCCTTAAGTGGCAATAAAATTTAGAAAATCAGAGTTAGGCAGCTTGATGTAAAAATTTGAATAAGTTATCTATATTATTTCAAAATATGTAAGAATAGAAACTATAAAAACTTTAATGTATTTTCTAAACTACTAGGTTTATTTTTTATTTTTTAAATCTATTTGGTGAAAATTTGAAATTTCAATGCAGTAGTACTTACATTTCAAGGAAAAAATAAGTAGGTGTATGTCTAACCACCCTAACCATAATAAAATGATAATATTTTTCAATAATATTTTAGATTTAAGTAGGGGACTCATGTCCCGATGTGATGCATATTTTTTTGTAATTTTTTCCCAAGTAAATAATTAATTATGAATTTTTTATTACAATTTTTTTAAAAATATAAAAACTAGTATGTCTAACCACCTTAACTTGGTCAAAACTTCATGAAATTCATTTTTGTTTTTAATCCTATAGTATGTGAAGAATAGAATGTGACAAATGTTTTGGATTCAAAAAATGTGATACCGTTTGGAAGCTATAGATTTTTTTCAATTAGCCTATCAATCAGGATTTTAGTCACAATTCAAATAGAAAACAAATAATAATAATTAATTAAATTCAAAGTAAAAAATAATTTATATTGGTGGAAAGTTGAGAATCTCCTTTAAAATCCCTTTTCATTTCATCAATTTTGGGTAAAATAAAAATCTTTAGCCACATGGGCCATCATATCACTTTTATATCACCACTTTTTGGCACATCATGATCCTGCACATACCCTTATTTTTAGACTAACCCAGAGACTATTAGGAACATCCTCTTTGAAATTATCTATATTTTCTTCTAATCTTTCACAGTACTGAAAAAATTCTTGTGTTATGTTTTATTTTCCCTTGGAAGTAGAAGAATTGTACAAATCACCAACCTCTTTAAATTTTCCTTCTACAAGTAGTTCAAATAAAGCATCTACATCAGGAGGATCATGAGTTACCTGTTTGGATTTTTTCTATTGGAACTTAATTTGGAACTTGTTTGGGTCTGAATTGACGTAAGATTTTACATGAACAATATTAGCCTTGGTGATTTTAGCTTCTTTCACCTTCTTGCTTTAAGTAGGCAAAGGAAGACCTTTCTTCCTCTTACTAGATGGAATTTCCATTTCTATCAAAGGTTCAACTACTTTTGCAGAGGTACCAAATAAGGTATTGGTTTTACTCAGATTAATTCTTCTGAGTGACACAAGACCTTCCTTTATCATACCCTCTTTTTCCCTAATCTCATTTAGAGTCTTTTGTACTCACTTATTGATTTCCTTTGAGATCTTCTCTTCCCGAATTTGTTTTGATTTTTATTCTATTGTGCCAAACTT
Source organism: Sequoiadendron giganteum (assembly GCA_007115665.2). Lineage (NCBI taxonomy): Eukaryota > Viridiplantae > Streptophyta > Pinopsida > Cupressales > Cupressaceae > Sequoiadendron > Sequoiadendron giganteum. Next base: position 524,684,099 of record CM021107.1, read on the forward strand.
CTTTCGAGTGGTGTCTACCAAAATATCTAATAGAACTTTTGCAAGTTTTTGTACATGTTCTCTTGACACTTCATACCCCAATTTAGATATCCACTGAGTTCTCAATACAACAACTTCCATTATACATTTTTCAACCATGACTATGAATGTGATATCATCCTTATATTTAGTTAATATAGATTTAGGGATTATCTCCTGGTTGTGCATCTTATATTGTAATAAAGAGAAAAATGAATTAAATGCCATTTCCTGTGTAGTAGTGACAACATACCTTCTCATTTTCTCAATAATTTGGTGAGAAACTGGTTCTTCAGATGACCCCACCACCAGACCAAGACTGGGCATCTCATGTATGAAGTAGAATAGAAAACATAGTGCAAGGGTTCCAAACTAGAATGCAACCTTCTTCTTACTTTGTTTGCATTGATTCAAATTCTCAATGAATTGATCTCTGATGAGCACACATAAGTCATAGTCCACTCCATTAACCACCATATCATATGCAGTGTAGACCATAGTAGTAGAGATGGAGTTATCTTTGTTAGAGTGGTAGATTTTATTTCTAATAACCTGGGTAGCATGCTTAATGGCTATATTTTTAACTCTATGAATTAAAAAACACCTATCATCAAAAAGGACTTGAGTTAGGTTTTTGACTTCCTTGTTTTTTATTTACTTTGGTTTCAAAATAATGCTAGCATCATCCAACCTAGTAACAACCTTAATTACTTCTTTGTTGATCATATAAGCTTCATCTAACCATATGAATGTGTCATGGAACCTTCTCATAGCCATTGCACCCATTTATCATCAAAGCAAAAACACAAGAAATCATTCCAAACATGTAGCTTCTTTTCAACCAGAAAATTGCATTCAAGTTTGACATTGAAGTCATCACTAGTGATCTCATTTGTCCATACATTAAGTATTTTTTTGTAATTAAATTCTTTGAGCTTAAAATGAATGTAAGCCCTAACATCTTTTGTAGGAAGGACTCCATGTGGGATTTTAGATAAATAGCCAAACATATCATTTTCAATTGATATATCTGGAAACTTCTTGAATTTAGGATAAGGTTGAGATGTCACTTTGACTGGAGTGGGAGTAGCCATATGTATAACTATGGAGAAATAGAAAAACTTAAGAAAAATACCTCTTGTTGATTCAGAAACCCTAGGACACAAGTTGACTTCTTTCTCCTCCTTGGCTCCTTGTAATCCTTTCACTTGCATGATCAAAAAGACTTGTTGATTTATTTTTTAAGCTAACTTCATAATAAATGGACATTTTTTCATTAAATGCATCATAACTCCCATTTTGATTCCTTTTTCAATGGATAGATGTGACTTTATTGGATGTCTGCAAGTTTCTTGTTCATATTTCTTGTCTATCAGAGACTCCTTGATCGAGTGGATTTGACATGCTTGCAATCTCTTTACTCTTGATAGAGGAAGAGGTGGTCTCTAAACTTTCCTCGCCTAGGTAACAATTAGAGAGTGGATAATTACTAGAATAGATGAATACACTAGAGCTAGATCTATTTTCTTCTAAATTATTTCTCTAGATCTTCTTCATTTCAGCCTTGACTTCTTCCTTATTGATTTTCTTCATTGGTTCGGTTGGCATGACTCCATCAATTTTGTAGAATCTTGTAATATGTCATATTTAATTGCAATTGTAACATCTATTGGTTTTCTTCTCTTGTCTTGACCTGCACTGGTTAGCCTTATGTCCATATGCATATCATGTACAACAATAACCACTAAAATAATTATTTCTATTTGGTTTCCTACATTGATTAGATTTATGACCATAACCATTGCAATTGTAACATCTATCGAAGAAAGATATGACTTTCTAATTCACACTATTCCTAAAATTTAAAGCAAGTTATGACCTAATTTATTATAATTAAAATAATGAGCATTAATAGAGAAGGTTTTCTTACTTGTTGCTTTTTCAGAGACTTACCTTTGTCTTCTTTATCGGATTTAGTTTTAGCTTCTTCTACTGGTTCAAGTTCCTTCTTTTCATTGGGTTTATTTTGTGAGGATTCACCAATTTGACATGCCAAGCCTCTCTTGTTTCCTATTGATCTTTAGTTGCTAGCATTTCATCAAGATTTTCCAAACTTCCTTTGTATTTGACCTCTTGCTTCTTTGATTCTTCTAAATCTGATTCGAGAGATACAACATCTTGTTCCAAATTCTTTCATTCATCAAATATGTCCTTGATTACATTATTTAGATGTTTCTTGGTCTTTTCATCTTCTTCACTCTTAGATTTTATATCGAGGATAGTAATATTTTCCAACTGGAGTTCATTATTGACCTCCTTATGCCTTAGCTTGAATTTTTCAGATCTAATCTTTTAGCTTGTAGATACAATCATTTTCCATTTGAAGGTTTTCTAAGAGTGCCTTATTTTCATCTTCAATAGCTTCAAGATCTTAAAGGATGGACATAAGTCTTTATGATCCATGATAGATCTAGGTATCATATAATCAACCTTATGGATCTCCTTTGAGTTGTTAGACTCTTCTAAAGGATTTGGCTCTTATACCAATTGTTGAACATCTAAAATATTGAGAGGGGAGGGGTGAATCAACATTCCTCTAAAAATACTAATTTTTTAAAATAGTTTTCCACATAACATAATTAAATCACTGAACAATAACCAATATAACACAACACCACATAACATGGAGATTTTGATAATGGAAACCTGAGATGGGAAAAACCATAGTGAGGATTAAATCTCAAGTATTAAGTAACTGGTTATAGAATACATAGGTGGCTCACTATTGGGTTGGCTCACTACTGAGTGGCTCACTATTGATAGGCTCACTACCCAAGATAAAAAAGACTAGCTATTACAATTAAGAGATGACTTACTATTGAAGTATATGTTACAAAAATGAACTTCTATAACTGCATTTGCATATGCATGAATATAGTTCTCACTGAGGCACAAATTTCTATACAAACACTACACTAGGCTACTATAGCAGATATATTAGTTCGTAATATAATATCAATAGATTTCTATCATACATCGCATTTATCAAAACAACTATATTTTATGTCACTTCATATATGTATATATATTGGATCTTCATTTCCACTGGTCAAATTTGCTGGAAAAAAAAGGATAGAAAACTAAGAGGTGGCAGTGAGTCAGTTATCACAAAATTTAAAACTTATTTAACCTTATCAACCTTTAATCTCAGATATCATAAATAATAGTGAAAGAATTAATCAATAACACATCACAAACACAGATAAAACCAATATTTTTTGCATGGAAACCCTATTAGGGGAAAAAACATGCTGAAGGTTAATCCACAAGTTATAACCTATTAAAATTATAAGAGAAAATGAATAAGGAATGCATGCACATTCAGGCACACTCCCTAGAGCTCACTGCTCAAAGAAGACTCACTATCTTACATAAATGTTTTAGATTAAATCCCTCTGAAGAGATTGAACTGAGAAATTAGCTTTTTCAAAAGACTGATTACAGTTCCAATTAGGCACATAAACACTTGTTCACACTTCACTCAAAATTATTCATACTCTGCTCTACAATCGAATGATCTGATATTTATTCGCTCATTATGCATGCACACACTCTTACATCCTCTCCAAATGAAGAAAAAAAATTCTCATATATATCCGCTTCATGAAATTACATCAACAACTTTGTTGACCAGAAATAAAATAATAGATGAATACAAACTATCAACCTAATTCATGAACAAATCTCAATGCACACCAACCAAAGTTAGTCACAAAACAATGAAGACCTAAAACAACATCCTCAAGTGTGCAAATCATTCAAAAAATAATCCATGAGGATCCACAATATGCTACAACCGCCATATCAGCCAAGAACATGAAAAACCTGAACACACAAAGGAAAAATCTTTGATCACGAGCACACCAATCAACGCAGATGTGCAATAAAGATAGAGCGTGATCTAGAAACATCAGTGAACATTGTAGGGGAATACAAAACAACATAATTCACCATAATTACATTCTCTTCTTCTAGAACCACCAGCTACAATGACAAAATAGCTCTAGGAACACAAAAAATCACAACTTGCTCCAACCTTGATGCGCACCTCTAGAACTTCCGAAGGATAAACTAGATAGGCTCAATAGAAATCCCTTTAATGCACAACTTCTGAATACCAACATACTAAAATCTTCACCTCACTAAACTTCATAGCTTGACAAACAATCTCCACCATATACATCCTTCAAGACACCAATGCTAGTAGTGTTAACATGAATGAAAACCACATATTAGCAACATAACCATGACATCCAAAAATCTCCCCCTTTGGCATTGATAGAAACACATGATGTTAAAAATATCATCAACATAACTAGGTTTTCTCCAATAGTCTCCTCCTTAGACATTGCACTATTCTCCCTTTTTCTTTTTAGCATTTTCAGTATTACTCTTTTCCCCAAGGCTTTTCACATTACTCTTCTCCCCCTTTGAAATCAATGGAAAAGGTACCCAAGCTCTAAACCACATACCTAAATCATCTGACTACTCCCCCTTAGTAGTAGCCTCCATAAAAACAATCTAAAACAAGATATGACTATAAGTGCACAGATTGATGCAAATAATTACATCTTAGTTCTGATTAGGAGGGTAAATCACCCATAACTTGCCTTTGAGATACTCAAAAGTATCCTTAGGAAATTCCTTATTGAATATGTATACAATTTGTTCCTTAGTAGGTACATACTCCAATCTAACTTCTTTATCACTCACTTTGTCTCTCAAAAAGTGATATTTGATATATATATATGTTTTGTCTTTGAATGCAACACAAGATTCTTGTAAATGTTTATGGAACTTGAATTATCATAGAATATAGCAATAAGCTCACCATAATCAATTCTAATATCTCTCAGCATCTGCTTCATCCATATTACTTGAGTAAAATTGTTGGCAACAACAATATATTCTGCCTCAACAATAGATAAGGAAATGGAATTATGATTTTTACT
>CM021107.1:524689228-524756136 GCA_007115665.2 Sequoiadendron giganteum
TCTTCAACATAATAACATTTATTTTGAAATATAGACTTGTTAGGTTTGTACTTAGGAACTCTTTCAGGACACCTTGATACAAAATGACCTATCTTATTCTAAGAGAAATATTTAATAGGAAAATTTCCTTTATCCTTACCTTATCCTCTGGCTTCTCTTTTTGCAATCAATTCTTCCAACTCTTCTAACTCTCTTTCTTCATCTTCAATCTATTTCATGTCATCTTAATACTTGAATGTCTTTCTATAATTTTTTCTTGGATCCTATCGATGTTGGTTTCTTCCAAATATAGTAGCTTTAAATGTAGATTTTGTCTTAGGGGTATATTCACTGAATTAAGTCAACTCAAAGGTAGCAAGCTTTCCAATCAACATATCTCTTATCACATTTTTTATTGTCCCGAGCTCTTGAATAGCATGAGCATTTTTTTTATAAGAAGTAGGCAATGATCTGAGTACTCTAGCCACAATCTCTTATTCTTCCAAGGTTCCACTAGCACACCTAATACCCATCACCAATTTATTTAATTTTTGCATGAAAGAAATAATGTTTTCATCTTCACTCATTTTCATGTTTTCCAACTTTCCTTTCAGACTTTATAGCTAAGCAACTTTCAATTGTGCATCTACTTCATACAATATTTCCATCTTCTTTCAAATCTCATGTGCTATTCTTAGACCCATCACATTTTTCATCTCTAAGTCTACAAGAGCACTCAATAATATTTCTATAACATTGATGTTAGTTTTTTCTTCTTTGATCTCATCAAGAGTAGAATGACCATTCGGAGGAATAATATATGTGTTCTTTGTAATCTTCCAGAAATGTTCACCAATGCACTTCAAATGACACTCCATTCTAGCCTTCCATAGAGATTTATTTATTCCATCAAATCTAGGACTATCATTCTTGTATGATTCCATCTCAGATCATGTAACGCCCGGCCATGCAACCCTAGAGGATGTTGCAAACAACTACTTAAATAGGCTATTTTTTTTTTGTTTAAGTACAATTAATATATAAGTTTGCTTCCCAATGCAACCATCCCCTAAGGTTACAAGACTGAAATTACTTAACCACCCACACAACAATAACATGAATATAAACCATGTCAATTATTTAGACAATAATTAAACACATACATTCCAATTAAGATAAATACATCAAGCACTCTAGATAACTTTCAATCTCATTTATCCATAATTAAATATTACAATTACAACTCTCATTTTCCGAATGAGGAAAGCCCAATAAATAAGGTTACAGTTACAACTTCCACCTCAATAATAGATGAGGTGTAAAATACAAGATCCAACTTAAATAAAATAATGCAAGAATTGAAACTGAATCCAACGAGCTCTCCAATTGGAAGTCTCATCCACATGAACATGAAGAAATCCCAACAGATTTAGGTGCATGCCACCCAACCAAGTGGAACCCAAAGGCCCATCCCCCGTGCTAGGAGATAGTAACAAGGAATCCTAGCCAAGACCATCTACCTCTAGACATAGGCTAAATCACCACTGAACCAAACTGACACCTCCAATCACATGTACCACACAAGCACATCACAAGTACAACCCAAGTACCACATATATATAACATAAGTACAAAAAAAGTACAAATCAAGAGCATCACGATTACCTCCCAAGTACAACTCTACATGGTCACATTGCTTCCAGAAATAAAGTAGATCAAGTATGTTAAGAGAACCATACACATAATAATCGGATACCAACTATGGTCACACCAGGTATGTTAAGGAAACCATACCCACAATAAAAAAGAACCAACTATTGTCCTAGACGGAGTGTCATCACACAACTCGTCATGGGTTATCCTCTGGGATTCTTCCTAGGCTTCGGCCCCCACTAAGGGTTATCTTGGTGACCTCTACCGAATTCTTGGCCCCCATACTCACTCATGCAGAATCAAATACCTTTCGTACAGACAAGATAGATGAGCTTGCCATTCCAGGCCTTCCCACTCATCCCAAGTATAAATAAGCCCTTGTGTCTATGAGTGAGGCATAATTATCTTGATTAGTGAGAAGTACCACCTAATCTTCTAAGTTTTGTTTTAGTTATCACTTGATTAAACCACCTTCGTAAGTTACCCAGTTTACCTCTTTCGGGCTCTGGCCTCTACGGAAGCCACTCTTCTACTTGACAACACACATACCATCCAAACACCAAGGATACCAAAGTGAAACTAACAAGATAACACGTCCACTCCTTTCTCAGGAGGTGACATAAGATAAATCCATCTCCAAACACTGGAGGTAACAATAATAACAAAACCACTCCTATAAGGAGGCACAATTACATAATCCACTCCTTTCTCAGAAGGTACAAAACATTCCCATTTGTAGAAACCAAGTATAACATTGACATAACTTCATGCACTACCCAAGGGAATTAAAACAGGATGACAACATGGCACGACAACCCACATGATTAAAACGCCATCTGGAAGGCTTAACAACCCTTTCTAAATAATTTCCCCCATAGCGATAACAAAAGGAATTACGTTACACAAGCAAGTTTAATTAGAATTAAATCTACTTTGGATTTCCTAAATCCACTTCTTATTTAACATTCAATACTTTATTGCTTTAAATAAATAGATTTAAAAAGTGTCTTTTCAGACAAGAGATAAATTAAAACTCAATAGTTAATTCTCGAATTGTTTTCAATAATTATAAAATAAACATTTATTTCAACCGTTGAGGAAAGAACATTTTAAAATAAATAAATGTTTCCTCTACTTAATTCAATCCTTTCCAAAACAATCTAACATGACTTAATTTCCATATTATTTAAAACAAATATATTATTCCATTCAAATATCTTATTTTTAAAATGAAGTCAATAATTTGATTAAAACACAATATTTTAATTTCTTCAATTATACTTAATTCATGCCTTCAATAAATCATATTTCTAAAAATATATACACACTTGTGTATATTGTATATATATATATATATATTACATATATACCTCTATATTCAATTAATTAATATATATATATAATATCCTAATATTATATAATATAATATTAAATATTATATAATATAATATTAAATATTATATAATATAATATTAAATATTATATAATATAATATTAAATATTAATATAATACATATTGATATTTTAATGAATATTAATTTATATATATAAATATTTATTTTATTTTATATTTTTTTTTAAAAGAAAAACACCTAGGGGCATCCTCGGGCTGCGCGCCAAACCTTAAGGTCGGCCGATTGTCTTGGGCCACATGTTGTTTAGGGCTTGGGCCACGCGTTCTTTCTTCGGTCGACGTTCTTTCCTGGCCGTTGTTTACACATAGGGCGGAGCTAAGGAGGGGCGACGGCAAAAATTTGGAGGGGTGGCGACTGTGTGAATAGTAGGTGTGGGTGGGAAGGTTGGGGGGGGCGCGTTGGGTGCGGCTCCCTTCCCACGTGTCTCCCATGGGGGGCGCGATGAGGAGGTGAGCCCCCAATGCCATGAGCCACCATTATTTTTTTTTATTTTGTTCTTGTTTGTTCTGTTTTTTTTTTCTCAACAAAAAACAGTTTAAGAAACCCGGTGGATTTTTCAAAATCCACGCACCTCCACAGTTGGGTTTGAAAATTTTAAGCAGCATAACCCCCTCCCAGATGGATTTTTTTTTAAAAGAATATATATATATATATATATATATATATATATAAGGATTCAAACATCCCAAAACAAAATGAAGAAATAATTTGCACAATTAAAATTTGAGATTTCTTTTCATAGCCAAGAACACCATTTTATTTTCTTGAATTTTCCAACATGATAATCACCAACAAAACATATACAATTTAAAAATCTCTAAACAACCAATTTCTAAAACATGAACCTGATTCCCTGAGTTTGTGAGGAGATCTAGATGGTGCTCAGCTTCCAACTTCAGCTCCACCGAATTTCACAACTCCAAGCCAAAAACCCACAAAACCCACCATTCCACCTCTTTCTCATCCCATCATTTCCAAAAAAAATTATGATCCAAAATTGAGAATAGAAATTTAATAATAATCAAAATTCCCAAAAAAAATATCCAAAAAACAACCCTCATAAATTTTTGAAAATAGAAAATGCAAAATATCTCACTTTTTCAATTTTGAATTCAAACTTTCTAATTTGACTTTTAATTCATTTTCTTAATTTTCAATTTCACATAATAAAATTCATAAATTTCAAAATGAACAACTTATCCAATTTCCACATAATCAATTTAATTAATTAATAAATAATCTAATCCATGATTTAATTAATTAATAAATAATCTAATCCATGATTAAATTAATTAATAAATTGAATCAGACTAAGACCGACAACACATTATGACTAGGGCGATGACTTGGCACAGAAAACCTAGCTACTATCTCCCAATCGAATACCGTTGGGCAATGGACACGATCGAACCTGTGAGACCAAGTGGAGTCGATGTCATGTACCTGTTAACCTACGAACACAAAGTATATCCACATGCATATATATGTTAAAATTAAAACACACCGTGAAGAGGAAATCTCAGGATTGTAGGACACTCACAAGCAAGTGATGAAATCTCGTCCCCTTCACCAATACAGTATTACTAACTAACAAATCTAACATCATTAATATAATCAAAAGCATAAACATCATTAATTCAATTATCCACTATGCTAATCCAAAGCATGACACAATGATAACATCAGGATCAAATACCATCACAACAAAATATCACATTCACATCGCTTTACAGATAGCGATCAAACAACAACTGAGTTCTATGTCAAAGCACCAACATAAAATAAGGCCTAACCAAACAGAACACTATTCAATCAAAAGAGAAAAATGGAGGGATCTTACAGATCACCTCAAGCTATTAAAACTCTTAAGAGGAACCTGATTCGATACCAATTGTTGGAAAAACAAGGATAGACAACAAAGAGAGCAGGGTGGTGAATCAGTTGTCACATAATTTAAAACTTATTTAACCTTATTAACCTTTAATCTCAGATATGATAAATAATAGTGAAAGAATGAATCAACAACACATCACCAACACACATAACACCAATAGTTTTTGTGAGGAAACCCTATTAGGGGAAAAATCACGGTGGAGGTTAATCCACAAGTTATACCCTATTAAAAGGATAAGAGAAAATGAATAAGGAATGCAAATGCATTCATGCACACTATGTAGAGCTCACTGCTCAAAGAGGACTCATAGTCTTACATAAAACTTTTAGATTAAATCCATCTAAAGAGAATGAATTGAGAAATTAGCTTCATCAAAATCCTGATTATAGTTTCGGTTAGGCATCAAAACACTTCTTCACACTTTGCTCAAACTTCTTCATACTCTACTCTACAATCAAATGATCTAATCTTTATTCACTCATTTCACATATACAAACTCTTACATCCTCTCCAAATGAAGAAATAAAGCACTGTTATATATTCTCTTCATGGAATTACATCAACAACTTTGTCAACCAAAAATAAAAGAATAGATGAATACAAAATGTCAGCTCAATTCATGAAAAAATCTCAATGCACACCAACCAAAGTCAGTAACAACATAATTAAGACCTAAAACAACATCCTCAAATGTGCCAAGAATTCAAAAATTAATCCACGAGGATCCACAATACGCTACAACCACCATGTTGGCCAAGAACATGAAAAATCCGAACATGAAAAGGAAAATCTTCAATCACGAGCACACTGATCAACACAGACATGTAACAAAGATAGATCACAATATAGAAACAAAAACTAATAGATCAGGAGCATACACAACAACTAAATTCACTAGAATTACATTCTCTTCTTCTAGAACCACCAACTATACTGACAGAATAATTATAGGAATATAGAAACTCACAACTTGCTCCAATATTGATGCACGCCTCTAAAAATTTTGGAGGATAAACTAGATAGGCTCAATAAAAATCCCTTTAATGCCAACTTCTGAATACCAATGTACTAAAATTTTCACCTCACTGAACTTCACATCTTCACAAGCAATCTCCAACAGATTTATTTTAATTTTCTCAATATCTTCGACATACACAACCTTCAAGACACCAATGCTAATAGTGTTAACATCAATGAAAACCACATATCAGTAACACAACCTAAACATCCAGTAGACTTGCATCGAAGATAGATTCAGGAAAGCATGTTACACAAAGTGTTGGAGATGTTGGCATAGGTGAAAAATTGATGACCCACGCTATAACGAATAGGGCTAGACTAAAAAAAACTGCAGTATACCATTGCATAGACCAAAACTTGTGTTGGTAACAATGTTCTCAAATGAAGGGATAATCCAAAGGTAAGAACATTGGAGATAGCAGCCCCAGACTAAACAATGACATCAGTAAAAAATATCAACAATTGAACTACTAGGAGATTTAGTACCTCAACTAGAATGAATGGCCTATATTTTATGAATAACAAGGTAGAATAAGGGCTACAACCATCTCCAATCAAGTCCATGATTAAAAAAGGACAACCATACAAAGTGTAAACCTCTATAAGAGGTTGCATTACTAGGAAGTATAGGCTTTCAAACAAATAGAATAAAGCATGTCACTTTTTTCTAAAGCCACACTTCCAAATGAAAAAGATATAATAACTTCCAAACAACACCACTTATCAGCTAAGTGTCAATATGGGAATACTCAGAAGGATTAAGAGTACAACTATTGTATACATATTTTCCCTAGGAAATGCCTAAAATACCCATTGTCCAAAGAAGAAAAACATTGAAACTTAGGGATTGAGGATGTTTTAGATATGATGTACCCAAATAAAGATAATTTTGAACCTTCAATCTCAACCAAATGTTTAGAATTTTTTTTTGGTGATCAAAGTTTGGAGGTACCAAGAAAATACTACTCAAGTAAGGGTAATGATGGAACTCTTGTACTAAAGGGAAACAAAAAGAGTATTATGGAATCAAGTATGGAACGAAAGATATGTTGGGACAAGAAACTCTAAAAATTTGAAGCTCGAACAACCTATTGATACTTAGAGAAATGACCTAAAACATCCAAAACTTAGTTTTTTTTAAATTTTTCAACTTTCAACACATGATGAGAACATGGGGGTTGTAAAAGGATAGAAATTACATAAATTTTTAGAAATAAAAAAACCACTTAGAATATCTCAAATCAATTATAAATGGTGGGTCAACAAAATATAATTACAAAAAATTACACAAGGACTTTAGAATTTGTAATTTGAGGCACAATAATTAGGGATCTAACACATATAAATTGAAAAAAAATAATAATCATTATAAATAATTCAAGATAGAGTATCATCCCACTATGTGTGCCAAATGTGAGAATGTCAAATCAAAATAACATAAATAGGAAGTATTTAATGAAAATAAAACTAGATATTCAAATACCACAGACAAACCTCTAATTGAGAATTTTGGATAAGGTCTTGGTTGATGTCATATGTTTGTTGCTCATTGCAACATCTACTCAGTCAAGCTAGAATCAAGATTGTTGAAAATGAATGGTTCAATATTAATTTATATGATTTTTAGGATATAGATGAGGATAAGGTAGCTATTATTAGTTAGCTACCTAATTTATTGATTTAGTGGATTTATTTATTTTATTTTCTCAAATAGTTAACTAATTTAATTTTTCCTTTTTCTTTCTAGATAATTTATTGGCTATTTTAAATAAATTAGTTAACTAATTAATTTATTAGAATGATTTTATTGATTTAATTATGGATATTTGATTTGTAAATGGATTTATTTAAATTATTTAAATAATTAATTTAATTAATGAATTTAATTTTGATTAAAATGGATTAGTAAGTATTTATTTTATAAATTAATTAATGAATAGATGAATTATTTTAATCTATTGATCTTTGTTAGGCATCAAGGTGGGGTAATGGTAGGAAATGAGAGTGATTTCACTGTCTACCAAAACCTTTGGTGTAAATTTTTAAATTGTATGGACCAAATATCCACTATGAAATAATTTCTAATTTAAAAAAAGTAAATATCCATTAAAACAAAAATAAAAGAGGTTGATAGCTAGAAGAAAAAAATTGCAAGAGACATCTAGTTAAAAAAATTGATATCGACTTTAAATATTATATATCCATTTCAAAGAAATGGATATTAAATTTGAAATAATGGATATCCTTTTCTTTTGGTGTTAAAAAAATAAGGATATCCATTATTGCAAAGTGGATATTCATTTTTTCTAAATAGATCTTTGTTTGTTCTTGAAAAGTTTATCCTGCACTATTTCAGTAAACATAGACCCAGATTCTTGCACTTACACCACAAGACAATCTACATATGAACATATTCAAAAGATTTTGAAATTCATCTTACAAAGGAGAGCCCAAGAATATTTTGACTATTACATAACTTTTCCATAACAACAACTGGCATAATCAAAGATATTCTAGCATGGTGGGAGCTTCAAAATTTCCTAAAGAGAATATAACATAGATTAAAGTAGGTCATATTATGGACATGGGCTAAATATCATGTAGGACATGATGAAAAGAAAGGCACACCATTAAATGACATTAAAAATTATTGGCTATTGTAATTCAAAGGATTCCAAGATGACATACTTGAAGATAAACCTTTGAAAGGAGAAAAAGACAAGAAGGAAGGTGGGACTTATTATGACCAAGATTATTCCAAAGAGAAATCAACCACATTGTTTGATAATTCAATAAGTGTATAACATAAACTTTTTCTTGCTAAGTCACCAAAGGAATGAAAAATATTGAGACCAACCAAAAGTGAGAGATGAGACAAGTGAGTTTAAGTTTTTTAAATATATAAGCTTATAGAACCAATAAATTATATTTATAAAGAGGAATCTAAAGATTTGGCCAAAATCACAAATAGAGGACCAAGAGTGGCACTAAGGTATTAACATTCCAAAGGAAAGGTTATGTAGACACTAGGAAATCAAAATATAAAATGTTGAGTTGAATAGATTTTAGGAATGATACAAGACATGAAGAAGGGTAACCCCATGCACTTGAGAGGGAACTAGAGAATCCATCTATGAATATAATGGAATACTCAAATTAAATGTGTCTAGGAAAACTATAAGTGAGATCACAAATCCATAGAATTACAATCATGAGAGATGTGATGATGTAAATTGTACTTCCTTCTTAATTCAGGAATAATTAACATTAAAATGGACCTAATGTGACCTTAATCTAGTGTTTTAATGTTTTCTCCACATTCACATGGGATTTAGGGTCCTTTTAAGCTAAATAGACCTATTTTTTCCTAAATTAGTGTTGTAAAGTGTATTCATTTACACCTTCACATTAAATTTTAGGCCCTTGTGAATTAAATGAACTTAATTATGCCTTATTTAGGCTGTTGTAAAGTGTTTTAATAGACTTTCACACTAATGTAGGGTTTTTATTAATGAGTTGGGCTTCTTTATGCTTTAATTGGCCTTATTTTGCATCCACAAGCCCTAATTAATGCATATTTTTTAGATTGATCCCAACATTGATCAATATCCAATCATAATTTATGTAATTTTGGAGTGTTTGGCCCATATTTAGTGATTTGTGACTCATACGCTGCTTTTGGTGTATGAGTCTTACCTAGATTTTAAGGCCCTGATCCTGATTTTGCATCATTCTAAGAATTTTTGAAAAAAGTGACCCATAACTTGGCCTAATGGGACTCATATTCCACATTTGGTGTATGAGTCCCATGTGGCCAAAAATTAAAATTAATTCAAATTCTTGGCAAGATTTTATTCTCCTACATCTAATGTCGGCTTGCAGTGTTGTAATATTGAGGAATTAGGTATAAACAAGTATAAATATACGGTTATTTCACTCATTTTAATCTAATACTTTTGTGAGAGCATATATTCTAGAAAAAAATGAGTTCACAAGAGAATTCAAGAGTTTACAAGAAATTACAAGAGAATTCAGGAGCATTCAAGGGTTGATTAGCAAATGTTTTGGAGGATTATTCAAGCATCAAGCAATATATTAAAGTCTCCATGCATCATGTTTATTTTTGAGCTAATAATTTTGATGTAGGCTTTTGTATTTCAAGCAAGAATTCAAGTCAATATCTACAACATTCAAGCAAGATTCAAGATCTACATCCATTGGAGCCATCTCACGCATGTTTGCAACACTTCATTACTAGGGTTTGGTGAGTTGCAACATTACATTTTGTTCATTCATCATTATTCTTCTCTATTTCATTTCATTTCATGGTTTGATTACCAAAATGGGGTTTGACAAAGGTAAACCCCTTTCTACTAACAAAACAACATTTTTCCCTCCCTTTAGTGTAAGATTTACAGATCTAGGTTGAAGAAACATCGAGGAGAAAGATTGGAAAGAAGTTGTCAAGTTGTCAAGTTGTCAAATTTGTCAAAGTTATCATCTTGCTTGGAAGATCATAGTATTAAATCTATAGGTTATGAGTTAGGAATTCAAACCTTAAAATTAGGTGGAACAAACAGAGCATACAATAAAGAGTATATTTAGACCTTGAATTTACAAAAGAGTCTAAATGGATTCATATGCCACTTCTGGCATATGAGTCCCAATACAGTAAAATTTATAGCTTTTAGAATATTTTGACACATATTTGCCAAACCTTTGTTCTAGACCAAAAACCTTAGTCTAGGACTTGTTGGTTTTTTTTTTAGAACCAAACTTAATCTCACCACAAACCTATGAACTTTCCAAGAACAATCATCAGTAAGGGTAAGGATTGGCCAACACTTAAGTAGAGACCCTTGGACATCTACTTCTTCTCTTTAGGCTCTATCAAACTAGGGAGGATAATCCAAAAACAACTATGTTCCTAGATACTAGTGTGTCTAGTATGAAAACATAGAACAAATAGATAGTTCTCCTTATATGCTTAAAAGCATCATACCCTAAAATTCTGGAAAACTTTCACAATAATGATTATTGTTGTATGATCTTCGGTCAAGTCAATTAGCAAAAGAGAGCATGAATACTAAACTAGGCTAGTGCCATATTCTAGGGAGTAGAGTTAAACCTTAAAACTATATGATTGTACAAAACTTTTTTATGTTAAATAAAATACCTATGGACTTAGAGATACTTCCTTACGATATTCCCACCAATTATATCTGCAATTAACTTCTTACTACCATCCTTATACCAAGATTATAGAAAATCTACTACTAAATTCAAGAAATTATGTGCATTCCTTGAATGAACAAGCAATAATAAAACAACACATCCATTGGGACTCAACAAAGATAAAAAAAAAATCATTGATCATTGTATTTATAGCTTGTATAACTTGCATGAAGGAGAGAAAATATACAAATATTTTATATCACTTTATTAGTTGTATTTCTTATTCAAAATATATATTGGTTGACTTGCTTCTAAAACATGTTACTATAAAAATTACAACCCATGTTCTTGTATCTATTTTCCTTGAAAATAAGTACCTATTTACCTATCGAATCCTTGAACTATTTGACCTCTCTTGTATCCAGCCTTAGAATCCCTTTTACAAGCCAAGGGACCAACAAGCACCGAGCTAGAATACACGACATTATATTTTATTTTCATTTCAAAGTGAATTTCAACAAAGAACAAGAAAATATCTCCCAACTAATTTTTGGGAATTCAACCTTCAAATGAACAAAAAAATAGAGAGGAAGGAATCATTGATCAGAGCCATCCCACCAGTCATCAAAAAGTGTCATCATGGCAACATAAAAAATACATAGGTCCATATCACCCTAAAAAGAATCCCTATAAAAACAAAAAACCAAAAATATTGGAAACCCATTTTTCGTCACACCAACCAAAGAGAGAAAACATCACACAAGATCAAAAATCTGAGTGCTTAACTAGGAAAGTAATAGGATATTACTTAGCCTTGTCACTAGGTGAATAGGTGTGCCCACTAGATGGGCTTATCTTCATAGGAGTAGTCATCATTGACTCATCTCAAAATTGACCCAATCCTTCATGGCCATAAGATACTAGTGATGGCCATAATTAGTTTCATCCCCACAATGAGAAGGACCATCAAAGAACTCAATATGGGATTGATGATGTCCCATATAGGTGCGATGATACCGGTTCCTCCTAGTAGCTTCTCTTTCTAGACTTTCCACCTTTTTACTTTTTTCTTTGATCATTTCCTCTGAGATGGTTCAGCCCCTAGGGTGGTAAGCACACCTAAGAATACCTCATGTTGAACCTTTGGTAGCTCTTGTATTCTTCACCGGAGTTGTTGGTATTTCTAGTCCACATTCCTCATCTTGAGGAGAGTTCTAAAATTCAATAGGATTGAGCCTCTTAGAATGGAGAACTGGGCTAACATTTACACTTATCTACCCCATTTTTTACTCTACTATGAATGTTCTTCAAATAGAATTAGTAGTTTACTCTAAAATGACTAGCTTGAAATCACTTCCTTACACAAAACTTAGATTCTTTCTCAATTGGATAATAAAAATCAATAGTCAAAATTTCTTGCTTATTAATGATGACAAGATTAAATGTGCATGCATTTGATACTCACCTCAGATCAAGAGACTTAAGTATTTCCTTAATTTGGATGTCAATCATACGCTTAATTTTCCAACCATACATTTCATGTCACATTTACCCATAGAAAATAACTTTCTTGTAATTCATCATAGCAGGACAATGAGGAATAGTCATGATTTTTCTTTAGTATATCTACTCGTACAATGCCTTACTTCAATTTCACCTTCCCACATGTACCATCCTCTTATAGATTTTATGGCCCTAAAATTATTTACCAGTATCACAAGCATGGTGAAGAATTATCTCTAATTTTAGTGTTGTTTCTACCTTGGAACAAAATCATCTACTATCTCTAGTTGCATCTTCCGTTTGTAGAAGTAATCTACGTGGCACTTACCTGGGTGCCCGTCAAAAAATGTAGGACATAGGTTGGGCCCACATGGTATGATGGGGAGTGCTCATAATTAATCCACATCGTTGACCATCAACCATCGATTTCAATCCATACTATACAAAACATAGTTTCCCAAGGTCCAACAAGCTAATCAAAATGACAAATGTTTTTTCACTCGCCAACCCGCGTGACCATTCCTCTTTAATGATGAAAATATATGGGCATGTGTGGAGTGGCTCTGATGAGAACATATTCCATACAATATGCCTTTGATTATGCCACAAACAACTTCCACTTCCCTACGAGGATACTAACCTCACCATAAAGCAATACAACATGGCCATCACTCACTAGCCTATGTGAATAAAAAAATATTTAACAAAACAAAATGTGTTGGAAGAGAGTGGTGGAGATTTGACCACATCCTCCATAAAAAAATTGTCGATCATCCTTTAAATGAGCCAGTCATCCTTACCAAGGATACTGGGTTCACCATCGTAATAGACATGTGGTTGAGGCCTGCCAACCCATATGGATAGAATAAGAATTGATAAAACATCACAAACCTATGGGGAATGTTCAAGATTGATCCCTTTGATTAGACAGTTCATACAAAGCATAATTCTAATAAAATTTATTTTTAAAAAGGGGGCATTCCTAGGTGAATGAGGTGTTGACCCTTAATGAAGGCTATGGATTTAAAATTTTCTTTAGATTAATCCTTCAACTATTAAAACCTAAAAAAGACATGAAGCAATTGTCAACCTATTACTAGGGGCTGGTAAATTAATGATTTTGATGGTACAAGTGACAACTTAGATGATCGGGAATGGGAAAGACAAGTCAACGTAAAATTAAAATGATCAAGGGTTTATGCTATCATTTTGGGAAATTTGTGAAAGTAAAGCCCTATCACAATGACAAGGAACAAAACCTAAAACTAGAAAACAAGGGACCAAGCTGGATTTTTCACAACTTTCATGACAAAACCAAAAAAAAGTTGTTTTGGGGCTTCATCAGTGGCTTGTGTTGGGGACACATTCCTTTCATAGGCATGGTGAGATCCCAAAATCTATGGGAAAGCAAACCATAATGCCCCATCCATTGGATGACAAATTTGTTGGCCCTAGGCCACAAATGAAAAAGAACAATTCATTTTTGCCTCTATCAAAGACACTATTTTCTATTGTCTATATTAAGCCCAATCTAAAAAAATTTCCATGAATTTCCCACAAACCAACCCTATCATTGACATGCCTTACCATGAAACTATTGTTTCCAATGTCACCACTAATTTTTTCAATCTGTAATCTGCAATCAAACACTAATTGAAATCCATAATCATTTTGAAATTTTTCCTTGGCCAAGTCATTGTCATGTTCCACTAAATTCTCATCCAACTGAACCGGGAAATTAAAATGTTCATAGTCCATTTGACCATTGACATCATCACTTTTTTAATTATATTTAGTTTGCACATCAAACTAAAAACTTTCATTAATAATTTGTTTTGTCTCATGCAAATCATCTTTGAATATGTAAAAAATAAAAGATGCATATTCTAGAGCATCCTTATATTAATCATTGCAGTTCATGGGTACATTATTTGACATCTCGGTTCAAGTATATCAGAAAACACCTTGGTATCATAGAGATGGTGATCATAAGCATTATTAACATCCTATAAATGAGTAAATAATATATTCTAACTCATTCTTCTCAGCATCATTAAGCTCAATGTAAAATAACTCAAGAGCAGGCTCAAATAATTTAGCATCAACAAGGACAACAAAAGGACATCCATGTGCATTGGTAATTTCATGTGCAATACCCATTGATATGTATGCTGACCCAAAAGTGAAAAAATCATTGCTAGCTAAATGTTGTCCATTAACAATTGAGCAAGCATATTTGTATTACTCCACATAAATGCTTTCTTCTTGGGATGAAAAAAAATCCATATTCATAGTATGGATATAAGGAACATCAACAAAAAACTCAACTTCATATTTACTAACATTAAATCCATCATTGTCCACACCATCAAAATCTATATATATGCTACTTGTGGACTAATTACAATCACTATCTTCATCCATATAAGACGGATGCTCATTTTTTGATATACCCTTTTCACTTGTTTGCATTATTTTTTTGATTTTTCTAAATAAAATAGCTGCCATCAACATCTTGAGAGATCGTATTTTGTGCATAGTCACACTGGGCTCCTTCAACACTCTTCATCCATTCAAGTACCTAATCAAAACTCTGAGGTTTGAATTATTTCAGAATGGTACTCAACCCTCGCTCAAAGATTTCAAAAAATAAATCAATGGATGTTGAATCTTCAAGTCTAAATTTTTTGGGGATCTCCAACAAGGCATCCAAAAATCTTGAGAATAAATCACAAGGTGATTCATCCTTTTTCTTCTTCATAATAGAAAACCTTTGAATAAAAGACATCTGATCAATTTTGCTAAAAAATCTTGTTGATATTCCACTTGGAAATCACCTTGATCAGTGTGTCAGAGTGAAGGACTAAACAAATCAATAGAAACATCATCACTTTGGTAGTCATTTCCATTTTCTAACCCATGAGTTTCATGTACATGATGTGTGCTAGGGTAACCAACACTTGCAGCCATGTATATCCTTTCATCATTGAATATTTTAGATTGTACTCAATATCCATGGTAATTTGATATGCTTGATGTAATGTTGTAGGCTCTTTATCTCTTAAAAAATAACTCCTTTCTTCATCAAATGCATCAAAATATATAATCAAGCACACTGCATCATTTGGTCTCAATCTTTTAGGAATATCTTTTAAAGTTTTTGAAAATCTAAGATTGAAGGTTGGAACCAACTCATCTTCTTCCCTCTGGATGGTGTTAAATCTCTATCTTGGATTGATTCTTTCTCCAAACTGCTCGATAAATATTGACTTGAATTCATTCCATAAAAAAATAGAACACACTGGAAAATTTGAAAACCAATCGCTAGCATCTTTCTTCAAATATTGAACAAAGAAATTCATGGCAACATCTTCATGATTTATCTCATAATCTCCCATCAAATCAGAAAAATCTTGCAGATGTTGAGATGCTGATTCTGATCTTGTTCCTTTGAAATTTGGAAAATATTCCCTAACTTCATTGGGAACGGGGTTTGGGAAATCTTGAATGCCATTAAAATTCAATGGTCTATATCTTTCCATAGAGAAACTTCTTTGATTACTTGTCAAGGGATGCACACTATTCATGTTTACATAATGCACCCAACAATGATGTATAATTGAATGATACATTTTATTACACCCTTTTACAACTTAAAATATCAACTCTATTTTTTATTACCACCCTATTTCATGATTTTATCATGATTTTAAATATAAACACATCTAAGATATTTCAAATGGGTGGACTACAATACAAATATGCTTCCTATTATAGATATTACAAGTTTCAACTTATGAAGCCTATAGAAAAATCTTCATCACCCCCCTTGCTTAGTGCTTTATTTCACTTAATTGGGAATACATGGTTTCTTCTATATTTCTTAAAATGGCACACATATAGATCTATTCTCTTTTGTAGGTTTTAAAAAAGGGAAAATACCTAGACATATTAACAAGTTTCAAACTTCATTAGGTTCTTTCATAGAGTCACCACCTCCTTTGTAGAGGACCAAACTTCAACAATATTTCTCACTGGTTCAGAGTTCTTCGGAGTTGCCACTCACTTTTAATGATAATTTATAATTCTAAACTTCATAGACTCTATCAAGGAAATATGATCTACTGCAAATACCCTTTCCAAATTTGATCCCCAGTGGAGTCACCATTTGTTTTGGTTATTTTTTAAGAACCAAACTTAATCTAACCACAAACCTATTAACTTGCATAGAATAATCATCAGTAAGGGTAAGGATTGACCAACACGTAAGTAGAGACCCTTGGATATCTACTTCTTCTCTTTAGGCTTTGTCAGACCAAGGAGGGTAATCCTAAAACAAATATGTTCCTAGATACCGGTGTGTTGAGTATCAAAACATAGAACAAATAGATAGTTCTTATATTCTTAAAAGAAACATAACCTCAAAGTTTGGGAAACTTTCACAATACTGATTAACTTAAACAAGAGAATATGTGGTCCAATTAACATTCATACACACCTAGTGAAACATTCAGAGAATGATTTAGTTATTGTTGTATGATCTTCAATGAAGTCAGTTACCAAAAGAGAGCATGAATACTAAACTAGGCCAATGCCATATTCTAGGGAGCAGAGTTAAACCATAAAACTATATGATTGGGCAACACTTTTGTATTTTAAAGAAAATAGCTATGGCTTTAGATATATTTCCTAACAATATTAACACCAATTATATCTATACTTAATTTCTTACTACCATCCTTATACAAATATTATAGCAAACCTACTACTAAATTCAAGCAATTACGTTCATTCCTTGAATGAACAAGCAAGAATGAAACAACACATCCATTGGGACTCAACAAAGATAAACAAGATAACCATTGATCATTGTATTTAGATCTTGTATAACTTGCATGAAGGAGAGAAAGTATATAGAGATTTTATATTGCTTTATCATCTGTACTGCTTATCCAAAACATATATTGGTTGACTTACTTCTAAAACATGGTACTGTAAAACTTATTACCCATGTTCTTGTATCTATTTTCCTTGAAAATAACTACCTATTTACCTATCGAATCCTTGACCTACTTGACCTCTCTTGTATCCAGCCTTAGAAACCCTTTTATAAGCCAAGAGGGAAACAAGCATCGGGCTGGAATACACATGAAACTACATTTCATTTTCATTTCAAAGTGAATTTAAATAAAGAACAAAAAAATATATCCCAACTGATTTTCGGGAATTCAACCTTCAAACGAAAAAAAAAATAGAGACCAAAGAATTGTTGATTAGAGCCATCCCTCCAATCATCAAAAAGTTTCATCATGGCAACATAAAAAATATATAGGTCCATATCACCTCGGAAAGCATCCCTTTCAAGCCAAAAATCCAAAAAGGTTGGAAACCCATTTTTCGTCACACCAACCAAGGAGAGAAAACATCACAAAGGATTAAACACTTGAGCACTTAACAAGGAAAGTAATAGGATATTACTTAGCCTTGTCACTAGGTGAATAGGTGTACCCACTTGTTGTCCTTATCTTTGAAGGAGTAGAAATCATCACCTCATCCTCAAAATTGACCCAATCCTTCATGGCAATAAGATATTGGTGTTAGCCAGAATAAGTTTTATCCCCACTATTAGAAGGATCATCAGAGAGCTCAATAGGGGACTGATGGCATCCCATATAGGTGCGGTGATACCAGTTCCTCTTGGAAGCTTCTCTTTCTGGACTTTCCCCCTTTTAACCTTTTCCTTTGATCATTTCCTCCAAGATGGCTCGACCCTTAAGGTGGTAGGCATGCCTAAGAACACCTCACGTTGAACCTTTGGTAGCTCTTATCTTCTTCATCGAAGTTGTTGGTATTTCTAATTCACATTCCTCACCCCGAGGAGAGTTTTGAAATTCCATAGGATTTAGCCTCTTGGAGCAACGAACTCGGCTAACATTTACACTTATCTTCCCCATTTTCTACTTTGCTACAAACTTTCTTGAAACAAAATTACCAATTTACTATAAAATGACTATCTCGTAATCACTTCCTTACACATACCTTAGATTTTTTCTCAATTGCATAATGATAAAATCAGCTAAGTGATCCTTATTAAATAGAGAAACTGGTGTGTGTCTACTTTAATTTTCTAGGAGAGCTTATGTGAGATCATTATCAATCAACTAACTTTGTTTTTAAATCTCAATCATTTATCAAAACTTTGAACTAAATCAACATTAAAAATTCCCTACTTATTAATGATGACAAGATTATTTGCATGCATTTGATACTCACCTTAGATCAAGAGACTTAAGTATTTCCTTAATTTTCATGTCAATCACACACTTAATTTTCCAACCATACATGTTATGTCACATTTACCCATAGAAAATAACTTGCTTGTAATTCATCATAGCAGGACAACGGGGAACAATCACGATTTTTCTTCAACATATCTACCCGTACCATGCCTTACTTAAATTTCACCTTCCCACATGTACCATCCTCTGATAGATTTGACGACCCTAAAATTATTTACTAGTATCACAAGCATGCTGAAGAATTAGCTCTAATTTTAGTGTTGTTTCTACCTTGGAACAAATTCATCTACTATCTCTAACTGCATCTTTCATTTGTAGAAGTAATATACATGTCACTTAGCTATGTGCCCATCAAAAAATGTAGGACATAGGTTGGGCCAACACGGGATGGTGGGGAGTGGTCAAAATTAATCCACTTCATCGACCATCGACCATCGACCATCGATTTCAATCCATACTACACAAAAAATGATTTCCCAAGGTCCAACAAGTTAATCAAAATGACAGATGTTGTTTCAGCCACCAACCCGTGTGACCATTCCTCTTTAATGCTGAAAATATACAGGCATACGTGGAGTGGTTATGATAAGAACACATGCCATAAAATATTCCTTTGATTATGCCACAAAAAACTTCCACTTCATTGTGAGGATATCGACCCCACCATAAAGTAGTACCACGTGGCCATCGCCCACTAGCCCATGTGAATAAAATACTATTTAGCAGAACAAGAAGGGTTGGCAGAGAGCGATGAAGATTTTACCACGTCCTCCATAAAACAGTCGTCGATCATCCTTGAAATGAGCTAGTCATCCTTATCAAGGATATCGGGTCCACCATCGTACCAAACATGTGGCTGAGGCCTGCCAGCCCATATGGATAGAATAAGAAATGATAAAACATCACGGGCCTACGTGGAATGGTCAATATTGATCCCTTCAATCATACGGTTCATATGAAGCATAATTCTGCACATGTCATAAAAGTTATTTATAAAAAAAGGGGGTGTTCCTAGGTTAATGAGGTGTTGACCCATAATGAAGGCTAGGGATTTAAAATTTTATTTAGATTAGGCCTTCAACTATTAAAACCTATTTAGACATGAAACAACCATCAACCTATGACTAGGGGTTGGTAAATTAATGATTATGATGCAACAAGTGACAACTTAGGTGACTGAGAATGGGAAACATGAGTCAATGTAAAATTAAAATGATCAAGGGTTTATACCAGCATTTTGGGAAATTTGTGAAAGTAAAAACCTATCACAATGACAAGGAACATGACCTAAAACTAGAAAACAAGGGACCAAGCCAAATTTTTCACAACTTTCATGATAGAACCAAAAAACCCTGTTTTGGGGGCTCCATCAAGACTGATACACCCAAACTGGCGTATGAGTCCCAGTGTGCTCTAAAAGAAACATTTTCAACTTTTCAGAGCTCACTATAGGCATCTTAAAGTTTCAAAGTGTATTCTTCTAATTTTACAGTTATCTGTGTTGATTTACTTGCATTTCTAAGTGTCTCATTCAAGTCTTGCATATCATTAAGTTTCATAACTAGGTATTTCATTTCAATAGTCTTTCTAAGCCCTATCTTTGTGGTGAACCCTTGTTTAGTCATAAATTAGACCCTGGGACACCCCTATTCCAGATCTCTCTCCCAGTTCTGTCACAAGATTAAAATCTCTAGGGTTTCCTTGAATGATATTAGGGGAAACTTGGTGTTCTATGTCTTAAACCATAGAGGGATCCATTTTTCACCTAATAAAGAGAATATACATAAAATTTCATTCTAATCTAAATGCTTGAATTACTAATATAGAAAAGTATTGAATTAAATGAACCAACTTAAGATTACAATTTTAGGTTATAAATCTAAGGAGGTCAATTATGTAAGTTCCTTGTGAGTAAAAAAATTGTCATTTACTTGCACAATTCATAATACTATCCATGACTACATAAATATGAGCCTTTAAGGAATTTAATATCCCTTTACAAGAATGATTTTGGTAGTTGTAAGTTTACTTTGTTACAATGTCAAACTATGTTTAAATATATTTTATGTCAAACATCCCAATGCAAAATTCTATCTAAGAAATTCACTCCAAAAATAATTAATTTTGTATTGAAATAGTAATTTGTAAACATTATTTCATAACATTACAAAAGTTGTTATTTTAAATCCTATTATTTAATTTTCCTGCTATTTAATTTGATTAAAATTTTATTTTATGTTTCTTCTAAAGATAAAAAATCTCAAATTTTAAAAGTGAATGATGAAAAACATCCTCTATCTTAATATAGTATTATTTGATGCAAGATTTTAATTCATCACAAAAAAATCCGAAATATCAAGACATATAATTTCTGTATAATAGACAACATCAAGCATAAATTGTAACATATGAATAGAAACCATGTAGTATAAAATATAGAAAAGTTTATTTATAAGATCAAATACACCCATGCAAACCTCTGATCTCCATGCTTAAAAGTTATAGCCTAAAAACACATAGGCTTAAGGTAACATACTTATAGAGAATATATATGTCTATACTTTACATATCATTACAATACTTCTAGATGCAAGGAGAGATGTTCCAGAGCTGACTAGGTTTCAGAAAGTTTGAAATATGCACCACAACTTTCATTTGTACAATAATGTTGTCCACATCCAAGTTGATGTTAGGGTCCTTTTGAGTACTTATGTTCTTGTACCCAACTCCTTTGTCATCACTTTCATTCCAAAGCAAATCTTTGTCAAGATGCTCATACTTGACCAATTCCACCTATCATTAAACAACCACACTTCATCATCAAAAACCATATGTGTAGTCACTAGGCTAAATCCAAAAATATCTTGAAAGCAAAGAATTTATATAATGAAACAACGTTATCCTGAATTGTGCCAAATATAGTCATGTTAGAGATAAATATTGTACATAACTGGAGAATAATGTCTTGGATTAAAACAATCAAACACAATCAAGAGTCCTTTTGGTAATACTTCGTCCCAAATTGTAACAGCAGTTACACCTTTGTCTAATCTGGATCTGAAAGATTTTAATGTTTTAAAATTTGTATATCTAAGACTTTATCAACATTTTCAATTTTTATAATGAAATATAAAATATAATTTAAAATATTGATGAAAAATCAATAAATATTTTTAAAAAAATTACATTTGGTTATAGATACTAAGCTGTCCTTTTGAAGGTGGAAAAAAAGAACTTAAATTTAATAAAATTCTTCTAAACACATAAATGTACCAAGGAAAACAAAGATATTCACTACAGTAATACTCTGTGAAAACAATCACTCAAAAAGAAAATGTATAAATACCTCATGACCTACAACAGGCGGCTGACGAATGGCCATCCAAGTGGCCTTGTTCACAAGGGCAAAGGCTTTATGATCCGTTGTTGAAATTTTCACCCATTGCTGCATGTTTACATACACAATATATACATATTATAAGTGATCCAAGAAGACAACTATGACTCATACAAACACAATAGAAGTAAAAGATTTAAATACAACACACATATAGTATAGAAAAAGTATTACCTGACCTGCGTCATTGGAATCAGGGCGAACAAACTTTAGCTTGTTATTATCTTTGGTATCAAGAAAAAGAGCCTTATCACGATAAGCCTTACAACAAACCGTCAGAATCTGTGGAGAGATCTTCCATTTCTGATTGTCCGTCGGCTTCTTTAAGGGTAGTGTGGCGACAACTTTAATGCCCAGGTTATCCATCTCCCAGATGAGGGTAGTGTTGATTGCCTAACAGATGCACTTATACCCATCTTCCGTGTCCTCACTTTCACTCCAGAGCAAACAGATGTCAAAGGAACCAGGCTTATAGTCGACCAACTTCACCTGCCGGTAAACAATCACACTTTATCATCAAAAGTCATATGTTCAGTCACTGGGCCGGCATTCAGCAAATTCATCATCAGCAATTTATCGACGGAAAAATTCACCGTCAGTAATTCACGGTCATGAAAAATTCATCGTCAAGTAAAATTTATTGCTAGCAATTCACTGTTGCGGAAAATTAACCACATTAATATTTTCTGCCACGGTGAATTCATGGTGGTGAATTTTACTTGATGGTGAATTTTCCATGACGATGAATTGCTGATGATGAATTTTCCTAAAACTCACTTGATCATATTAAAAATTACCTTGAATATAATTTTTTTTTTACAATAGAACAACTTTATTTTGAATATGGCTGAAAAAAATTATTTGAGATCAAAACAATCGAAGACCTCCAAATTGTAACAGCGGTCACACCTTTGGCTCATCTCCCCTTGAGTGATAATAATCTTAAAGTTGAAGACCTTTAAATAATACCCTGAAGAACAATCACTCAAAAACAAAATGCATTTATACCTCCTGACCTACAATATACGGGTGACGAATGGCCTTCGAATTGACCTTGTTCACAAGGATAAAGCCCTGAACAGGGTTCCTCTCGCTCTTAATTTTCAGCCATTGCTGCATGTACACACAATACATAAATATCAAAAAGTGATTCAAGAAGACAACTATCACTCACAATCAAAGTAAAACATTTAAATACATATCAACTTATACACATAAATTTCAATACAACACACATATAGTATGTATACCTGAGTTTCCTCAGTGCACTTATAGTCAACAAACTTTGCCTTGTCACCTTCGATACCGAGAGCCTTCTTAGAATCATCCTTCCAGAAGACGCTCACAGTTTGCTCACTATCAGCGTATGCTTGGAGGGATGCCATAGTTGCTTATAGCTTAGAGAATAAGATGCAGAAAGCAACGAACAAGACAAAGGAGTGAGTATGTTGTGTTTGTGGTTCGAGGTTTGATGGTGTTTATATAGGGGAAGAAGAGGAATATTAGTTCATAAAGGTGTATTAGTGGAAGGGAATGGAATATTTAAAATAAATAGTACCAAAAAAATTTGGGGATGTAAATTCTCACACCACATCCTTAAAATCCACACATTGGAAATAATTCTTTAACTTTAAATTGGAATTAATTCTTTGAGGTGATAAAGAAAGGATACCATAAGCTTCTGTAGTTTTCTTTTAACTTTTACGTCTCTATGATTGAACTTGCAAATCAATATTATCTACATCTTTTAAGTTTACTGCGAGCATGCGCAGAAGGGTGGTCGTACAGAAACATCCTTTATTCCCTGATCTTTATTCTCTATTTTTCTTATGGATATACTAGAAAAATTCATATACGTTTTGCCTCGTACCTTTACTTCTGTGGGAAAAGGTTGAAGTAAATTAAACATAAATTTATTCTATGATAAATTCAAACTTAAATCCATTGTATTATTGGTTCCTGTTTAGAGGGCTGGGTTTGTGTTTTTGTATTGTTATTTTTCATATTACTCTACATTTATGTATTTTTAGAAAGTTTTGTAGAGATTTTTAAAGGCATCTTTTAATATTATTGTATTTATTAGATGGTATAGTTATAGGATTCAATTAGATCAATGTCATGGTCTCGTATTTTTAAAGTTTTATTATGGTCACGTTGTGAGTCAAAGATAAGATTACATGAAAAATTAAGTCTAAATTTTAATATTTTCTTTTCTTTTTATCAACAAACACTTAGTGTATGGAATTGATCAAATGAAATGGGGTGTGTCATATTTGTAGGGCTCTAACTTTTCCTTTCAAGTTTGGTTGCACATGTATGGATGTATGCGGCCATTCCCTATGGTTTTTGTCACTTATGTGTTTTGCTTGTGACATTATGTAGTTGCAAAGACATGAAAGATGAGGTTGTGTTTGTCATTTGAAAAATAGTCAATACTTTTTCTCCAAATAAGCTTTCTAGAAAGTGCAAAGGGTTACAAGTAAGAAATCAACATTTCACATTATGGGTTTTCAAATTATGTGTTGAAATGAACAAACATATCAATGGCTTAAAAAATATGGTATGAATTTATTGTTTCAACTAAATACGCCCCAACTCTTCTTAAGGCCAATTCTGCAATCCTACTCCTCATTGTCCTCATCTTGATGATGGATCACTAAGTGTGATTTGAAACGTCAATTAAAAAAGGTATACATAGTTAAAAGAAGAAAAATTCTTACTATAAATTGATTGTAGTTAATTTTTATCTATATTTTTTAAAAGGGTCTAGGATTGACTATTTCTCATAACGTATACTATTTTAGTTTTTTTTTTGTGAAAAAATGTGTTTATTGTTACTTGATGAAATAATTTATTTCAGAATTTTCTAGTAGAGATCTTGTATAAATGAATAAAAGCTAATGTGATCCCATGGACTATAATGACTATATCACATACATAAAATAATCTATGCAAAATGTAAAAGAACGCATAACTAAACTATTTTACAATTGTTAGAGTTGATAATTAACCTCGCAGTTGCCAAAAAACCCTACAACAAAATCACCTATAAAAAATGAGAGATCAAAGAAATTGATTTTCTATGCAATGTTGAGAGAAAAGATTGAATCCACACAAGTATCACACAATTTTCTAATATTCAGATTAACTTAAAATTGTAGTTGAATTAAATAAAAATAAATTGGATTATAATGAATGTGCATATTTAAAAAAAAATGAATAAGAAAACCCTAGATGGGTATTGCATTACATTGTGACAAGTGTTTTAATCTCATGCAATAGGAAAAATTGACCTATATTTAGTCCAATCTAATTAATAAAAAATACTCCTAAGTTTAGCTTAAGTGTATAAAGTAATAAGAAACTTAATAATTAATTTATGATTAATGAATTAATAAGTGATTAAATTTTTATTACTCCAACACCCCTCCTTAAGATCAACCTAGGGAGAAGCTATAAAATCTTGATAAAGAATACAATGATGAATCAAAGAATATGCCTTAGATACAAGTCCTCATTATAAAGAAGCTGACGTAGCGAAACAACTTCCTACACTAATTTTGAGAAGGGGATAATGCAAACCTTTATAGATCTTTAAAAATTAAAGAAACTTAAAAAAAAGTAAACATAAATATCAAGCATATCACAACATAGTACTTTACATGGGGAAAACCCTTTTGGGAGAAAAATCTCACACTCCAAAATTTGCCTAGTATATATTATTTAAAAATCACAAAGATTACAATATACTTACAAAGCAAGCTTGTCACATGAGTATTTTCAACCGGATATCCAAAGACAACAATATTTCTATTAGACTCTTTTAATACATCACAATACACAATCATAATACAACACCCTCATAAAATAGAGTTTCCTTCTAGGGAAAGTCAAGCCAAAAAAATATCAACCATCATATTTGAGACCTAATGATAAATAGTCTAGATTTATAACAAAAAATTACACATAAAATGTGGCTTTCAAAAGAATGGTCCCTGAACTCTTGCTAGGGCAAAGGGCCCCCTAACCCCCCATTAGGGAGTACCCCCACCTACACCCCTTGCACAGATGTATCAATAGTACCTTATGTAATTGTAAGGTTGAAACACATTTTCCCAACACTCGTGAGGTAGTCCAGTGAATTTTTTAGTGGCTAATATTCGCCAATTGGCTAATTGTTGAAATTTGGGAATCCAAAATTGGCTAATAGTTCGAGCTACAATGTGACTTGAATTGCCACATTTCTACAAAATTCTATTATAGTCTTATTTAAATCGCCAAATAATTTATTTTATTAAAAAATTTAACTCAAAAATTCGCCACAATATTCGATACATGATTAGATCAGATTCACCTTAATTTTATAAATTATTGGAGAAATCTATATTAATACACCAATAGTATATCATAACTATTAGTTGCTTAGGACCATATTTCTAATCTTTAGTTTCTACCATTGATTTAAATATAATTTAATGGCCCTTGTTGTATTCCACGAGGTAAAATGTACACATGATCTGTAATGCTCATGTGGCCCACAATTTTGGGTATCACGAGCATTATAGATTGTGGGTAAATTTCACCTTATAGTGTACAACAAGGGTTGTTAGACCAATGATCTAAAACTAGTTTTAAGCCCCCATGAGAATTATAGATCATGGTTATATTTTACCTTGTAGAATATAATGAGGGACATTATATTATATTATAAAACAATGGTAGAAAGTAAATATTGTAGTCTACCTCTTCATCTCATCGATAATTTCCACCCTCGAGCCCCTACTTTTCCATGAGAATTATTTTGAGATTGGATAGATTCGCCATCATAATTAATGCATGTTCCTATTATTTTTCAAGATTCGCCAAAATTTTGCACAAAATTTTAGTGATGTAAAAATATCGCAAATAAAACTAATATTTTTTTCAAAAAAAAGGAAAGTTTCGCCAATAGAAATTAATTTTTTCTCCTCAAAAAATGAAAGATTCACCAAGATTTTAAATCTTGTTTTGAGGGGTGTTTCTTAAAGTTATCAATATGAGGTACTCATGTATAAATAAATGAAAATATCTTAAACAAAGATGAGGGTAAAATTGTTGAGATAAAGGTACCATCAACCTTGTAAATATCTTGTATTTTATTTTTCTCCTATTATTGTTTGTAATTCACCCATAAGGGATTAGAGGTTTCACCGACTTTCATACTTAATTTTTTAATCACCCGAGTAATTACGATTTTACTAGTAGAGAGTTACCGAGTTACTTTTACTAGATAGTTGTCATGATAATGGTAAAATGGTCAATTATGAGAATCTTGGCAGCCATCTTTGAAATAGGGGGTTATGAAATATTATGAGACTCGTCATATGTTGTAAGTGCATCTATGAAAATTATGAAACCTATCATAAGATTCTATCATGACTACGATGACATCAATGACACGTGTAAGAGCTTATGACACATTTAAGAGCATCTCCTATTTTATAGGGATTTTTATGACAAATTGTAAGAAGGTGTAATGTCATGTAAGAGACCATGTTTAGCATGTAAGGGGTCGTATGGATTTTTACCATGGTTTTCTTAAACCTTATTTTGACCCATGGTAATGTTTTATGGTGGTATTGCGAGCCACCGCGAGTCTATATATTAAGGGGTTGAGTTGGAGACACTATGAAATGTTTTACAAGTACAAAAATATTTTTAGACTGAAGAGGAGTTAGATTTGATGTATTTTAAACACATTTGCTAATAATACAAGATATTCATGTCTCTTCTTTGGTTGAGTTTTTTTCCCAAAAGGGTTTCTCCATGTAAACATTG
Source organism: Sequoiadendron giganteum (assembly GCA_007115665.2). Classification (NCBI taxonomy): domain Eukaryota; kingdom Viridiplantae; phylum Streptophyta; class Pinopsida; order Cupressales; family Cupressaceae; genus Sequoiadendron; species Sequoiadendron giganteum. The sequence goes on from CM021107.1 coordinate 524,717,381, forward strand.
TGTTATATGTTTAACTTTTTGTTCTTGTTCCTCTTTGTTATTGTTGATCTAAATTCCATATGGTTAAAATTGTTAAATATGATTTACAACAAGTTTAAGCTTCTATTATTATTGTACAACTTTCTATTTCTAACATTTGGTATCAGAGCCTGGCTAGTTTTGTGTTCTAGGTGGTAGAACGAAGTCTTTTCGATTTCTAGTGGGAGTTTTGTTGAGCTATTTTTTGCATTATTTTGTATTTAACCATGGCTGCAACTTCTATCTGTTTGGATATTGAAATATTTAATGGAGTTAGTTGAGTTGTGGAAGCTGATAATGGAGGATATCCTTGAAGAACAAGATCAATGGGTTGTTGTGATGACCAAAGTCAAAATTTAGAAAATGAGTGATAAAGATTGGGAGAAGTTTGATAAAAAGGAATGAGGCACTATCGAGATATGTCTTTTTTATTGTATTCTCCTGAATGTGTCATCGGAAAAGATTACATATGCTTTGTGGAGTCAAATAGGTGATATTTATCAGTCAAAAATTTTGGTAAACAAACATTACTTGAAGTGGAAACTATTTTCTCTTAAGATAAAGGAAGGTGAATCTATAGCCGATCATTTAAATTATTTTAATTTAGTCTTGAGTCAATTAGCCTCTATTATTGTCAATGTAGCATAATATGATAAGTGTGCTATTCTTCTTTGTTCTTTACCCGAATCTTGGGAAAATTATGTACTTGCTATCACTGCTAGCATTGAAGAAGAAAAGATGGATGCTCTTGTAGGAGCTTTGTTGTCATAGGAAATGAGGAAGAAGACAATGGGTAGTGTTGGTGATGCTCTCAATGTAAAGAGGAGGCCTAAAGAAAGAGGGTCTAAAGGAGATAAGAATGGGCCTAAGGACATGTCTAAGACAATATATAAAATTTCAAGAAAGAAGAACAAAATGAAGTGTTGGAACTATGGGAAAAGAGGACATGTGACTTGAAGGAATGTAGAAATCCAAATAAAAAATTTGATTCCTCCATAGAGAAATCCTCGAACTTAGGTGATGAAACTTTGGTTTCTTGTCTTCATGTTATGACTAATGAAAATTGGTTAATTGATTTAGGATGCTTGCTTCACATGACTCCTCACATGGAGTTTTACCACATATGAAAAATATGATTGAGGTGAAATATACCTAATTGATAGCTCTTCATACCCAATTGTTAGCCGGGGTAATTATAAGTTGTGTTTTAGTGATGGGAGGATTAAAACCGTTCCTAGTGTTTTTTATGTTCTTGGAGTAGCTAGAAATTGGATTTTAGTTTCAAAGTTAAATGACTTGGGAATAAGTGTAACTTTTGATAAGCATTGCTATAGATTAATAAGAGGGAACTTGGTGATAGCGAGAGGAACAAGGACAAGAATCCTATTTAACTTGGAAGTCACTAATTTTTTTAATTCTCCATATGTAACTGAAAAATCTAAAAAAACGTGTATGTTGTGGCACCGTAGATTGGGTCACATAAGTGAGACTATTTCAAAGTATATTTTGAATTAAATTTTTTATATGGTTTATCTTATTCTGCAGAGAATTTTGATTTATGTGAACATTGTGTTTCTGGTAAAAAAAAAAAAAAATCATTTCCTTTTGGTAGTACAAAATCTATAGTTAAATTGGAATTAATTCATATGAATGTGTTTGCTCCTATGATATTGAATCAATTGGAAAACATAGATATTTTATCTCCGTTATCGATGATGTTACAAGATTTACCTAGTTATATTTAATGCATCATAAATTTGAAGTTTTCACTAATTTTAAAGAAGTTAAAGCCTTAGTCGAAAAGCAATGAGATCATTAAATTAAGGTATTAAGGTCAAATAATGGAGGGGAATACAATTCTAAGTTATTTGATGAGTTTTTTAAGCATGCATGAATTGTTAGAAAAAAATACTCCATACACTCCATAGCAGAATGGTGTGGTAGAAAGGATTAACCAGACAAATTTGGAAAGAGATAGAAGTATGTTAAGTGTTTCATGGATTGGTAGATGATTTTGGGAAGAAGTTGTAAGTACTTCTTATTACTTGATTAATAGATCTCCTTGTAAATCTCTTGAAAGAACACCTTATGAGATATGGATAGGTAAGAAACCTTTTGTTCCACATTTAAGGGTATTTGGTTGTGAGGCTTATGTTCATGAAACTAAAGAAAAAAAAACTAAGCTTGATCCTAAAGTTGAAAAGTGTATTTTCATTGGATATGGTGATAATGTTAAATTTTATAAGCTATGGAATCCTCTAACGAAGAAAAGTATCTATTTTAGAGATGTGATTTTTAGGGAGCATAGTGTTATTTTTGTACCTGAACAACCAAAGGAACCTATTTAGTGTTATTGTATATTTTCTTTATTAAGTGTTGATGATGAACCTAGGTCATACAAAGAGGCTCTCTCTTTAAAGGAAAATGATTCTTGGTTGTAGGCTATGCAAGAGGAGATGATGGTATTGGAAAACTATAACACCTAGGATGTTTTTTATTTTCCCAAAGGAAGAAATCACATTGGATTTAAGTGGATATTTAAAAATAAATTTAGAGTAGATGGTCACTTGGAAAGATATAAGGCCAAATTAGTGGCTAAGGGATACTCCTAGAGAGAGGGAGTTGATTTTGGTGAAATTTTCTCTCCTATTGCCAAATTAACTTCTATTAGATTCTTGTTATCTATTGCTACTACTTGTGATTTTGAGATAGATAAATTAGATGTTAAAACTACTTTTTTTCATTAGGGTCTTGAGGAGGAGATTTATATGTGACGGCCTAATAGTTTCATTGTGAAGGGAAAATAAATTTTGGTTTGCAAGTTCAAAATATCTTTATATGGTTTGAAACAGTCACCCTAGATGTGCTATTAGAAGTTTGATGATTTTGCATTAAAGTTGTGTTTTCTTAGGAGCAAAGAGGATCATTGTGTGTACATTAAGGTTATTGATGATCTAATCCTTATTATTATCTTGTATGTTGATGATATGTTATTTATTGGTAAAAACAAAGTGATTATAGGTGATCTCACAAAGGAACTTTCTAGTACTTTCGACATGAAAGATTTGGGGGTTCCAAATTACATTCTTGGAATTGAAATCAATAGGGATCAGATTCATTGAAGCTTTGGTTGAGTCAGAGTAAGTGCATTGGTACTATTTTGCAGAGGTTTAATATGCATGATTGTAAGCTAGATAGTATTCCATTTCTAGTTAGTACTAAGTTGAGCTTGGATATGTGTCCTGATTCTAATGATGATATTGAGGATATGTCTAAGGTTCATTATGCTAGTTCCATTGATTGTTTAATGTATGCAATGGTTTCCACTAGACCAGATATAGCCCAAGTAGTGGGATTTCTAAGTAGGTTTATGTCTAACCCTGGTAAAGAGCATTGGAATTTTGTTAAAAGGATGTTTAGATATTTACGAGGCACTTCTAATTATTGTTTATTTTATCATAGTACTAATAATTTGGTCAAGTCTTTGGACATACAAGGATTTTTTGATGTAGATTGGGCAAGTGACTTGGATATTCAAAGGTCCACAAGTGGGTATGTGTTTACCTTGTTTGGAGGAGCAGTGAGTTGGATGAATAAAAGGTGGGCTATAGTTGCATTATCCACCATTGAAGTGGAATATATGACATCTACTCATGTCTCTAAGGAGTTTGTTTAGTTTTAAAGGTTGTGTACATGTATTCGTTTTGATTGCAATATTGTTCAGGTTAACTATGATAGTCAATGTAAAATTCATTTGGCTAAGAAGTTGATATATAATGCTCAAACTAAACATGTTGATATTTAGTATAATTTTGTTTTTGAGTTAATTTCTAATGGTCAAGTTGAGTTGAAGAAGATATACACAAAGGAGAATTTTGTAGGTTTTCTTACCAAACCTATGAACATAGAGAAATTTACATGGTGAAGGAAGGCCATGGGCCTTGTAACTTTTTTTTAGTTGATTTATGTTTTCATATGGGTGAATTTACAATGATGTATGATGTCAAGTGGGAGAATGTTGGGATAAAGGTGCCATCAACCTTGTAAATATATTCTATTTAATTTTAATCCTATTATTGTTTGTAATTCACCCATAAGGGAATGAAGATTTCACTGACAATGGTAATTATTTTTTACTAGCCCCAGTAATTACAATCTTACTGACAAGGAGTTACCGAGTTACTTCTACTAGATAGTTGTCATGGTAATGGTAAAATGGTCAATTATGGGAATCTTGGCATCCATATTTTGAATATTGGGTTATGACATGTTATGAAACTATTCATATATTGTAAGAGAATCTTTGATAGTTATGACACCTATCATAAGATTCTATGATGAATTTGATGACACTTATGACATATGTAAGAGCTTATGACACATGTAAGAGCATGCCCTATTTTATAGGGATTCTTATGATAGCTTGTAAGAAGGTATAATTTCATGTAAGAGACCATGTTTAGCATGTAAGGGGTCGTATGGATTTTTACCATGATTTTTTCTAACCTTTTTTTGACCCATGGTAATGTTTTATGGTAGTATTTTGAGCCCCCATGAGTCTATATATTGAGGGGTTGAGTTGGAGACACTATGAAACACTATGAGATGTTTTACAAGTATAAAAATGCTACCGAGTTGAAGAGGAGTTAGAGTGGGTGTATTGTAAATACAGTTGCTGATAATACAAGATATTCATCTCTTCTTTGGTGGAGTTTTTTCCTCAAAGGGTTTCTCCATGTATACATTGTGTTATGTGTTCAGCTTTTCGTTTTTGTTTTTCTTTGTTATTGTTGATCTAAACTCCATTTGGTTAAGTCTATTAAATCTGATCTACAACAAGTTTAAGCTTCTATTATTGTTTTTCACCTTTCTATTTCTAACAAAAACCAAATAGACAATACTCCTCTCCAAAAGACATAAAATGAAATAACTACACTAGTAAAATAAGAAAAAAAGGAGGACTCAAAGTGACCCCCTATGGACTACTTATGACACACAAGTACTATAGATGTTTCCTAATAAGAGAGAAAATGAGGATATGAACCCCCCATAAAGAAAGACATCTCATACCAAAGGTGAATGCCTGAAACTAGACTATGATCCACTACTTGTAATCAAAATTTCTCCCCTTAGGAAATCATTGATCGACTAGTGATTGGAGAAGCCAATCCAAAATAATTAGTTAACCAAGAATCCAAATCCAAATGATGTGTGCCTTTGAAAATCACTCAAGTTTCTACACGTCAAAAAAAGATAATGTCAATCTAGAAACTAGTGAAGACTGATGTACAACAAGTTGTAAAGGTGCTAATGTGGCTATCAATAAAGAGGGGATGAATTTCCTCAAACTAATACTTCAAATCTACAATATGAGACTCTATAAAATAGAATTACATTTCTCCAAGATACGAATCCCAAGTATAAATGTCTAGAAGATGATGAATTTCCTAGTATACTGGACCAATAGAGGCCAAAGATGTCATGATGCCAAGCTGATTAGGAAAATAGAGGACAGAAATGTAGTCCTTATCTGAAGAGGGGGAACATGAAGACAAGTCTCTCAACCTTAATAAAATATGAGACCTATGATATAATCAAGCTCCTCTAAATTATTTCCATCAAAAGGTATGAAATTTACATCTACAAGAGTGATAATATAGTCTCTAGTAGAATGCTTTGAGTATGGAGATATATGAGGGTCTCCATGAATCTCCCAAAATATAGTGCAAAGTGTGTGGGGATATTCAATGTTTGATACAACACACATAGTGTTACGATCAACACTATAACATATAGCATCTACAACATGATAACTAATAATATACACTATACTAAACAACTCCTTGGTGTGTCTAGTGTACATATGAATCCATATAGATAAGGAAAGATATAAAGCCATTTGTGACATGTCATGGTTTCATTTTACTAAGACCCAATGCTATCCTTTTTCAAGATGATGGTATAAAAGGAAGAATGAAAAAACCCAGGTGATACTTCCTCATATGTAAAATAAGAGACTTATAACCTTATTACATGTAAAGCAGAACAAATGAACTCATCCAATAAAAAATATCCTTTCCAAGTACCAATATGTCCATGTAATTAAGTATAATGTGAAATAACAAAAGAATGAATAAAATATACCTAGGGTAGACTCTAGAAAAAGTGTATGAATGGTTATAAAAATCTCTAAAATACCTTTCCAACGTTGCTTGAATCACAAAAATAAAAGATATAGGAAACAATTTGAGCTTGAAAAGAAAAATAAAGATTTGAATTTGACTAAAAATAATAAAAACCAACAACTGAATATGATAAAAATACTTTCACCACTAGAAAGTAGGCAAAACCAACCTTTTGATAATATATTTCTTGCCCAAATTCAACACCATATGTCAAAGTTATGGAAAAAAGAAAAAAAACTACTCTCTTAAGACAAATAGGGGCTAGGAGGTGGCTTGGATGGTCATACGGCTGTCTATATGATGTTGATGTCAACATGATGTCATTTTGACATCAGAAAATATGTTTCAAATATTCTCATTTATCAAGAAAATGAACTACTCTCCTATAACATCTAAGGTTACAAGATATTCGTTACCATGTGTCGAATAATATTTTGTAGCATGCTCCAAATAATGTTCCTTGTAAGATTGTCTAAGGTTATAGGAATTTTTATACCAAGTTGCAATTAATAGTGAACCCCAAAGTTCCCAAAAATCTCTGCAACTAAAATGCCTATCACACATGAGAGATCAAAGGAACTAATTTTCTATCCAACCTTGAGAAAAAATATTGAATGTACAAAAGTATGAAACAAGCATCTAGTACTAAGATTAACCTACAATTTTAATTGAATAGAATGAAATTACATTATATTACAATGAATGTGTATGCTTAAAAAATCATGAAAAATCAAACTATAGATGAGGATTGCATTATATTGTGAAAAGTGGTTGAATCTCATGCAATGAGACAACTTGACCTATATTTAGTCCAAACTAATTAATAAAAATATAATCTTAAGTTTAGCTTAGGTTAATAAAGTAATAAGGGACTTAATAATTAAGTAATGATTAATTAATTATCTTGATTACTCAAGAAACAATGGCCTGAATGAAAGACACTCTCATGGAATGGGATGATTGTTCAACATGAGCGAAATAGGTTTGTTGAGAAAAAAAATAAAAAAGTTGTGTATTCTCATAGTAGAAGTGTCTCTATTTAGTTGGTTCACATGGAGGGTTCCAAGATTCAAGAGAAATAAATGGTTGGAAATTCCCTTAGGAGGAGTGGATAGGTATGATTGAAAGAGAACATTTAGGTACCCTAGGGGTATGGGAATATATTTGACCCACTTCTCTGTACTAAGATCCATGCCTAAGTACATTTTGGAGGACGTGGAATATTTATATAGGCTAAATTTAAGCTTCAGAAATGTGCAAGTAGGGGAATACTAGGCTGACTAGTTTTAAGAAACCTAATAAAAATTAGATAAAATACAAAATTAAGTAAATGATATAATTATTCAATTTTTAGGATGAGGAGCTTAGATAAATAAATAATTGAATTTATTTATCTAAGTTCTGGTTAGAGATGATAAATGATTAATGTGAAACTAGGAAGAGGATAAGGTGAGTAGTGATGAATACTGATTTTCTTAAATAATAATAAAATATAATTTAATTAATAATGGGATGTAAATTAGATAATTAATTGAATTAATGGTGATTTTTTCAATAAATTATAGATGAAATGGTTATGTGTTATCCTCATCATAGATAAAATAGTTATGAGGAAATTTTAGGTATCTACAACTTCCTTAAAATTTCTTTCTATTAGTATGTGGGAAATCACAAGGAAATATCTTAGCATAATTAGACCTTCAAGTTATATTATTTAATAATTTATTATGATAAATAATATGATTATATTAATATAAAAATTGATTGAAATGCCAAGTGGTGTATTCCTTTGTACACCATTACTTACTTTCATAGTGTAATATCAAAAATTGCATACCCCTACACTGCATCATGTCCTTACCTCAACATTCTGATATAGAGTATCCTAAATATAAAATGTTAGCACTTTAGTTTTGTACTTCTTACATTTTTATGATGGTCTAGGATTTTTTATACTAATTCCTTTTTAATCGAAGTGTAATGCATGGATGTCTACATGATATGCTAGCATCCCAAAAAAAGATGAATTCATTGGATGTTTGTGCATTACTTTCCCTTGATCTCACTAATAATAAAGGAAATGGAAACTTTTCATGTGAATCTGACTTTCTATATAACTTCATCCTTTCCTTTTGGCATTTAAGTTTAATTTTTTCATTCACTGTAGTGTCAAAAAAAATCATTTTTTACATTTTCACATTTAATTTATGAATTGTTAATGTTAAAATTAACTTAATATCGCCTTAATCTAGTGTTGCAATGTGTTGTACACATTCACATTGGATTTAGGGCATTTCTAAGCTAAATATACCTAACATTTCCTTGAATTAATGTTGTAAATTGTATTCATTTACACCTTCACATTAAATTTAAGGCCATTGGAGCTAATGTTGCTTTAATCTAGTGTTTTAATCTATTGTACACACTCGCATTGGATTTAAGACCCTTTTAAGCTAAATTGACCTAATCTTTCCTTCATTTGATGTTGTAAAATATATTTATTTAATTTTGGGCATCATTTCATCTACGAACTTAATATCATAATTAGTAGGCCCCTAAGACTCTATATTATGCATCCCAAGGTATATTTCAACTAAAGTCTTGACAAGATGAACAAATAGACTTAATTTCTTAACTTCTTGACACTTTCTCTATCCAAAAAGGCCTTGTATGACCCATATGACATCTTGGATGTATTATTCTGATCCAGGTGGGACCCATAAACCATAAATGGCATATGAGTCCTATTTGGCTCATTTTTAGAGCTTTGATTGGGAATTTAGGATTTTAAATGCAAATTTCTTCAATGTCATTCTTTGGGATCTAATAAACGGTAAATTGGATGGATTTCTTATATAAAAAAAGGTCTCAAATAATTATTTCATATAACCCTTCATTACATCAAGTCAAGAACTCAAGAGTTAATCATTCTAAGACTTCACAAGAGCATTAAGAGAGTTTCCAAGTGCATTTTTTAAGGCATTCAAGGGAAAAATTCTTCATCAAGTATTGTAGCAATTAGAGATCCATCATCATGTCAATATTTTGAAGCATCAATCATGTTGTTGATCAATTGTTGTGATGTTGCATTCATGATCCAAGACTAATCATTGTTCTACACTTACTTCAAGATCTAGATTTGCATCCGTCATGTTAGGTTGTTGATTTACAAGAGATCATTCAAGGTATCATTATTCACATTTCATTTTTCATGCTTCATGTTTCATATCCTTATTTTATTCTCTCATCATTTGGTTTAATTACCTAAAATGGGTTCGACCAAGGAAAACCACCATTTACTAACAAATCAAAAAGTTTTTCTCTACCTACATGTGTGATTGTATGTATAGGTATATTGGAGCTTGGATATCACTTGAAGACTAGGATACAATCTTGAATGAAGTTGTTGGATTTTTCCCCTCATTTTTAAGGTTTCTATTTTCAGAAAAAGTCATCTAAATGTCTGAAATAAAGGTTTTAGACTCAAAAAAAATTGTGGAAGAAAGAGAAGAGATTGGAGAGCATGAACATACCTTAATCATCTGAAAAATCACACTAATAATGATACACTACCTTTGGAAAATGAGTCCCATTACAACCCATTTTTAGGGTTTCAAGAGATTCAAAATAAGCACTGTTAGATTATAGTTTTGGTACAAAAAACCCAATGTGGGACTAAATTGCCAAGACTAGTGTATCAGTCCCACCCAGCATTAAAATTAGCATTTCCAAAATTTTCATCCTCATTCAAGGTTCTACAAGTTTCTAGATGCACATTTCTGATTTTATAGCCTTCTATTTTGATTTATATGCATTTCTAGGTCATTCATTCATGTTTCATGCATCACTAGGTTTAAACATTAGATCTTGCATTTTAGTAGTCTTTCTAAGCCCTAGCTCGATGGTGAGCCTCTCTTTATTCATTAATAAAACCCTAGGACACCCTATTGCAAGATGTATTTCCCCTACTTCATCCTTGGATTGAGATCTCTAGGGTTTCCTTGAATGAGAGAGTATAAAGATTGTTATTCTATCTCCCGAGCATAGAAGAAAAAATTCAAACTTTCATTCCTTTTCTCACTTTTGAAATTTTCAAGAAGCTTTACCATCTCAATATAAAAACCAACAAGATACACAATTATATCAACTTGCTACATGTTATATCTATAGTATTTCAAGCAATATCTTTGTGGGATTTTCGTATCGTAATCATTTGAAACAAATAAAAAATGGTCTTCTTTGGTTTTCTTGAAAGCTTCTAGGTTATTTTGTTCTTGTGATATTTTATTTTTTCTCCTTACTTGCATGTTAACTCTGTTTACAAAATACTAGGTGCTCGCATACTGTTTTTAGGATTTACTTATGTTGGTGTGAATAAGGTGTTTTACCTAACTAGTCCTCTAGTAGGTCTTATTCACATGTTAATATTACTTAGGTCTTAGGAATATTAGAAGATTTATTAGTTAGCATTATATTTTACCTTTTTAAAATTAATTCTTCTATTCTTGGTCATTTACTATTAGTTTCATCATGGCATAAGATTACAACACTTTTCATGATCCTATTTAATTTTGTCTCCCATTTTCTATATAACTAATAGTTTCTCATTTGTAAATTAATCTATCATCAATCCATTGTATTTCATTACATTGTATTCTATGCAAGACAATCCAATGGTGTAAGGGAAATCTTGTATAACACAAAAAGTATGGGTAAAAGGAGAAAGATGGGGAGGGAAAAAAGGGATCTTAAGTGACCAGTTTTTTTTCTTAAACCAATAAATACTAACCTTGGATGAGAAATTGAGGATAGTTATACTCAAATTTTTAAGATGCAACAAAAAAACATGGTTGATGGTTTATAGTTGAGGGATAATATTCAAGTTTTTGATTCCATAATATTAAATGTGTAAGGATTGAGGGTTTATAGTTTAGGGTTTAGGATATTGGGTTTTCATTTTCTAGTATGGATTGAGGGTATAAGGCATAGGGTGAAGTATTAAGAGTGTATGGTTTAGGTTTTAAGTACAGGGTTTACAGACACTTTTCAAGGTTTAGGGTATAAGGGTGAGGTTATAGGGTATAGGGATGAGGGTTGAGAGCATAGGGTTTAGGGTTTAATGTATAGGGTTGAGGAGTGAGGGATTAGGGCTTAAGTATATGTTTGAGGGTATAGTGGTGGGGTTGACGGTTTACAGAGCTAAGAGATAATCTTCAAGGCTAAGTGTTTAAGGTATAGGGTTCAAGGTTTAAGGTTGAGGGTATCAGGCATAGGGATGAGGTTTGAGGGTTTAGGAAATAATTATAGGGTTGAGGGTATAGGGTGTACAGTAGAATTTTAAGGGTTGAGGGATAATGTTTAGGGTTGAGTGTCTAAGGTTAACTGCACAAGGTATAGGTCCATTAGGGTTTAGGATATTGGTTTGATAGATAAAGGCTTAAGTATAAGGTTGAGAGTTGGTGTTAGAGGGTGTAGGGTTTAGGGTTTAAGGGTTGAGGGTGTAAGGGTTGAAGGTTTATGGTTTAAGGGTTGATGGTTTAAAGATTAGGGTTGAGGGTATAAGGTTTGAAGGTTTATGGTTTAAGGGTTGATGGTTTAAGGATCAGGGTTGAGGGTTGAGGATTTAAGGGTTGAGGGTTTAGGTTTGAGTGTTTAAGGGATAAGGGTTTAAGGTTTGAGGGTTTAACGATTGAGGCATTAGGGTTTAACGGTTGAGGGTTGAGGGTTGAGGGTTGAGGGTTTAGGGATTAAGTTTTAAGGGTTGAGCATTGAGGATTTAGTGATAGGGTATATGGTTAAGTGTTTAAGGTTTAAGGGTTGATGATTAAAGGGTTTAGGGTTTAAGGGTGGACGATTTAAGGGATTAGGGTTTAAGGGATTTTTTTTAGGGGTTGATGGTTTAAGCGTTGAGAGTTACGAGATTAGGTTTTAGGTTATAGGGTTGATGCATCTTGGTTAAGGATTTAATGTATAAGGTAGAGGGGTGATAGGTGAGGGGTGACGATTTAGAGATTAAGGGTTGAGGGTTGATGGATTAGGTTTGAGGTTTTAGGGTTTAGGATTGATATATCTATGTATATGGATTTCATTCACACCAATGATAGTAAAAATGATGACACAAAGATCATAAGGGAGTATCAACTTTATATCAATGATGATCACACACATTCTATAGAGGTCCTGCAAAATATCTTTGAAGTCTTCTACCATGATTTGGATAGAAGGGGAATATAAATCCATCACCAGATCAAATGGTCAGATAATTGTTGTAGTGTCAAAAAATGTCATCGGTGAGATTTTCACACTTGTTTGGGCCCACATAAAATTGAGTTGGATGTCACCTTGACTTAGCATTGTAATGTGTTTTAACACACTCGAATTAGGTCTTGGGCCCTTATGAAATAAATAAAATTAATTCTACCTCATTTGGAGTGTTGTATAGTTTTTTAATAAACTTTCACACTTTCCTAAGGTTTTAATTAATAATTGGTATTTTTTATGCTTTAATTGGCCTTATTTTGTATCCAAAAGCCTCATTTAATGCATCTTTTACAGGATAATCCTGACACAAATGAACATCGATGTATAATACAGGTGTTTTTAGGTTTGTTTGGCTTAGACTTGTTGGTTGGGGACTCATACACCATCTTGGGTGTATGATTCCCACCTAGGGTTTTGGGTCTCGATCTTGAATTTACACCTTTCTAAACATTTTTGAATTTGGTCCCATAAATTATGCCTAGTGGGACACATACACCACCTTGGGTGTATGATTCTTGTTTAGCCAAAACTCAAAATTAATTAAAATTCTTGGTGGGATTTGATCCTCCTATATTTGATGTCAGCTCTTAGTGTTGTAATTTTAGGAATTTTTGCATGATTATATATAAATACAAGTTTCTTTCACTCATTTTAACCCTAGGAATTTAAGTATTCATCCTTATAGAAATTTTGAGTTTACAAGAGAATTAAAGTGTTTACAAGAGCATTAAAGAGCATTCAAGGACAAATTATCAAGCATTTTACAACATTATTCAAGTATCAAGCATCATTTCAAAGTCTGCATGCATCTTGTTTATTTTGGAGCTAACAATTGTGTTGTATGGTTTCATAATTCAAGATAGCATTTAATTCAAGATCTATCATATTCAATCAAGATTCAAGATCTAAATCCATTGGATACATCTAATATATGTCTGTAGCACCTTATTTCTAGGGTTGATTGTGTTGTAACATCATATTTTGTTCATTCATCATTCTCCATTCCTATTTCATTTCATTCATATGTTTGATTACTAGAAATGGGGTTTGACCAAGGAAAACCCCTATTCACTAACAAAAAAACATTTTTGTCTCTCTTTAGTGCATGATTTGCAGGTTTAGGTTCAAGTCACATTGAAGAGAAAGTTTGGAAAAATTTGTTAAAGTGTCTAAAGTAGTCAAAGTTGTCACCTTACGTTAGAGATACTTGAAAGAATTCTATAAGTTGCAAATCAGAATTTGAAATCCAAAACTCAATCAAGATGTGTAGAGGAAACCTTAAAGACCAGATCTAGAATTTGAAGCTTTAAGAAAACTCCAACTGGACCAATATAGTAGTTATATCGTATGAGTCTAGTTTAGGTCATTTTTTCAAGATTTTACAGATTTAGACACCCATTTGCCAAATTCTATTTTTTGTACAGAAACCTATATCTGGGACTAAATCACCTAGACGTGCATATGAGTCCGAATAGGCTTTAAAATTTGTTTTTTCTACATTTTAGGACTTCATTCAAGCTGCCACAATTTTCTAGATACACACTTCAGATTTTACATCTTTTTGTTCTATTTTACATGCATTTTTAGGTCATTTAGTTAAAGATTCCATCAAATTAGGGTTAATCATTACATTTTTCTTTACACTCCTTAGCTTGGTGATGAATCCCTCATTAGTTTACAGTCAACCCCTCTAGAAAAAATCTATTTCAAGATCTCTTTCTCCTTTGCATAGTTGAGGTTGAGATCTCTAGGGTTTGTTCTTAAATGAGAGTGTTTTAGCTTTGTTGTTCTATCTCCCTACCATAGACAAGAAACAAAAATTCAATCTTTCATTTTGGTGTAACTATATTTAATACATCATAATTCTGATTTGGAGTGCATCATCATGCTAGATCTTTCTTTCATTAACATTGTATTAGGGTTTATATTAGTTAATTGGCATTCTAGTGTGTCTAAATTTTGCATTAGTGAAAGTGCATATAGGTTGCATTTTTACATATAAAATCATTGAAAATGATATAAAAACTATATTTTCATTTAGGGTACAACTCATACAAACTAAAGATCATAAAAATCAATTGAATTGTTCTAAAAAAATTTAAAAAAATCCTCACTAGGACTTATATTCCCCTATAGGTGATTTAGTCCCATTGGAGATTCTACATTGCATTTTTCATAATTTAAAACATTGTTTCTAAGCTTCTATTTGTTGTTTATAGATTTTTGTTTTTGTTTACAATTTTTTTGTTTTATTCATTTCATTGTTCTTATCTTAAATTGCATTTGCATCCATTTAGCATTTAGTACCGCTTGAATGAGTATGTGGTGTCCTATTGCTAATACTATAGTGAGAAAGTTTGAGAGTCATTTCATCCTACGATAGCACAATCATCATGGATATTGGGTTTTCTAGCTCTTTCACTCTTAGTATTGACACTAGTACACTAGGTATGGATCATACCCTTAACAACTCTTTTCCTTCAAGTAGTGTGATGATTGTTGAGACAATGGTTGCTAGTGTTCTACAAGAAAACATAATTCAAATCCATAAAGACTTAGAAAACCTATAACATAATGTGAAAATTGAAAACATTTCAACTACCATCATTCCTAGTATAGATAACATCCATCACATGCTTGAAAGTGAAGACAAAATTGACCTTGTACATAACATAGTTCAAATATTTGGAAAACACTTTCCCTCGACCACTAGTTGTTCTGTACCTAGAAGAAATGTCACAAATGAAAAAGGAGTTCATATTCCTCCTCCGACAATTTTTTATTTTATTCCTACCTATACCAACCCTCAAGCCACAACAAAAATGCAACCAAATAGTAATGTGATTCCTTCATTGGGTATTTTCGCTAGAATCCCTAGTACCTTTCTGGCATCACATGCCATATCTCCTACCACCTTACCACATATAAAAATTCCATTCAGTTATCCCTCAAACACATACATCCTTTCACCTTTCTTACCTCCATCTCATAACACAAGAAATGACCCCCTCATATATCAACATTTTCAAACCTGTTCATCCCTCCAGAAGCAAGTTTCCACCATCAATTAAAATCAAAATGGTCCACCTACATATTATGTCGAAAGTAGTCTCATTTCCTTGTAGATATTGTGAACATCGATTCCACAAGGTGTAGAGGTGCCTAGAATTGAGAAATATGGAGAGAAGGTAGATCCTTCTAACCATGTTGCCACCTATGATTTGTTGTGTATTGAATTTTCCCTTGATGATAAACTCTTGGCTAAGCTTCTTCATAGGTCCTTAAAATATACTCAATGGGAATTGTTCTCTTTGTCACCGAATAACTCAATATTTCCATTCAATGAAATTTTTGAGGTATTTATAAACCACTTGCAAGTGCATATGACTCCTAAAATGACCTTCGCCGATTTGATGAGATGCAAGAAAAAAGAAGAAAATATTATTGTCTTTATTTCACACTATTAATCTCTTTATTCCCAAATCGATGTCCAGGTTCCCAACCTTCATCTTCAAAATATGTTCATAGAGAATTTATGAAGTAAGATATAATACAAGCTTACCATAATGAAATTCCCCTCCTTTATGCACTTATGCACTACCCTCTATGATTATCAGATCTCTGTTAGTAGTCATGATGCAAAGTCCAAGTCCACAAACCAAAAAACCTACCAACCTTTTAGAAAAAAAATAAAGGATTCAATCTAAACCAAAGATAAAATAGGAGGGGTGATTACCTATTCTATCTAGGTCATTCGATTGTGTCCTAGGAGTCTAGATTGGATTAACTAACAACCTCATAAGGTAAGTCAATTCACAATGAGGCAAACCTAGGAACGGGGTTCTTTCAGGTTTAAGGGGGTTGACCACCAAGAAAATGCTTGGAAAATACAAATGAAAATTCAACCTATAAAACATAGTTATGCAAGCTAAACGAGGTATGCAAATCATAAAATTATGCAATAGGGAGATACAATGAGTGTACCTAGGAAGTTTGGAGATGTGAGCACTCTATAAATGTAAAGAATCTTCCAAAATGTGCTATGGAGGACTAAGATTCCCAAGGTGGCATATTAGTCTCGCTACGATTTTTCAAGGAAAATACAAAATATTCGAATATCGGAACCAAATCTGAAATAATCTCTAAAAAATATGCTTGGGAGAACTGAGATACCCAAGTTGGTGTATTAGTCTCATTTGGAATTTATGAAAACTCTGAATATGATCCTAAGCTCTAGGGTATGCACTTTCTTCCTGTCAGATCTGAGGCTCTGAAACTTCCTAATTTGACCTGTAGATGAGCTTCCATGAAGACAAAAACTTTGAAATGAAACTTTACAAATTTTCACTCCGAATGATCTTCAAGAATTCAATCTAAACCTCCAAACACAAATAAGCAAGATGGGAAAAACTACTTGTGTTTTAGTGAATGGGGATTTGCCTTGGACAAACCCCTTTTTGGTAACTAAACCTTGAAATGAAAGAAAGTAATGAAGGGAAATGGTGAATGAACAATATGCAATGCTATGACTCACCAAACCTTTGTTATAAAGTCTACAAACTTGTGTGAAATGATTGTAATGTGTTGGGTGAAAATTATGTAATCCTCTTTTCAATAGATTACACCAGCTTGATTTCAATCATAGTTGTATGAGATGTCATCTCTCATCTCAAAAAGGGGAGGTGCCCTTTTATTTCTTACAAAATCTAAGTAAAAATAATTAAAAATTCATAAAATTGTAAACTAAAATTATGAGATGGGGGTGTGTCACATTCATAATTCTCTCTTTTTTCAGAGAAGATGTTTTACAACACTTCATATTTGATATTTCTTATTCAATATAGCTTTAAACTAAACAATAAAATGAGAAGGAAAAGCTCACAAAGGCACAAAGTCATTCCATTTATTTTTGTTGATGAATCCTTGAGATACATAACATTTGACGTATTAGAAGCACAAATTTTTCTTAACAACAATTCCATGAGAAACATTAACAATTTCCATCACAAAGTCTTGTAGATCGCTCAACGATAGTATTCAAACATAAACACAAATTTGAATAAAGAGTGTATCACAAATTCTACATAGATTTATCCAGAGCCCTTAGATCTCACACAGTAATCACCACCAATATTAACCAAACCATAAGATAATTGATTCCAAAAAAAAAATTGGCATGCAACTTTCTTCTTTATTGATCAAATTCAGATTCACAAAGTTAAACTCAAATGTTCAAATATTTGTTTCAAAATGAGCAGCACTTCATTGCTAGAGATAAAATATAAAACATTACAATAGGATCCTCTCATGTTTATAAAAGAGATGGAAGATTAAATCTAGAAAATCAGTTGAGAAAAATTAGCAAATTAGGTGAGCTAATTTAGGGAAATCTCACCTAACTTTGACTTAATGAAAAATGCTGTCCATTTTTTGGGAAAACATCTCAAATTTTACATGCAATTACATTTTCTCAAAAGACAATTAAGATGTCACAAAATATTTACAAAATGTGTAAATGAAAGAAAAAACTATCTAAAACTAGAGAAGAAAATAAGTCTTTATGATTCCTTACATTGGGCGTGGAAAACTTCATATTTGTTCTTTGTATTCAAGATGAATGCCTCATCTCGACCAATAGTGTAATACACAAAGGTGTGAACTCTGGTGATTGATCTTCTAGTAGATGATTGAACCATTTTGCATCTATCAAGATGCATTTTGATATTATCAAGAGAAATTCATAATTCACATATTGCATGCATTAATGTTTTTGAAAAGCTGGCATCCTCTGCTTGCTTCATGATGACTTCCTTGTAGATCCTCGAAAGTTCACTGGCTGGGAGGAAAATATGATCTTTATCAAGGAGATTACTTGACAACTCCTTAATTTTTTTTACTACGATAACCCAATGTCCTTTTACATCTTCTTGTACTTGGTGGATGTCTTCAATAAGAGATTTGATCACTTGAATGTGGTATTTTAATATATCTTTTACCTCCACATCTTTCTCTTTGTCGGGAATTACTCCAACTTCCACCAACTTACTTAGCTTTTCCTCTTTCATTTGTGACCAAAATCAGAGGCATTTGTCCATTTCTTTTCTCTCTCTCGAAAGTATGATTTCTTCCTTGTCCAACTTTGATTTAAACTTAGCTATCTGAGTAGCCTTTTCATCTATAGCAGTGATAAGCTGAGAACCATGTTATGTCATTTCATCAATAAAATCATGCAACACCTTATCCTTGGAGGAAAAATTATCTTCCTTCAGTATTGTTGGTTCCTCAATTCTTATCATAGCTATAGATTGTGTATTTCTTGAAGAGCCTACTAATTTTCTCAAAACAACATCACAATGCTTGGCCTTCTCTTTGTACACATCTCAAGCCTGCTCCATCTTTTCGAGACTTCTTCCCAATGCATCTAGGACCACTTGTGCATCTATCTTGGCACATTCATTTGTCACTTTTTCGAGATGGATTCTCATGACTATGCAGTCCTCCATGGAAACATCACCTTCTTCCCATGGGGCTAGACCAATCTCTACAAAGTTTTGACCAGATTTATCAATATGAAGCCTTGAATGTACTTTAGCCTTTTTCTTCCCCTTGGATTTTGGAGGGGCTATCTCTTCAATATCAATATCTTCTAGAGAGATCATTTATTTCTTTCACTTTGATACTTAAGATACTAACCATGGGGGAAGAGAGGAATTATACGCTTTTTGACTAACCATCAACTCTTGTGTCATAGACGCTTCTGTAGAAATGACTAGTATGGTGAAAATTGGGGTAGTGTTTGTCATGACTACTGGTGGAGCTTTTTATTTTTTCTTCTCCTCTGTGGTATGTTTTCACATTACCTCTAACTAGTCTAGTTCTTTGGGTTTTATTTTTAAGTGTTAACTTGTTATCGATGGTGATTAGTCACTTAAGTGGTGTTTTATCCCTCTTCGGTCGTGACATTATCGGCCCCTTTTACCTATCCTTTTGGTTTTTTGTCATGGTCTTATTATTCCTATGGTTTTCGGTTGATGAATTGCTATAAATTAACCATTGAATAATCTTTTCGACCTCAAGGGTCATTTTCTCGTCCACCTAGTTAGTCCGCTTCTTTAAGAACAATTGTTTCGCATGTGCAGAATAGGTGGCCATTGGATGAAAGAATTCTAAATCTTAACCGTTCATCGCATACCTCACAAGGTTCTTGCTTACATCATGTCAAATGTTGTGAGGCTTGCGATATGTTGCCACCTATTGTATTTGATGGTGGGGACTAGTTTTGATCGCTGACCAAGGATGGATGCTAATGCTGACAGTTGTGTATCTTCTGACGCATCTCGGTCATCCGTCCCTGACCTCGCACAATTAAAACTTCAGTTTTAATAATGCTACGACGTATGCAATTTGTTGACGTGTGGACACTGGTATTATCGATCGACGAACATGGTGGGACCCATTCCATGTTGATGTGGTGCCTGACAGGTGGATGTGGCATTTTCAAATTGTTTTGACTCAATTTGGGTTGTTCGCCTGACCAACACTGCTTTTGATCAACGTCTCATTTTCAAATGAACTGGTGTTGTACTCTAGCAGTTCTATCTCACGTGAGCGAATATCAATGGTCAAGTTTGACTCGGCCTACATAATTAAATGCCAAAAAGATTAGTAAATTACTATGTCAGTGCTGCATTTCTGGATTGAGGAAGAATTTTTTGGTGCCGAAGTAAAGCAAGCCATTATTGCAATTCTCCAGTCTCAGTGCATTTCACGCTTTGCAAGATAAACCGTAAGTAATATGTACACCTTTTCTTGTGTTTTCAAAAGGTGTTAGCATTACTTACTGAACAATTGATGACTTTTTTCTCTTCAATTCTTGGAGAATTATTTGAGTAAATTTTATTTTAGAGCTTGTTTAGGTAATTGCTATAGATTTTTACTATAGAAGAATTTTTTGCTGTGGCAATAGAACGAAAGGTCTAATTGTTGGCCATTTAAGAAATAAGCAAACCCTAGCTCGAATCATCATCTGTTTGGTGTAGATGGCACCCAAGGCATGAATTGTTGGTTCTGAAGCTACATCTAGGGGTTTTTCCCAAGATATTATTGATTTGTTCAAGCCCTCTACAAGCAAGAAGCAGGAGGGAAAAGTATTTTTGTACGGGCCCTTTCTTGTCGAAGGAGTAGTGGATAAGCATTGTGCAATTCACGATGCTGAATTGCCATACACAGGCTAGCAGTTGTTTGCCAACTAGTTTGGGAAAAGGAATTTAGTAGTTCCTCTATGTAATCCATGGCGATTGGACATAGGTAAGCTAGTGGTACCCAATGTATATGAGGATGTAGACCTATTGAAGGATATTGCTATGAGGTATGACCCTATGGCCCGAATGGTTAGAACACATCTTGGAAAGCAAATGATTAAAGTAACCAGGGAGGAAATCGCAGAGATTTTTGGTTTACACAAATGGAGCCAAGATATGATCTCTATCAACTTGGAGGTTTCCAGGGAGGAGTACAGAAACACCGAGGGTTTGTTCAAAACATCCCTTTTGATACCCCATTTTGTTGTGTTAGGAAGAGGCAAGAACCAAAGGAAAGTTGTTATTGGCAGGAATGAGCCTAAACCTTTCCCAGTGGACTATTTCACTGTCCATTTCAAGAAGACTATTTGTGCATTCTATCAGGTCCGAGGGATAAATTTAAAGAATAATTTTCCTATCAAAGTAATGTATATGGTTGTAAACCTCCAACACCCAGGCTATAATGTGGTATACGATTTTTCCACTTACCTCACGGAGAAAATGAATTTGGGTTTGATAGCCTTGAAGTTGGGAAAGAATTGGGTAGGATTCAAATGGTTTTCATTGCTAATTAATAAGTTTTTGTATAGGGGTCAGAAGGTGTTCAAGAAAGATATGGAATTGAAGAAAAGAGAAGGAGACATTGAGATGCCTGTCCAATATTGGACTAGGATCCTAGACATGGATGATCATAAGTTTGATTATGTAACCTTTCACAATGTTTTCCAATCCAAGTTAACAAAGGCCTTAGTTGTTGACCCCCCAGGATTCCAAAGGAAATTAATGATTTCCTAAGACCTATGGAGAGGAGGCCTAAGTTGAATTTAATACATAATTGGGGAGATATTATCCCCAATCACAGCACAATAGTTTTCAGAGTTTTTTGGCACAAATGCCACCCCGTCTATTCTACCGAGGGAGGTCCCCCTTAGACTTTGTTTCATAGAAATCATGAGGCAGTTGGGAGCATCTCAGGATTTCCATTTTCCTATTGAATAGAAGAAGTGATCTTTCTTCCCTGAATATACAGCTTTTGTTGATTTTGTCATGACAAAGGGAGGGTGGAGGAATTTGAACTTGTTACTCAAGCCATATAGGCTAAGGATTGTATGCCCTAGGAATCATGATCCTGATGGTTTTATCTCCCAAATGAAGGCTAAGCACCAGACTAGGAACTTTTTCCACAATTTTTACTTTCCTAAAGATATCATCAGGAACATTTTTTATAAAGACTTACAAGATGAGAGAAAGGCAATTTACATTGCCTATTCAAAAATGGTGAGAAGTAAACAAGAGAAGATACCTGGTTTTGATCTTATACCTAATGACGAAGATGACCTTAGTAAGGAAATTTATGCTCTTGAAAACTTTGAGAGTTTGGTATGGGTCTTAAAGGATGAAAGGATTGTGGAAGAAAGGAGAAAATCAAAAATTACTGAGGAGTGCCCTAGGTAAGAGTTGAAGAGAGGCCTACCTATCAACCTCAAAAGAAGATAAAGGTATTTTCTAGGAGAACGGGAAGTAGGACATAGGAGGTTACAATGAGTGGCACACCATTTGTCCCAAGGAAATTAGTGCCAGGTATTGTTGACCTAGATTCTCTACCAAGGTTTTCAGAACAGATTCACCCACCATCCCAAAAGAGGCAGAGGACTGATAGTGTGGGGGATATTGGCCAGGAGGGTAGTGATGAGGAAGACATCATTGTAACTCCGGATGAAATGAATCTAGAGATGCCACTAGACCCAACAGACATTGTAATGAATTCAAGAGCAATCACCCTAAGATTGGGGAAGGATGAGATCAAATGGATTACAAATAACGACAATTTGAGGATGGAGGCTTGCAAAGAGTTCATGATGGATGACTCTTTTATTCATAATCATGCTTTTAAATGTTTTGTATGGAGATCTCATCTCTCATTATATTCTGAGAAGGTTGCATATGAGAGAAGTCTACATCTAGAGCTCCCAGAGCAGGTAATTCAATCAAGGGTTAGAGTGTAGATGAAGGAAAGGTTTAAGGAAATCACACCAGAACACGGCAGGCCATTGGTTAAAAATTGTGGAATATTGATACTCCTTGAATGGGATATTGTTGATGTTGTGGTATTTGACATAGTAAGAAGGACCAATAGTCCACTTCTTGCAACAGATGAGGAGGCTACATTAGCACTTAAAGGATCAGCCTTTAGTGAGGAATGGGATGCTCTGGCAATATGGCCACTATCCACTAGGTCTTGAAAACCTATTGTTGCAAAAACATCCGACTTCAATGGTCATTTGATTGTGAAAAGAGTTGCTGACACTCCTGCATTGGAAGTTGTTGACATGGTTGTCAATGTTTCCAAATTCACTAAGGCAACTGTGGAGGACTTAACTAAAAACTGAGATACTCTAAGGATCCAGTATAATGACATTATTATTGAGTATAATAAGAGTTAGCAAAGGGTGGTAGAATTGGAAACTGAAATGGCCTTAATGAGACAACAGATGGAAACCTTGAGCTCTCAAAGGTAGGCTAGCTCTAGCCACATTGTTTCTGACCTGCCAGTAGAGCAGCCCCAACCTTCTGTATAGGTGCAATCTTGGGCTATTGTCCCATATAATATGGAACAAGTGCCTATTGCAATTGAAATAGCCAGTAGCTGAGGTGGAGATCTTTCTAGGGAAGAGTTAATCCAGCAGGTTCAAAAATATAAGGAGATGGTAAACTAAATCCGGGATGCAACAAGAAGGAATAATTTAGAAATTGTTGTTACTGTGTTAAGGCATTTACATAGACAGGTCCAGAGTAAGATGAACAATGTTCATACAAATTATGCCTTAATGTTGCAAGTGCTTGAATTATTTCTGAGGAACAGAGAATTCGCTATCCCCTTGCTAAGTAAATGGGGCCCTAGGATGGAAAATTTAAAGCTAATGGTAGTTGGGGCAAAACAACAGGGGATAAATACCCTACAGTCATAACAACATATCAATTTGTCAAGGGTATTGTGGAGAAAAATTTTTAGGGATCTGCTGCTCCTATGGAGTACAAAATCAAAGCATTGAAGGATATTTATGATTGAAAGGACTTGAATCCACTACCTCATATTTTGCATAGTTAGGATAAGGTCAAGCCTTTGCAGGCATGGAAGGAGCAAATGAATAATATAATGATTTCTCAAACACGTGAGATATGCAAAAATGTTGATATCTGCATGTTGGAAAACACGTTGGAAAATTTGTCATTTGTCATTAATCTCTTGGAGAACTTTGATAAAATGGCCATGTCATTGATGGTAAAGTATTCACCTTACTGAAACATGGTGGATTAGGTGGTGGCTTTCAATTGATCATCTGAAGAGGATTTTGAGTTATGGAAAAGGGTGTTCACTAATGAACTTGAATTGTGAATGTCCTGCCCGAGAATTGCAATTTGGTCATGAAAACTATAGGTCTGGCCTTAGATATTATATTTTAAAATGCATTCTCTTTTCAAATTCAAGTATAGGATGTCAAAATGAAATGAGTGTAAAAACGGTTAAAAGATGCTTTGGTCTAAGGTGAGTGACTCTTAGAGCAACGATTTTCCTTCCTCCACAACAAACTAATGATCATTTTTGTTTTGGCTTTTCCTCTCTTACCAACAAATGATGTAAAGATAAGTGATTAGGGATTAGCGGTCTAGTCAAAAATGGACATTTGTATTCTCCAGCCTAAAGCTTGTTGGCTCCCTTATTTTTATAAAAGGGAATTCTGGGCCGAGAGAGAGGTCTGTTTAAATTACTCAAGATACATAAGATAAGAGTCAAGTAGTATAGAGAGAAGAATATGTCCAGGTTTTGAAGCTTTGAGTCCGATTTGAGAACTTAGTAAATCATGGGGTTCTTGAGCATACTTATGTTAACCTTGTGATTGTTTTGAGTCTATTTTCTCTACTATTGTAATAGTTTGCATGAATTATTAATGAAGTATTGATCCAAGATGATTTTCATTCATTTCCATTTGTTATTTATTGTGGATTATGTTTGACAATAGCTCTGGTTCAAAGGACGAGTTAAATGCTTCAGTTATCCAGTAAGTTTATGCGAATTAACACATAGGATTTATCAAGGAGTAATAAATTCAAGTATTGATATATGGATACTAATGCTATTCATACAGATCATAGGTGCTTTAGATGAAAGTCACCCTATAGTTTAGTTTCTTTTTGACTCTGTGCTTTAGGATATGGCACTAGAACTCCTATTGCTTTTCATCCTTTGTATTTTGTGTCATGGCTTCAGGAAATTTCAATCGAATAACTCATAACAACACAATTAGGTGTAATTTCAATTCCTTGTTAAATAGATCTGAGCTTTTCAAAGAAGTAGCCAATTTCTTGAAGTTTTATCTCTTTTAACACTGACGGAAATTTATCTATTGTTTTTCCATGTACGAGCAAATCATTTCTATCATAAATGAGAACATATTTTAGGAAAACCCTCTTAGATCTTACCGAGTCTGAAGTGTAGGAGAGATACAAGCTTTACTACTATCTTCTCGTTAAGTTGGCACAGTGCTTTCAAGACTTCAATAATTGAGTGTGGCAAGTTCATAGAAGCTCTTGTGAGTTCTGCTTGGGTTGTTATAAAAAATGCCAATAGAATGGTGACTCTGTTGGGGAACTAACGTATGAGCATTCTCTAAGTGTAGATCTGGTTTAAGTCAGAGTTACTTTTTATAATATAAATGTTTTTTCCTATCACTACATTTATTATGTTGAACACATGCGTCTAGTTTTCTTGTGTTCCTTGTTAGTTTGTCGAGTGATTTTTGAAATCTTGTCCAAAGTCACGAGTGCAAAAGCAAAGTGCAAACATTTCATCATTCCCAATATTTTGGGTGGTGACTCTAATATCTCGAACAACAAATTTCACATAAAGTGCTACAGGTGACGTGCAAAGGAAGTTTCTAAAACACCAGAGGGCATGAAGAAGACAAGAAATTATACAAAAAAGAATCCTAAGCCAATGATAGAGCTTGAGCAAGGATAGGACAAGAAATGGGTAAAAATAAATGATACCCCAAGTAAGTCTGTTACATCTCCTATTGCTTTTTCTCCTACTCTAAATACCGAGATGAATAGTGCTTTTGTAAGTGAAAATTCCTCAAATACTATTATGTCTAAATTGGATCATGGTAGTTTTCCTTTTGAAATTGCACGAGAAATTGAAGTTAATATGTCTAAAGAGGAGGAACAATGGGGTTTTTGGGAACAAGATAAAATGTTCCTAGAAGCCACAACACCTGGTACCATGTCCGTCTTCACTGGGAAAAAATTTAAACCCAGAGGAACTCCTCTAAGTGAGGGGATGCCTTTCAATCAAGAACAAGATCAGGCATAAAAACCTTATTACACTCCAGCTCCTAGTGAGGCAGGGGATATTCTTGAAAATGAGATGGATATAGACGAGGATATGGAAATTCTAATTGAGGAAGAAAGGAGGTTGCAAGAGGAAGAAGATAATAGAGATAGAATAAGAAAAGAAAATTTGGAGATATGTCGGGCTAAGCAGCTCGAAAGAAATGCCCAAAAGAAGAAGGCTAAGAAGATGAGGGAAGAGGTAGCTAAGAGAAAGGCCTTTGAGGAAAGGGTGGCTAAGGCAGCTGCCGAAAGGGCATGTGAAATACCTAAACTAACCATATCAATGGGAATTTCTGCAACTCCCACATATAATTCATCTGCTCTATCTACCAAAGGTGTTGATGCATCTATAGGATCTAAGAAGATAACCTTTCAGGATCATGGTAAAACCTATATTGACTAGTCTAGGAAAAATTCTTAGGGTTTTTCAAATTACAAAAATGTTGCTAATACTAATGATGAATTAAATGGTATGGTAGGCAAAGGGGTGGGAATTGATTTTAGATCATTAGAATTCCCACAAAATCCTAAGCTCTTAAGGTTACAACTGTTGAATGATCAATTACAAGTTGATCTGAGAAAAGATGAAATAGAAGTTGCCAATGCTGAAGTGTCAAGAAAGATAGCATTTCTTAAGATTTCTTCGGAAAACCCTCAAGCCTCTAGTTCGAGTAATGGTGAAGATGAGTTACTGAACAAGAAGTCTAAGAAGCAAGCCTATACAGAGGGTTGCAGTGGTAATCAAGGTGGTGGAAGTGGAGGTGGCCATAAGATTATCAGCTCATACTCAAAGAATGGAGATGCAAGCACTACAAAGGTTAAGAAATTAGGTAGTGGCGACAAAGGTAAAGGTGGAGATGACAAGAAAGACATTGAACAACACATTATCTCTAGAAATGGACGTGGAGGCGGGGAACCTCAAGTTGATAGATATAGGCAGTTATGCTTTGATAATATTAGGGGGTATCCAAATCCAATCTTGGATAATGCACGAAAACATCTCCCAAAATTCACGGGTAATAATGCTTTCAGTGGAGAAGACCATTTGAAAGCTTTTCAAGGTTTTGTCAAAGATTTTGAACTCTAGGATGATGATGTGGCTATAAAATATTTTATGCAATCATTGGTGGAGGATGCTAGGGACTGGTACAGAGGGTTACCTGATGGTAGTATTGATTCCAGAGATGCCTTTTATAGAGTTTTCAGGTAGCAGTATGGGGATCAGAGTGATCCTAGATTTAAGTTGAATGACTTCAACAATATTACAAAGGGGCATAATGACTTGGTTACTGAGTTTAATGCCCATTTCCAGAAGGCTATGACAAGACTCCCTGCATACTTAAGGTCCAATGAAAGTGCATGTTTATTTGTGTACTATAATGCCTATGATGCTAAAATGTGCTATTTACTGAGAGATAAAGATCCTCAAAATTTAAGGCAGGCATATAAGATGGTGGTCAACATTGAAAATAATAGAAGGGATTCGGGTAAAGTGGGAAGAAGAGAAGATCCTAAGGATTTTAAAAGCATGGGAAATCAAATAGAGAAAGTTGGAAAACCTACTACAGCTGATGATAAGATAGATCAAGTTCTTACTCTGTTGCAGAAGCAAGCAAAGAATGATAAACCTCACTTCCAAAGAAATGAGAGACCCCCAAGGTTACAGGATTATCCTTATAATACCAATTGGAATAATGGTAAACCCCTACAAGGAAATCAGAAACATAACCAAGTTCCACCTGACCCTTTACAAAGGCAGTCTGTGAATAATGCAGAAAATCTACTATGGTGTGAGATATGTAGAATGCCACATTCTCCACAACAGTGTGCAGTAGCACAATCAATGGTGGACTCTCAGGATGATCAGGGAGACTCCCAGCTTCCCCAAGACCAAGACACAATGACTAATGTATTGTTAGGTCTAGCCGATTTGGCCTATGATCATTATTCCTCAGAAGATGAGCCTTGTGCCTAGGATGTTAATACTCAGAGGCAACAAAATGAAATATATCATCAACAAGTGTTTTGAAATGAAGGAGATAATGATGATTGTTTTGTGAATGAGTTTGAGATGGATGATACGGTGTTGAGGAGACCTTCTGATGAAGAAATTGAAAAATACATTGTGGCTTTAGTTGCCAGAGCAAGGAATAATATACAGCTGAGAAATAGGATTGTCCCTGGTGATTCTGGTAAACCTTGCAGCTTGTTCATAAAGGAGAAGGAGGTAATTAAGCCAAAGGAAAGTTTGGAGGCCAAAAATGTTGATCCAAAAACTAAGGAGATAAGAGAACCCAGAATATGGGAAAAAAGGGTAGACAAGGCCAAAGAAAATAGTGAAGTTGTACTTCAAAACAACAAGGACAATAACTAGAAGTCTTCTGGTAAAGAAACTTCAAAAGGAAAAGAAAAGGTAATTTCTGAAGAAACATGCTTTCCTGATTTACCAAAGTATACTTCAATAGATATGTTCCAAGTACTTTCACAAGTTAGGGTTACGGTTCCTTTTCTAGAAATGATGAGGATAGATGAGCATAAATTCAAGACTGTTGCACTCATAAATAGTATTCCCACAAACAAAAAAGATGAGGTAGTCTCTAATCAGAATGATATAGAAAAGAAAAAGATGGTGGATGAAGTCACCGCAGAGAGTCCGCAAATATACTTGGGCACTACTATTATAGCTAACCCATATCATGTCAATCTTTTTTTCTTAAGCTTAATAATTGATGGGAAAATGCTAAGAAATTGCATGATTGATTCAGGAGTGTCTAATAATGTGATGCCAGTAAAAATAATCCATGCAATGGGACTGACAGTTGATAGTACATATGGTAAGTGTTATGCAATGGATTCTAGGGAAGTACCTATTATAGGTATCATAAATGATGTTCCATATAGATTAGAAGATTTTCCTAAAAAGGAATTGCATAAGAGTGTTACAGTGGTAGATATTCCACCAACCTATGGTATGTTGTTGTCCTGACCTTGGAGTGCTTCAATGGGTGGAAGCATACAGTGTGACTTATCTTTTGCCACCTTTTCTATTGAACAAAAAGATGTTAAGGTAGATAGGGAGAAAAGAGCCACCCACATGATTGAAAATGTGGAAGAATAATTAGAACCTATCAGAATTAACTTTGTAGAAGCTGATTTGGAGAACTTTCATGTTGAAGAAGATAGAATAGAAGAAAATATCTGACCCGCACCTATTGATAAAGAAGTTTCGAGGGAATTATTGGAAGGGGATTTATGGATCATTCATTTTGATGGAGCTTGCTACAAAGAGGGCTTAGGAGTAGGAATATTTTTTATTTCCCCACAAGGTAAAACTTTCAAGTATTCATTCTTATTGCAATTTTATTGTACTAATAATTTTGTTGAGTATGAAGCTCATACTCGGTCTAAAGATAGCCTCAAAACATGGTATTAAGGTGTTAAAGGTTTTGGGGGACTCTGAGTTAGTTGTTTCCCAAATTAGATCCTGCTTTGCAGCTAAGGATAAGAGGCTTAGAAAATATCGAAATGCAGTTTGGGACACTATTGAAGGGTTCAGTGCTTTTGGCGTTGAATGGGTTGAAAGGGGACATAATGCTAGAGCAGACTTACTAGAAAATATTGTTGTTAAACTTGATGATGTCACTTTTGGTGGCATCTCAAAAATAGAAGTACAAACTAGGCCTACAGTGCCTGATAATGTATGCAACTAGCAAGTGTTTGATGATGACACTAATATTCTAAATTTTTTGCATTGTGTGGATCAATATGAAAACCAGGAAATTGATTTTGGCTCATTTGTAACTAGCGTTGATGGTAAGGAGACATTATTCAGAAATGAGGTCATCCAGCTTAAAATGAATACTATCCCTAGAGGTTTTGTTATTCTTGAGAGGGTGTTTAATGGTCCTGATATGTCAAAAGCTAAGCAAGCACCATCTCATAAGGATGATCTAGAAGAAGTAAACATAGGAACAGAAAGTGCTCCAAAGAATGTCTATATTGGAAAGAAAATGGAGCCTCATGTTAGAAGCATGTTGATTACCTTGCTTCAGAAATATAGACATCTTTTTGCTTGGTCGTATGAAGACCTTAAAGCATACAAGGAGGATTTATTTCAGCATGAGATCCCATTGAAACCTGATATGAAGCCTTTTAGGAAAAAACAGAGGCCTATCAATCCTACCCTGCAACCTAAGATGCAAGAGGAGCTTGCTAAATTAAGGGAGGCAGGAATTATTAAACCAATTAGACACTCATCTTGGGTCTCTAATTTGGTACCTATTAGAATGAAGAATGGGGATATTAGGTTATGTGTTGATTTTAGGAACCTGAATGTGGCCTCTTCAAAAGACAATTACCCATTGCCTAATATGGAAGCTATGTTGCATAAGGTCACAGGTTGTGAGTTATTGTCATTGATGGATGGATTTTATAGTTACAATCAGGTCATGGTTAAGGAGACTGAGCAATTCAAGACTTCTTTCACTACGCCATGGGCTACATATGTGTATGTCAGAATGCCTTTTGGATTGATAAATACTGGTGTGACCTTTCAAAGAGCAATGGATTTGGATTTTGCAGATTTTATTTATCTTTTCCTTGCAATTTACCAGGATGATCTTACTGCCCACAGTAAGAAAGAAGAGGACCATTGTGCCCATCTGGAAAAGATTTTTTTTAGAGCTTTAGAAAATGGAATATCCCTAAATCCCAAGAAATGTACATTTGGGGTGAAAGAAGGAAAATTGCTAGGACACATTGTTTCAAAAGATGGAATTCGGATTGACCCCGAAAGAGTGGCTGCTATTGACAAGATCATATAGCCAAAAAACATAAAAGGTATCCAGTCCTTCTTTGGACAAATAATTATTTTAAGAAGGTTTGTCACAAACTTTGCTGAAATTGTCCACCCAATATCTAAGATGTTAAGGAAGGGAGAAAAAATAATATGGACAAGGGATCCATCTGAAGCCTTTTAGGCTATCAAAGATGAAATTAAGTAGGAACCTATCTTCAAATCCCCGGATTACTCAAAACCATTCCAGCTATTCTCTTTTGCCTCTTTTCATACTATAGCTGGTGTACTATTACAGAAGAACAATGATGGTTTTGAGAAGCCAATTGCATTTTTTAGTAAATCATTACAAGCTGCAGAATTAAAATATGACATATCTGAGAAGCAAGCATATGCCTTGGTAAAGGCAGTAAAAAATTTCAAACCTTACCTAATGGGAGCAGCTGTTGTTGCCTATGTACCAATAGCCGCAGTCAAAGATATCTTCACCCAGCAAGAGACTACAAGAAGAAGGTGCAAATGGATTAACAGAATCCAAGAATTTAATATTGACATACAAATTAATAAGCTTGTAAGGGGTTAGGGCCAAGCCAAATTAATGGTTGAGGAAAATTTGGAAGTCAATCAGATTAACCAAATAGAGCAACAAAATATTGCACCTATCTGTGACATGCAAACTTGTGGATGGTATAGGAGGATTGTGGAGTACTTGCAGATAATGCAATGTCCTAAAGGCATGCCCCTTGCTAAAAAAAGAACCCTTAAATTACAAGCAATCAGATATGTCATTATTGATGGTGAGTTGTGGTGGAGAAACTCCGACGGCATTATACTTTGGTGTGTGGATGGAGATCAAGCTGAGGATCTGCTGGTAGAAATGCATAAAGGGGTTTGTGGAGGAAATTATATGACTAAAAAAATAGTTAATAAGATTCTAAGGGTAGGATATTGGTGGCCTACTGTATTCAAGGATGCACATAGATATGTTAAAAAGTGTGATGTCTGTTAGAGATTTGCTGGAAAGTTAAAATTTTCTGGAAATTTACCATTAAAACCTATGTTTTTTTTTGCTCCTTTCCAACAATGGGGTTTTGTTTTTTACTAGAGAAATATCTAAAAAATCTAGTGGGGGACATGCATGGATACTGGTAGCTACGGATTATTTCACTAAGTGGATTGAAGCAATTCTAGCTAGAAGGGCCACAAGAAAAGTTATTGATTTTTTAACTGAAAATGTTTTAAGCCGATTTGGGCTGCCTAACAAGATTGTGTCAGACAATGCAATGTGTTTTAGATCAGAAGAATTTGTAAATTTTTGCAATCAGTATGACCTTACTATTTCATACTCATCCCCTTATCATCCCCAACGAAATGGATAGGCAGAATCTAGCAACAAGAGTGTGATGAAAATTATTAAGCACATCATAGAAAAGAAGAAAAGGGCATGTGATTCAAAACTGAAGCTAGCACTATGGGCTGATAGGACTACTGTTAAAAAGGCAATTAGTCATTCACCTTTCAACTTATTCTATGGGATGGAGGCACACAATCATCTGAATAACCTATTGAAAATGTATAAATTTATCCAGGAATATGATGATGATGTATGTGAAGAAATGCAACAAAGGATGGAAGAGCTAAGTCAACTAGATGAAACTAGAAGGGAATCACACAAGAGAAATGAGAGGTTGCAGCTTTAGGTAAAGGACCTTTATGATGGAAAGGCAGTAGAGAGAAAATTTGATATTGGAACAATGGTGCTGCTCTGGAATGCTAGATCAAAAGACAAGGGAAAACATGGCAAGTTCGATCCCCTTTGGTTGGGACCTTATATTGTTATGGATACACATGGGGATGATTCGTATTTTTTGCAATCACTCATAGGTGAGGTTCTTGAGCTTCCAGTACATGGACAGTTCTTGAAATGCTATTTCTCCTAAAGTAGATCTTTTCCATGTACGTTGTGGAGTCCTGTAAATAATGTATATAGGTTGGTCATTTTTTTTTTACTTTTGTTTGTTTGCCCTGTCCGGGCTTGTTCCGGTTTTGGTTTTCTTTTGGTCTGGTCTTCGTAAACAGAGATTTTGGATTCTTGCTATGACCACAGGGGGCATACATCCCCAGTCGGAGCCACTGGTGGGGCTTTTTATTTTTTCTTCCCCTCTGTGGTATGTTTTCACGTTACCTCTAACTCGTTTGGGTCTTTAGGTTTTCCTTTTAAGTGTTGACTTGTTATCGGTGGTGATCAGTCACTTAAGTGGTGTTTTATCCCTCTTTGGCCATGAGATTACCGGCCCCTTTTACCTATCCTTTCAGTTTTTCATCATGGTCTTATTATTCCTATGGTTTTCGACTAATGAATTGCTATAAATTAACCATTGAATAATCTTTTTGACCTCGAGGGTCATTTTCTCATTCACCTAGTCGGTCCCCTTCTTTAAGAATAATTGTTTCACATGTGCAGAATAGGTGGTCGTCGAATGAAAGAATTCTAAATCTTAACCATTCATCGCATACCTCGCAAGGTTCTTTCTTACATCATGTCAAATGCTGTGAGGCTTGTGATATGCTGCGACCTATTGTATTTAATGGTGGGGACCAGTTTTCATCACTGACCAAGGATGGATGTTGATGGTAATAGTTGTGTATCTTCTGATGCATCTTAGTCATCCCTTGATGACCTCGCACAATTAAAACTTCAGTTTTAATAATGTTGCAAGGTATGCAATTTGTTGATGCGTGGACGTTAGTGTTATCGATCGATGAATGTGGTGGGACCCGTTCCATGCTGATGTGGTGCCTGACAGGTGAATGTGGCATTTTCAAATTGTTTTGACTCAATCTGGGTCGTTTTCCTAGCCAACATGGCTTTTGATCAACGACTCATTTTCAAATGAACTGGTGTTGTACTCTAGCCATTCTATCTTGCGTGAGTGAATAGTAATGGTCGAGTTTGACTCGGCTTGCATAATTAAATGCCAAAAAGATCAATAAATTACTATGTTAGTGCTGCATTTTTGGATTGAGGAAGAATTGTCTAGTGCCAAAGTAAAGCAAGCCATTATTGTAATTCTCCTGTCTCATTGCATTTCACGCTCTGCAAGATAAACTGTAAGTAGTACGTACACCTTTTCTTCTATTTTTGAAAGGTGTTAGTGTTGCTTACTCGATAATTGATGATTTTTTTCTCTTTGGTTCCTGGAGAATTATTTGAGTAAATTTTCTTTTAGAGCTTGTTTAGGTAATTGCTATAGATTTTGAATATAGAAGAATTTTTTGTGGTGGCAATAGAAAGAAATGTGTAATTGTTGGCCATTTAAGAAATCAGAAAACCCTAGCTTGAATCATCATCTATTTGATGTAAATGACACCCAAGGCACGAATTGCTGGTTCTGAAGCTACATCTAGGGGTTTTTCCCAAGATATTATTGATTTGTTGAATCCCTCTACAAGCAAGAAGTAGGACGTAAAATTATTGTTCTACTAGCCCTTTCTTGTGGAAGGAGTAGTGGATAAGCAGTGTGCAATTCATGATGTTACATTGCCATACACAGGCTGGTAGTTGTTTGCCAACTAGTTTGGGAATAGGAATTTAGCAATTCCTCTATGTAATCCATGGAGATTGGACCTGCGTAAGCTAGTGGTACCCAATATCTATGAGGATGTAGACCTATTGAAGGATATTGCTGTGAGGTATGACCCTATGGCCCGAACAGTCAGAACACATCTTGGCAAGCAAATGATTAAAGTAACCAGGGAGGAAATCACAAGGATTTTTGGTTTGCACGAATGGAGCCAAGATATGATCTCTATCAACTTGGAGGTTTTCAGGGAGGAGTACAGAAACACCAAGGGTTTGTTCAGAACATCACTTTTGATACCCCATTTGGCTATGTCAGGAAGAGGCAAGAAACAGAGGAAATTTTTTATTGGAAGGAATGAACCTGGACCTTTCCCAGTGGACTATTTCGCCATCCATTTAAGAAGACTATTTTTCCATTGTGTTAGGTCCTGGGGATAAATTTAAAGAATACTTTTCCTATTGAAGTAATTTATATGGTTGTAAACCTCCAGCACCCAGGCTATAATGTGGTATATGATTTTTCCAATTACCTCGCAGAGAAAACACATTTGGGTTTGATAGCCTTGAAGCTGGGAAAGAATTGGGTAGGATTCAAATGGTTTTCACTGCTAATTCATATGTTTTTGTATAGGGGTCAAAAGGTGTTCAAGAAAGATATAAAATTGAAGAAAAGAGGAGACATTGAGATGTCTGCCCAATATTGGACTAGGGTCCTAGACATGCATGATCATAAGTTTGATTATGTAACCTGTCACAATGTTTTCGGATCCAATTTAAGAAAGGCCCTAGTTGTTGATTCCCCCCACGATTCCAAAGGAAATTCATGATTTCCTAAGACCTATGGAGAGGAGGCCTAAGTTGAATTCAACACAAAATTGGGGGGATATTATCCCCAATCATAGCACAACATTTTTAAGAATTTTTGGCACAAATGCCACCCCATCTGTTCTACCCAGGGAGGTCCACCTTAGACTTGGTTTCATAGAAATCATGAAGCAGTTGGGAGCATCTTAGGATTTCCATTTTCCTGTTGAACAAAAGAAGGGGTATTTCTTCATTGAATATATAGCTTTTGCTGATTTTGTCATGACAAAGGGAGGGTGGAGGAATTTTCACTTGTTACTCAAGCCATATAGGGTAAGGACTGTATGCCCTACAAATCATGATCCTCAGGGTTTTATCTCCCAAATGAAGGCTAAGCACTAGATTGGGACCTTTTTCCACAATTTTTTCTTTCCCGAAGATATCATCACGAACATTTTTGATAAGGACTTACAGGACGACAGAAAGGCAATGTACATTGCCTATTCAAAAATGGTGAGAAGTAAACAGGAGAAGATACCTAGTTTTGGTCATGTAGCTAATTCCAAAGATGAGCTTAGTAAGGCAATTTATGCTCTTGACAACTTTGAGAGTCTGGTAGGGGTCTTAAAGAATGAAAGGATTATGGAAGAAAGGGGAAAATCACAAATTACTGAGGAGTGCCCTAAGGTAAGAGTTGAAGAGAGGCCTACCTATCAACCTCAAAAGAAGATAAAGGTATTTTCTAGGAGAAAGGGAAGAAGGACAAAGGAGGTTACAATGAGTGGCACACTATCTATCCCAAGGAAATCAATGCTAGGTATTGTTGACCTAGATTCTCTACCAAGGTTTTTAGAACAGATTCACCCACCATCCCCAAAGAGGCAGAGGACTGATAGTGTGGGGGATATTGGCCAGGAGGGTAGTAATGAGGAAGACATCATTGTAACTTTGGATGAAATGAATCCAGATATGCCACTAGACCCGGCTGACATGAGTGCAGGAGAAATCACCCTAAGATTAGGGAAGGATGAGATCAAAGGGATTAAAAATAATGACAATTTGAGGATGGAGGCTTGCAAAGAGTTCATTATGGATGACTCTTTTATTCATACTCATTCTTTTAAAGGTTTTATATGGAGAGCTCATCTCTCATTATATTCTAAGAAGGTTGCACATGAGAGAAGTCTACATCGAGGGCTCCCAGAGCAGGTAATTCAGTCAAGGGTTAGAGTGCAAATGAAGGAAAGGTTTAAGGAAATCACACCAGAACAGGGCAGGCCATTGGTTAAAAATTGTGGAATATTGCTACTCCTTGAATGGGATATTGTTGATGCTATGGTATTTGACACAGTAAGAAGAGCCAATAGGCCACTTCTTGCACAAAGGAGGAGGCTACATTGGCACTTAAAGGATCAACCTTTAGTGAGCAATGGAATGCTCTGGCAATATGGTCACTATCGCTAGGTCTCGAAAACCTATTGTTGTAGAAACATCTGACTTCAGTGGTCATTTGATTGTGAAAAGAGTTGTTGACAATTCTACATTAGGACCTATTGACATGGTTGTGAATGTTTCCAAATTTACTAAGGAAACTATGGAGGACTTAACTAAAAATTGAGATACTCTAAGGAGCTAGTATAATGACATTATTATTGAGTATAATAAGAGTCAGCAAAGGGTGGCAGAATTGGAAATTGAAATGGCCTTACTCAGACAACAGATGGAAACCTTGAGGTCTCAAAGGTAGGCTATCTCTAGCCACATTATTTATGACCCGCCAGTAGAGCAGCCCCAACCTTTTGCATAGGTGAAATCTTGGGTTGTTGTCCCATATAATATGGGACAAGTGCCTATTGCAATTGAAAAAGCCAATAGCTCGGGTGGAGATCTTTATAGGGAAGAGTTAATCCACCAGGTTCAAAAATATAAGGAGATGGTAAACCAAATCCGGGATGCAGCAGGAAGGAATAATTCAGAAATTGTTGATACTATGTTAAGGCATTAACATAGACGGGTCCAGAGTAAGTTGAACAATGTTCATGCAAATTATGCCTTGATTTTGCAAGTGCTCAAATTGTTTCCGAGGGATAGAGAATTGGCTATCCCCTTGCAAAATAAATGGGGCCCTAGGATGGAAAAGTTAAAGCTAATGGTAGTTGGGGCAAAATAGCATGGGGATAAATACCCTACAGTCATACTAACATATCAATTTGACAAGAGTATTGTGGAACAAAAGTTTCAGGGATCTACTGCTCCTATGGAGTTCAAAATCAAAGCATTGAAGGATATTTATAATGGAAAGGTCTTGACTCCACTACCTCATATTTTGCATAGCCAGGATAAGGTCAAGCCTTTGCAGGTGTGGAAGGAGCAAATGAGTAATATAATGATTTCTCAAAGACATGAGATATGCAAAAATGTTGATATCCGCATGTTGGAAACAATGTTGGAAAAGTTGTCATTTGTCATTAGTTTCTTGGAGAAATTTTATAAAATAGCCACGTCATTGATGGTAAATTATGCACCTTACCAAAACATGGTGGTTCAGGTGGTGGCTTTCAATTGGCCATCTAAAGAGGATTTCACGTCATGGAAAAGGGTGTTCAGTGATGAACTTGAATTGTGAATGTCCTACCCGAGAATTGCAATTTGGTCATGAAAACTATAGGTCTGGCCTTAGATATTATATTTTAAAATGCATTCTCTTTTCGAATTCAAGTATAGGATGTCGAATTGAAATGAGTGTAAAAATGGTTAAAAGATGCTTTGGTGTAAGGTGAGCAACTCTTAGAGCAACGATTTTCCTTCCTCCACAACAAACTAATGATCATTTTTGTTTTGGCTTTTCCTCTCTTACCAAAAAATTATGTAAAGATAAATGATTAGGGATTAGCAGTCCAGTCAAAAATGGACATGTGTATTCTCCGGACTAAAGCTTGTTGGCTCCCTTTTTTTTATAAAAGGGAATTATGGGCTAAGAGAGAGGTCTGTTGAAATTACTCAAGATACGTAAGATAAGAGTCAAGTAGTATAGAGAGAAGAATATGTCCAAGTTTTGATGCTTAGATTCTAATTTGAGAACTTAGTAAATCATGGGGTTCTTGAGCATACTTATGTTAACCTTGTGATTGTTTTGAGTCTATTTTCTCTCCTATTGTAATATTTTGCATGAATTATTAATGAAGTATCGATCCAAGATGATTTTAATTAATCTCCATTTGTTATTTACTGTGGATTATGTTTCACTATAGCTCTGGTTCAAAGGACTGGTTAAATGCTTCAGTTATCCAGTAAGTTTATGTGAATTAACACATAGGATTTATCAAGGAGTAATAAATTAAAGTATTGATATATGGATAGTAATGCTATTCATACAAATCATATTCATACAAATCATAGGTGCTTTAGATGAAAGTTAC
>CM021107.1:524756236-524809145 GCA_007115665.2 Sequoiadendron giganteum
TCACATTCTATGCTTTGCATACTATAATATTAAAAAATAAAAAAATTGAATTTCATGAAGTTTTGACCAAGTTAAGGTGGTCAAACATACGAGTGTTTATATTTAAAAAAAAAATCATAAAAAATTTATAATTAATTATTTACTTGGAAAAAAACTACAAAACAATATGCATCACATCGGTACATGAGTCCTCTACTTATATCAAAAATCTTATAAAAACATATTATCATTTTAATGTGGTTAGGGCAGTCAGATAGACACCTACTTCTTATTTTTTCCTTGAAATTCATGCAGTACTGTATTTAAATTTCAAGTTTTCAGAAAATAGATTTATTTATTTTGTAAATAAACCTAGTAATTTAGAAACTACATTCAATTTTCTACAAATTTTGTTCTTACATATTTTTGAAATAATATAGATAACTTATTCAATTTTTTATGTCAAGTTGCCTAACTCTAATGTTTTTTAATTTTTTTCCACTTAAGGGCCTATTTTTTCCATGATGATCCTCCACATACCCATATATCAACATTGAAAATCAATGCTTGTGCATATTAAAGACTGACAAAAAGTAAAGAGTGCAAGCACTTATTTTTCAGCGCTTGTGCATATTACAAATGGGGAAAAAGTGTAGGAGAGTTAAAAATCAACACTCCAACACTTTAGGTTGAAAATGACTAAGTCAATATGTAGGAGTGCTGATTTTCAGTGCTCCAACATATTTCATAGTTTTGACTAACTCTCAACTTTGAGAGTTCATGAAGATATTCATTTTGAATTTCTTCAAGAGATAGACGAGGGAAAATATTCAAATAGTTTTTTTTGACATTTTGGACCATGCATCATGGTGAATTGAAATTCACCTCATTTTGCATGCTTGAACATCACGAACCTATGAAACATACAAGTTTTTTAAGGGGTTATCCATGGATCGAGCGGAGCTAGATTCCATGATAACAACTAGATCCTACTAGGGGTCTTCCTTTAGCCATTCTTTGAAACAAATCAAGGTAAAAGAAATCCAAAATAAAAGTGCCTTTATCCATCCATTGGGCTTGGAGTTAGGCGATGATGAAAAAAAGACTTAAAACAAAAAGTCACAAGGACTAAAAATAAAAATATTTGCATTTGAATGCCTGTAACTTTACTATGAAAAGTGTTTGAGATGTTTCCCACTATGACTAAGGAAAAATGGAATTTCATCCTCATATGCCAATAGGAAACTATTTTTACCATGTAGCTAATAAACCCTAAAAGGTCTTGTCCTCAATGAATCAAAATTTGTGTGCATACCTTTTGGTTCTCTTCACTTGTCCCATAGGAAAATAAGATCACCAATTTGAAAATATGAAGACTTGGCTTTCTTGTCAAAAATATTCTTGACCTAGTCTTGATGTTCTACAATGTAGTTAGCCACATGAATCGATTCTCTTCCAATTGAGAGAGATACATAATATGATTATCAACAGAGTTATCAAAAGAATTGTCCTTAATGGGCTTATCCAATTTCAGGGCTAGATGTTCAGAGGTAATGGGAATATGGACATTCAATCCATACAAGAGTTGAAAGGGAGACATACCAATCACTCACTTTAGAGTTATCCTATCTTCCCACAAAGTTTCATACAAGGATTTGTGCCAAAAATGTTGATTCTCGTCCACCAACTTGCAGATGATAGTCACTAAATTCTTGTTGCTTGATTCAGCCTAACCATTACCTTGTGGGTAATAGTTAGAAGAGTGTGAAAAATTTATGCCATGTTCAAAATAGAACTCAATTATCTCACTTGACGAGAAGGCAAAAACATTGTTAGCAACAATTTTATTCAGCACATTGAACCTAGAAATGATGTTTTCTTTTAAGAAACTATATACCACTTCAAAACTAGCATGCTTAGTTGGAATTTCGTCCACCCACTTGGTGAAAAAGTCAATTTCAGTTAGGACATAGGTATGTCCCACACTTGATGGTGGATTTACTACATTGATAAATTCAATTCGCCACTATTGGAAGGGCTCTTCAATAACAACTAGTTTTAAAGGTAAAGTAAGTTGCCAAATTTGGCTTACCCACAAACTATTACCACAACTCGCACTTACACACCTAAGAGTACACATCTTGAAAGAGTGTGATCTAGTATTAATTCACTCTCAGGATCTTGTGAGTGGTGAATGGTGCTGAAAAGTGTCCTCTATATGCTAAGTCATGATATGACTTTAGCAATATTTCTTGTTGTTCTTGATCAACACATCACAAAAAGGTTCCATCCATTGCATGCTTGTACAAACCATTATCCCATAAGACAATGTTTGTTGACTTTAGTTTGATGGTCATTTTCTCCTTTGGATTTAGATGATCAAGACATTCCCCATAAGTGAGGAAATGGGAAAGTTTAGAATACCACTCATTATTTGTACTAATGAAAAATGTCGTTGGAAGTTTACTCATATTTCACTATTTAGTATCTAAAACTTCTTCCTTGGGATTAATTTTTGTGATGAGATGACATAGTCCTTGCCCACATATCAACTAGGTGGGTTTTATTTTCATGTCATACTCTTGAATCTTGGCAATCTAATTGCCTCTTTTCGTTCCAATTTCCTATTGTGTTAAGATGGACTTAATAGTTGAATTTTGAACTAGAACTTTGACATGGATATTAAGAATGTAGAGCCCGAAATGCTTAAAAAATTTGACCATATAAAAAGCATGTTTTTCCATCTAGGAGTATTTCAACTCATAATTTTTTAGAGGGTAACTCATGAATGCAATTGGAGATTCAAAACCCTCGCTATTTTTGTGCACCAGAATCGTTGAAAGTGTATGCTCAGAAGCATAAATATACATGATGAATTTTTTTGTGTAGTTAGGGTAGGCAAACACTAGCGCATGAACAATGGCCTCCTTGATATCATCAAATGCAGATTTCTCTTCTATCATCCAATTAAAAGTGGTATTACCTTTCATCATATTAAAAATATGACAACTCTTCTTTGCAAAGTCTAGAAGGAACCTTTGTAGAAAATTTACCTTGCCAAAGAAGGAGTGGACAACCTTGTTGCTTGATGGCAGAGAAAGTAATTTGATATTCATGACTCTTTTTGATTCAATCTTGATTCCCTCTATGGACACCATGTGACCAAGAATTTTTCCTGCTATGATCCCAAAAATTGACTTTCTAGGGTTTAAGAAAATACCATGTTGTCAAAATCTCTACAAAATTTTCCTTAGATGGTAACAATTTTTATGACACTTTTTAGAAAAATCCATAATATCATCAAGATAGACTTTGATAAACTTACCCATCACATCACAAAAAGCCAAGTCTAGAGCTTGTTAGAAAATGGCGCCAACATTGATCAGGAAAAAAGGCATTTTGTAATACACAAAGGTACCCAATGGCATCGTGAAAGTTGTCTTATGCTGATCACTTGAATTAACTTCAATATGGTTGTAACCAGAGAAACCATCCAGCATGGAGAGCATTTAAGATCTGGTCACATTTTGTAGAGCTTGGTCCATCACTATAAGAGGATAATTATCCTTGAGTGAAAAGGGATTCAGATTTATGAAATCCACACAAATACAGTTCTCACCATTTTTCTTATGAATGGGAACAATATTTTATATCCTTGTTGAATGATGAATAGGGAATATTTTTCTAATGTTGAACATTTTTTGAATTTCCACTTGGATTTTTCCAAAAATATTTGGGTTGTACTGCCTTTGATTTTGTTAATAAGGAAATGCTCCAACCTTAAGGGGAAATTCATGGAGATCTTCATATGAATATGCTAAGACATCCATATATTCTTGTAATAACTTAGCGAATTTCTTCCTTTCTTTGACCATCAAATATTTACCAATGTTTATCATCTTAGGACCCGCTTCAGTTCCTAAGTTGATTTTTTCAACCTCATTAGATGAATCGGAGTCTGAGAGTTGCTTCTTGACATAGAAATCATTCTTTTCAAAAAAAATCTCTAGAGATACCAATCCTTTGGGAATTTTATTTCCCTTTAAGTTGCAAGAATTCTTCACCCATAACTAGATCCATATTAGACATAGATTCTCGAAGTGGAGAATTTCTTCCTTCAAAGTACAACTTATCAAAACTTTTTTCCTTATCCAAAAAGGTAGCAATTTGATGATCATCATTGAAAATCTACGAGTTCTCTGAATTATCAGGAACACTCAGGTGGAAAACAAACTTGATGGTATAGGTGGAACCTTGAAAATATTTATGTGGTATCAAAAGTGTTGCAGAAACTACTAGGGAATTGGCTTTGTCATTATATTCCCTTGGAACTATAGATATATCAAAAGTCTCAAATTCTTCAATGCAATCCCAAACCAAATTACGTTTATGCCTAAGCTTGTCATTTTTTTCTATTACAACTTCCTTACCTCACACACTATTAGCTTAGCATCACCTTGTGCATGAAGATTTTGTATACCCTTCTTGCGGGAAACTTGCATTCCTAACAACAATGCTTCATATTTGACATGTTATTAGTGTTGTTCAACTCTAATTTTAA
This sequence comes from Sequoiadendron giganteum, assembly GCA_007115665.2. Taxonomy (NCBI): domain Eukaryota; kingdom Viridiplantae; phylum Streptophyta; class Pinopsida; order Cupressales; family Cupressaceae; genus Sequoiadendron; species Sequoiadendron giganteum. The sequence goes on from CM021107.1 coordinate 524,760,777, forward strand.
GGAGAAAGGGAAAAAAAATTATGCTTTGGAACCAATAGAAGAACAACTACCATCAAACTCTAGTAACCAAACATTGTTTGGATCACCAAGGCTAATAGTGTCAAAATATATAGCCTCATCATCAGATGAAGCTTTAGGATCTGATATTAACGAATAATTTGGTGATGACTCATTTTTTATCAAAAAATATTCAAAACTCCCCAATTCATGTTTCGTCAAAGATTCACTAACCTCTTTTGTTTGTAGATAACGCATTCCAATGCCTAAACATTCTAATATAATTTGAGCTCTTAGATCATCGGATTGAGTAATTTAAAATTTAGACTCCATTTAAGGAATCAACTTCCACACCATGCCTTTCATAGGTATCCTAGATTTAGACATGTCCATTTTTAGTTCAACTCCAACATCCTTATATAAATTTGGTCCAAGAAGGATTTTGCAATATGTTTGAACATTAGCTGCTAAAACACTCATCTTTACTTTATTTTCTAAGTATGTAGAAGCATGTTGTGCATCCTTGAAAAGGAAGATCAAAGGTACTTGTTTGTTCTCCATGGAGAAACAACAACTAAAGGTTTTGGTCAAATTCAAACCTAAGGCAATAGCTACCTTGGCTGGCATCAAATTGTTTGATGCACCAAAATCTATGAAAAAGTTTCTTAATTTAAAGTCATTGATAAGCAATGAAATGAAAAAACAAATCAAAATTCCCAGATGCAATTGGAGGGGTAGAAACTAGGTTATTCTATGGTGTTTGAGGTTTTCTTGACATGGTCAATAATTTTGAAATCCTAGAAAGAATTTTATAAAGTAGATGAAGTAGTTTCATTGATTGGTTTAATAAAAGGTACATTGGTATTTGGAACTTGAAGATTGGCTTTAGGAATGGTGGGAACAAATGGAAGGGGATGGGGAGCACTTACTTGTGGATTTTCTACCTTCTTTGGTTGCCAAGGGAGATGAGACCCTCTTTTGGCAATAGTAACTAGTGGCTTCTCCTTTGTTGGTGGAGAAGCAACTTGATCTTGATCAAGCTGATTTTGTTTTTCCATGTATAAATAGCATATGTGTTTGTCACTAGGTCCTCCTCATCAATTTCATTTGACATTTGTAAGTAGCCAATTTTGGAGTTGCTAGCTAATTCCATTTCTTCATCTTGAAAGAGATCAACACTTTCTTCCACAAGATAATGTGGTTATGCACATTCATCTTGTTTAGCCTCATAATATCATGCAATAGTAATGGTAGGTGGAGCTTGAAGTGCAAGTCTCCCTTATGGTGCGAGAAGGCGATTTTGGTTCTTTCTTCCAACATAGTTGGGAAAAATTCTCCTTGGGATGTCCTTGTAGGTATTCTTGTTGTTTGAAACTTTCTTTTTCAAAGATAAGATTTTATTTTCGAGCCTTTGGACCATGGGATCAAAAAAGATGTAACTAGCATTAGGAGAATTGGATTTGGATGTTCAAGATCCTGATGCTTGCATCCCTTTTTTGGTGTTGGTGTTTAGACTTATTTCTCCAACAAGGATCATATCATCTTCAAGACTAGTAGCCTATTGTTGAGCTACTTCAGTGTTGTCCAGATCTTCCCTATGTAAGAAGAAAGTTACTTTCGGGAGTTTTGTGTTTATGAAAATGCACTTTAGATTATGATTTTTCGGTTTTCCATCATTTTGGATTCATGTAACCACCAACATTTTGAACTTAGCCACAAAATCGTGCATGGGTTCATGGACCTCTTTCCGCATGGTTATCAGTTGCACTAACAAAGCGTGTGCATCCTCAACAAGTTTGAATCTTTCTTCAAAGATGGTGTGAAGAGTAGCCAAGTTGGTGAATGAAGAGTTTAGAAGAGTATAGAACCATTCGACAACAACCCATTGAAGAGATTTGATGAGCAATCTTACAAAAACATCTTCATGCTCTATGTCTAGAACACCATAAATGATGTAGAAGGAAGAAATATGTTGATCAATATGTTGTTTTCCATTGCCTAGGAACTTCAAAAAATTATTTCTTGAAACACATGTAAGTTCATGAAGAGTTGCAGGCCAAATGGAGGGGACCAAAAGAATTTCCCCACGGTCCTGTAGGTGGTACAACCATGGTAGGCTGAATAATAGGTACCCATGCTAGAAATCTATTGAATATGGAAGATTCACTTGGAAGACGATATATTATTCTTCATCGAGGGTAGCTTATGGTTCACTGCAACAAAGATCTTACTCGTTTAGGAGTAGGTGGAGTGTTGTGTTGCAAAAAAAATTTAAAAAGTGGATCCACTACTCCTTGGGCCCTATTTTTTCATCTATAGCTTCTAGCCACTAGAGTGTAGATAAAAATAAGAGATATTTAAAAATAAAAATATACAAGGGTACAATAAGATACTAGAAAACTTATTTACTTCAATCAAAGCGTGAGGCTTTAATTGCATAATTCATTCCCTAGTGGAGTCATGAATAAATTATTGGATGAAAATTATGTAATCCTCTTTTCAATAGATTACACAACCTTGATTTAAACCACAATTGTGTGAAATGTAATCTCTCCTCTTAGAAAGGGGAGGTTCCCTTCTTACTACTTACAGAAGCTAAGTTAAACTAATTAAATATTCAAAAAAGTGTACAGTACAATTATGAGATGGGGGTGTGTCACATTCATACTTCTCTCTTTTTTCAAAGATGTTTTACAATGCTTCATAGTTGATAGTTCTTATTCAATAAAACTTTAAAATATCAACATGAAGTAATACCAATATATCTATCTTGTCAAAGCAAAGCGTAGAGATACGAGTATGATAATAATAGAAAATAAAATGAGAAGGAAAATCTTACGAAGGCATAAAGTCATTCCATAGCTTTTCGTTGATGGATCCTTGAGATACATAATATTTGTCCTATTAGAAGCACAAACTCTTATTAGATACAAAAATTCCATGAACAACATGAATGATTACAAGCATAAAGTCTTGTAGATCATTCAAAGATAATATTCAAACATAAACACAAATTCGAATAAAGAGTGTAACACAAAGTCTACACAGATTTATTCAAATCCCTTAGATCTCACACACTAATCACCACCAATCTTAACCAAACCATAAGAGAGTTGATTCCAACACAAAGTGTAGTACACAACTTTCTTCTTTATTGATCAGATCCAGATTCACAAAGTTGAACACAAAGTTTCATACATTTGTTTCACATTGAGTAGCACTTCGTTGCTTGAGGTAAAAGATAAAACATTACAATAGGGTCTGATATTTTGGGTTAGGGTTTATATTACCATGGAAAAATTGATTGGTACCTTTTAAAACCCTCACATTATATTTTAACGTTGACTTATTGTTGAGGGTTACTAGTCACCTAAGTCATCTGATTGAGCCTTTCCTTTGTTCTCTTACTAGCCCCTTTTCACCCAACCTATCGGTCTTCTCTTTGCAACTTTGGCTTAAATGTTGTACCATCGAGGTTTTTTCCAGCCGACCCCACCATTATATTTTATTTGTCTTCATTGTAGCTTGGCGAACCATTCGATCACGGGTGATCTAGACCATTCCTCGCAAACCTCACAAGTTTTTATGTTGATGTCACCTAGATTGTGCAAGGTGTGCGAGATGCTTCCATCTGTCATACACAAAGGAGTGAGGCCTTTTTGCGATGTTCCATCAGTGGCAAGTGGGTGTCATTTCACCAGTGGGAATTAAATGATAGGGATTAATGATGATTGGGCCTCGCAGGCCTCACACAATAAGATTAAATGTTCCCAAAGCTACTGCAAGGTTTGCGAAATGGTGACACGTGGGTTGGCTCTTGGAACAAAGGGGGCTAGGTGGGGTTTGTTTCCCAATCGCGACCTTCTATTTTCATGGGTTGTGATTGGCTGTGGTTTCTCCTAGGAAGTGATGTCGATTTTCAATGACCATTGACTCAATTTGAGTCATCCAACTTGCCAGGTTTTTTCCACATCAATAGTTTTATTTCAAAGCCTTATTGTTCACCCGTGTGAAATTTTTTGTGCTATGAAGGTTATTAATGGCACGATTTTTTTAGTGGATCTCCTACTGATCTACTTGCGTGCAAGTAGTATCATCCTGATAAATGCAATGATAGGTTGTTCACCGATTTTCCATAAGCCTGGAATAATTTTGTGGTGGCAACATCAACCACTAATCGCTCGCATGCTCATAAAAGAATTTTGGAAATTAATATTCCCTACATCAGTTTTCTCTATAAATGCCTACTAAAATATTTAGTATTATCATCGCATTTTGAGTTGGTATGTTTGTAGGTGGTGGATTTGTTTGTAGGTTTCAGCTATGCATCTTCATGGATAAGTCTATGGTGCGACAAAGTGCCAAAGTGGGCGTGAGCAATTCGTAGTGCAAGGAGGAACAACCTATTCCTAGTGCTCCTGAGGGAGTTGCTCAAGGTATGGGTAAGCAGTTTGGGCATTGTAATTCCCCTATCGCTGATGCAGGAGTATCAAGTGGTGTAAGGGCAATCCTACGTCACCCAAAAATAGCATTACTTTCAGTTAGCTTTGTTTAGATGTTTTGGCATTTCAGGATACCCTTTTTGTCAAAGTTGAATTCCCAACTTTCATAACTGCTTTTCTACTTTTTTTGCTAAATTGCTATTTTTAGCAGGTATTAATTTAAAGGTGTGAGGAGGCAAAAAACTTAGGGAAGCTCCAGTATAGGAAAATAAGCACTTTGGAAAAATAATCAGGTCAAGATCATTCTCGGTTCAAAAGTTATTTAGGTTTCAGTTTCTTCTTTTTGCCCTACAAAATCTTGAAAATCAATTTTGAGGCACTTAGAGGCTCTGGATGTGCCCGAAAATTGGCAGAAAATGAAAGAGGTTATCTTTAGGCCCCACTTCATTTTCTCAAGATATTTTTGAAAAGGTATTATGATTGAAGATCTGATGGTCAGATCTTAAGTTAGGGCTTCCAAAAGTTAGTGCATAATTAGAATATTGTTTTTGGCTCAAAAGGGAGAAGGGGGCTATTTATTGGCTAGTTTATGATTTGTTTGAGTAGTTTTTTGGGAAAGAAGATCACATACTGTGAAAAGGGGAATTTTTGTAGTTTCTATAATTTGCATGTATTGCAGAACTCGAGGATTTGGGATCCTCTGCATGTAAGAAGTTCATTATACTGAATATAATAATATTCTTTGGTTTTATGCGTTGATTTTTGTGACTCGGGTTGGCACCCTCATTAGTCATGCTCTCTTCGAGCTCTGGTGGTGATGGGTCCAAGACCGACTCGGACTATCACTACTATCTTGCTTCCATGAATGAGCTCATGGGTGTCGATGAGGAGGTCCTTGCAGTTTCCCTGATTACTACAATGGTATTGTGTTGTGTTGTTGGGACTAGTGCTGGTATGGACAAGAAAAAGAGAATGGTTTTGCTTCAAACTGAAGCTAGAACCATGAGTGGTCACCTATACCAGGGTTGCGTCTTGGCTAAGTGATGTCAGTGGGTCATGTATGTTGTTGGGGTGGTTCTCTTTTTTTGTCTGATTTTTTTCCGGTGTTTCCTGTTGATGTGGATGTGCGTGTGCATGTCACGATCTTTTTTTTTCTTCGACTGGTTATTGGGGCGTAACCATTTTGATTCCTCAGATCATTTATGGTTACTTCTAATTATAAGGAATGTTTTGAAATGTGAATTTGAATTTCATTTCATTTGAATGAAATTCATTTTGAAATTAACAATGGAGCCCGATGCTTATTGCTCTCCTATTCTATAAAGGAGATTTTATGGCTCATTGTTGTGGTCAGATTTTTGGTATTTTGATGCTTAGGGTATGTACAGTTGATTTTACTATAGGTTTTTGAAGGTATTATTTGGGAAATCATTCTAAGGTCAGGAGTAGTATGAAATAAGTATGCTTTACTTTTGTAATTACTGATATTGAAACAAATCTAAAAAATTGGTTAAGAAAATTGCTCTCCTGTTTATATGTCATGGATTGTGGATGAGTTCATCAATGGTTTATTCATTCAGCTTCAATGGTATATTTGAAAGGTGTATTTCATTTTCCTACTTTAACTTAATGAGTTAATCAAATTCTTGAAAATGAATTACTGGTTTGTGATATTATTCTCAGGATTCACTAACGAGTATTGTTTTAATAAACTGAAAGATCTCATGATGTAAAGCATTATGGGGATAAGTGAATAATATTTGTGTTACATTTTATATGTCTCCCACCAGATGGATGAGGCACTGGATAGTTTTTGCAAGATTCGTTTAGAGATGTGAGACTGTAGTTCTAAGTATGGTGGTTCAAGATCTAAACAATTTAACATATCAAACCCTATCTCTTTTGAGATACAAATCCTATGTTAATTTTCAATCTCATTGTTTTTAGATAATTGTTATTATTCTTTGGTTTTCCACAACTAGGGTAATTTCTATCTAAATGCATTGGTGGGGATTGTATCGGTATGAAGAAGTTTTCTTATTGTCATAAAACATTTTTATGAACAAACTTCAGAAAACCCTCGGTTTTACAGAGCCAAAAGTGTAGGGGATTTCAGTCTTTTACTAAATCTCATTAGTTGGCCACTAACTTTGTTAGTTCTTGAATATAGAGGTTGGCTACCTCTTATGGAATTACAAAGCCTTAGCTGGAAAAAAACACCAATAGGCTCCTATCATATTTTTAAAAGAGAGGGCAGAGTAAATCTAGGAAATTAGGAAAGTAGGTAAGCTAATTTAGGAAAATCTCACCTAACTTTGACTTAGTAAAAAATGTTGTCCATTTTTTTGGGAAAATATATTAGATTTTACATTCAATTACATTTTCTCAATAGACATTTAAGATATTGCAAACTATTTACAAAATCCGTAAATGAAAGAAAAAACTATCTAACACTAGAGAAGAAAACAATTATTTATGATTTCGTGCATTGGGCATGATTGTTTTTGTATTTATTCTTTGTCTCCAAGATGAATGCCTCGTCTAGCTAGGAAATGTTAACTCTAGTGATTGATCTTCTAGAAAATGAGTGATGATTTTTGCATCTATCACGATACATTTTGAGATTATCAAGAGAAAGTTGGAAGTCACATATTGCATGTATTGATGCCTTTGAAAAGTTGGCATCCTCTACTTGCTTCAGGACAACTTCCTTGTAGATCTTAGAAAGCTCACTCATTAGGAGGAAAATACGATCTTTATCAAGGAGATTACCCGAAAACTCCTTAATTTTTTCTTCTAAGATAGCCCAATGTCCTTCGACATCTTCTTGTACTTGGTGTATGTCTTCAATAAGATAGTTGATCACTTGAATGCGGTGTTTGAACATCTCTTTTACTTGGACACATATTTCTCTTTATCGAGAATTAACCCAACTTCCACCAATTTACTTAGCTTTTCTTCTTTCATTTGTGACCAAAATGAGAGGTATTTGTCAATTTATTTTTTCTCTCAAGAAAGTATGTTTTCTTCCTTATCGAGCTTTGATTTTAACTTAGATATCTAAGTAGCCTTTTTATTAGTAGCAGTGATAACCTATGAACGATGTTCTATCATTTCATCAATAAAATTATACAACGCCTTACCCTTGGAGGCAAACATCTCTACCGTCAATATTGTTTGTTCCTCAATGCTTATCATAGCAATAGATAGTTTATTTCTTGAAGAGTGTACTAATTTTCTCAAAACAACTATAATGCTCGACCTTCTCTTTGTACAGATTTCAAGCCTGCTCCATCTTGTTAGGACTTCTTTCCAATGCATATAGAACCACTTATGCATCTATCTTGTCACTTTTGTTTGTCACTTTTCCGAGTTGGATTCTTGTGACCATGTAGTCGTCAATGGAAACATCACCTTCTCCCTTTGGGGTAAGACCAATCTCTATAAACTTTTGACCAGATTTGTCAATATGAAGCCTTGAATGTACTTTGGCCTTTTTCTTCCCCTTGGCTTTCAGAGGAGCTATCTCTTCAAGATCGATCTCTTCTAGATACATCATTTTCTTCTTTCACTTTGATACTTCAGATAATAACCAAGGGGGAAGAGAGGAAGTATATAATTCTTGACAGACCATCAATTCTTGTGTCATAGTCACTTTTATAGACGTTATTGGTATGGTGATAATTGGGGTAGTGTTTTTCATGACTAATCTAGTAGATTGTACACCACATTGACCTTGCAAAGATTCATTCATAAACCTGTTGAATTCAAAATCGGAGATGATGTCATAATATGGAGATGAAAAACTAGGAATGGATGATAGATAACTTGACAAAATATCAACTTGATAATTTGAAACTACAGGGTGAGGAGCAAGCATTGTTGATGTTGCATGTATGGTATATGTGGGAGGAGGTGATGTAGGAAGAGGAGGTGGAGAAGTGTTAGGATTAGAATATGTGGGAGGAGGTGATGAAATTTTGAAAAAGTATTCAATAACATTATCATGTGGAGATAGATTTTTCTCTTTGTCACATGCCTAAGTTCCTCTTTGTCACCTTCTTGTTCAACTTCTTGCTCACCCTCATCTTCTGGAGAATCCTCTTCTTCAACATACTCTTCTTCCTTAGAATATTCTTCAAAAACCAATTCCCCATTTTCATTTACTTCACCTTCAGACTCTTGTTGTTCAGAAACTAGTTGTTTTCATTCTTACTGAGTTGATTTAGATTATGTGGCCTCTTCTTCTTCAACTTCCCATGTATCCCTTTTACCAATAGTAAACTTTATCTTAGGAACTTTTTAGAAAGAAGAGGGAGTAGCAGCATGCTTGTGTTTTATGTGGAGTTCATGTTGTTGGTTGTCTTCTGCTCTAGGTACATCTCCTTCTAGTTTTGTACTAAATTTTCACATCTGGAAACCATGTTTGTGTAACCATTCTATTATGTTGGACAATATGGGGGCAGTATGGGGGAAATCCTTTCCCTAATGGATATAATTTCCTTTTTAGACAATTTAATCAAATGAAAAGGTCTCTTAGAAATTTCATTTTCATCATAGTTAGCTATCATGATGTTACCAAGATCTTTGAAACCCTATAGTAGGTCAGCAACACCAAGATCCCTGATCTTCTCTATGGTTAACTTGCAATAATCCATTTTAAGGATGTCCTCTTCATCTCTGCATTCAACCCATATGTCTTTGAAGTGGTTCTTGTGGTTGTGATCCTTCTTTAAATTCATATCCACATTTTGATAATCAAACTCAAATCTATGTTTCTATTTCCTTATTGTCATCACTTGCATTTCTTCATAGACTGATTTGGCCTTTTGTACATTTTGAATTGTATATCTATCAATCATTAGTGGAAACTTGAAACCTAGTTTGTGAATTCTCATATGTTCCTTGTGAACTAGGATAAGTTGTCTACATAGCTCCTTGAGTATCCACTTATATGAGGGATACATGGGCAACATGTAAGGACACCGATTCTAACAACCTACCCTCATGTAAGTGAAAGTTGTAAATTACAAGAATATACACCCAACCTTACTCGCCACTTTGTAAGCCTTGTTAGATACCCTCTTCTTTTCGATATTTGGGTCAAAACTGAAAAGGAGAGGTGCAAGGAAGGCATCACTATCTCTCCTAAAATGATGAAGAATTTCCCTCATCTCCAACTCATAGAAATACTTGCACATAAGGAACGACTATTTTTTCCCCTTTGTAGATAACCCTAGGAATTGCCTCATCATGGTTGCAACATACACCAAATAAGAAGTCATATAGAACTTCAAAGTGGTTGGTACATTTATTAGTTGTTCATGAATTCCATCACTGATTTGTGTTCTCCAATTAATATAAGATTTATGTCTTCTTATGATCCTAACGCATTCATACATCCACTCTTGAAAAATGAGATGATTTAGGCAATCCTTTATACCTACTCAGGAGATTAATAATTTCCTTGACATCTTCTTTGAAGTCGCTCCTAGGAATCCCTTTTGGCCACCTTGAGATAGTAGGCCTAGGTTTCTTCAACCATTATATATTTCTCATATTTTTAGCCTTGATGGGATCTACATCATAAACCTCTTGTGCTTGTCGCATAGAAATATTACTGTATTTTTTCATTTGTGAAACTCTAAAAACAGTGTCAAAGAATTCATGGTCTAGCCTCATCATCACTTGTCTAGAGGAATCTATTACACTTGTTCTTTCTCAAATGTAGTGGGATGCAACCTGGAGAATGAACTTTGTGTGGTGAGAAAATTTTGAGAATGTGGAAACTAGATGAAGATTGTTGTGGATAATGGCTCTCAAACTATCTTCCAAGGGTTTTTGTTTAGTTCTTTTAAAAAATTCTACAAGGTCCTGATGACCAACCTCAATTTCTTTTATTTCATCTACCTTCAAGATAACCACTATAGGTGGAAAGACACCTTGGTATTTATATTTCATATTCCTCTAGTTCATAGAAGATGATAGATCCTTCTTTGTTGTCATCTTGAAGAGTTAGGATCAAAGGATATCACTTTACGGATCACTAATTGATAGAATCTAGAGAAAAAATGTAAAGATGGGGAATCAACATATGTTACTAGTGAAATTGAAACATTGAGAAGCGTGAAGCAAGCGAGAAATGTGGAGAAGTTTGAAATGAGTAGTTTAGCATGGAAAACAGAGTAAGATCAAAGAAATGAAGTTTAGAGTGAAAATAGAGTGATTTCTGGGTATTAAGGGAAAAAACTATCATTTGTGTGGGAGCGCTGAAAATTAGTGCTCTTACACTTGGAATGATGATTTAATATGTAAGGGAATTCAAAATAAGTGCCTTGATATTTGAGGGGTAATGTAATAACATGCTCAGGCACTAAAAATCAGTGCTCGAGCATGTCTTCCTTAACTTTGTAAAATGAAAGTGTATGAGTGGTTAAAAACACCACCTTTTCATTTGGAAAGAAAGTGTAGTCCATGTAGGAGCGGTGATTTTCACCGCTCCTACATGTGGAGTTCTAAAAAATCGTCAAAGTTAAAAGTTGTCTAATTTCACCACTCTTCAATTATATAACATGGAAAATTTGGTGATCAAGTCATGAAAATCACCACTCAAATAATCATAGTGATGGTATCTCAAAAGAAACATTGAAGCTCGAAGAAAAATCACTGCTTCATACATTTGAAAATTAGAAGAAGGTTTTGAAAGAAACTTAGAAAAATAAGTGTGAAGAGAAACGCCTACAGGAAAAGAAAAGTTATGCAAACCTAGGGAACGCTGAAAGAAAGAAACATGTAAAAAAAATAGGGCATGAATTATGTAGAGGAAGACTCAAAATATCGAAACTCTAGCTATGGCGAAAAGAAAATGGATCAAAAAAAGAAAACGAATCTAAAAAGTCTTATTTTTCAAAAGTAAATGGAAAGAAAGATCTAGCAAAGACAAAGAAAAGAATGGCACACCTAAACAATGCGAATGTTGAAAACCCTAGCTCGAGAGTCCAAGATCTTCCAATGCAAATTTTAGGAGGTTAGAGAATTTTCATCGCATAGAGGAGAAAGGAAAAGTGAACATGGAAATGAGAAAATATTAACTAAAAATAACTGAAAAATCACTTAAAAGGTCATTAACACAACTTGGAGTTGCATTAGTTATGGAGAAAATGAAGGCACGACATATGCACGAGTGCTGAAAATTAGCACTTGTGCATATTAAAGATGGACAAAAAGTAAAGTGTGCAAGCATTTATTTTCAGTGCTTTTGCATATTTCAAATGGCAACAAAGCGTAGGAGTAGTGAAAATAAATGCTCCCAATGCTTTAGGTTAAAAATTACTAAGTCAATATATAGTAGCGTTGGTTTTCAGCACTCTGACATATCTCACAGCTTTGATTGACTCTCACCTTGGAGTGTTTGCAAAGATATTCATTTACAAGGTCTTTGAGAGGTGGATGAGGAAAAACACTCAAATAGGAATTTTGATAATTTGGACCGCACATCAAGGTGAATTGAAATTTTCCTCATTTTTTGTGCTTTAACATCATGAACCTTTGAAATAGACATTTTTCGTAGGGGGGTTATCCATGGATCAAGTGCTGCTATATTCCATGATAACACAATGGATATAGATCTTGAACCAAAGATATGGACTTGAATTGCTAGCTTGAATCAAAACCGTACAATACAAATGTTAGCACAACAACAAAAATGATGCATAAGATCTTTGATATGATGCTTGAATTTTTATGATGGCTCCAAATACATGATGAATTACTCTTGAATGATTTTTATCTCATAAATTTTCCTTAGGAATGAATAATCAAGTTTCTGTGATGAAAATGAATGAATGAGGCTTGTATTTATGCTTATCTATGCTCAATATCCTGAAATTACATCACACAAAGCCAACATATGAACTCATTAAATAAAAAAGGTTAATTCTCAACATAATTTGAAATTAAATATTAAAAGTGAATCAAGGAGGACTAAGACTCCCTAGGCGGAATCTTAGTCTCAAGTCATGAAACATGGGGCACAAACACCAAAAAGTGGCTCAATTAAGATGCCTCAAAATAAGGGTCTCGAGACCTCGAGGGGACAAAGATGCCCTAGGTGATGTTTTAGTCCCTACCCAAAACTAGCGATACACATATGAGAATCATTAGAGTATAATTTATGCTTTGTAGAATGTCAGGATTACCTAGAAAAAGATGCAGTTCATAATTCTTGTAGACACAAAATTGGACCAATTAAGCCATAAATGAGGATAAGGAAAGCAAGATGGGCCTAAACAACTGTGAAAATGCAAGGTTATTCATTTTAATACACTACATTTAGCCCCCACTTTAGTGAGATGATGAACTTGCTTCAAACTCACACTAAAGTAGCCAACCACACTATCAAGAGGGGTTAAAATGTACAAATGTTAGTAAGATAGGATGACAATAATCAAAAGGAATGATCAAGCCTCTAGGATCAATATCTTATGGAATTCCAACATAGGCACAAAGGAAAACACTTGCAGATGATATATGAAGCAAAAATCAAATTGAAAACATATACCATCAAGGATACAAAAAAGCCAAAAGGAAAAGAGAAAAAATTCAATGGATCAAGCTTCGACTAGCCATCCAACATGGTGGACCAAGTCTAGGATATTTTTCCAAAAAGGATTTTACAAGTGGAATGTGTTGTCCACTATACAAACAAAACATGTACTCATATGGGCTAGTGTGAGCTAGTTTTCCACTAAGTGAGCCCCAGAGGTACCATATCAAAACCATACCTCCATGACTTTAATAAGGTAGAAAAATCCATCCTCACAAGTGCTAGTGAAACTATTTGTTCACTAGGTGAGCCCTAGGGGACCATATCAAAGTCATACCTCCATGACTTTAATAAGGTACAAAAACACATTCTCACAAGGGCTATTGAATCTAGTTGCTCACTATGTGATCCCTAAGAGGTCCATATCAAAGCCATACCTTCAGGAATTTAATAAGGAAAAAAAGAGAAAATTGAACACAACAAGAAAGAGAGATGTTCAAATGGATTTTGCTTAGTTCATGTGAGATCTTACTCTTAGGGGGCATTGTTCCTAATGTCTCCAAGAGAGGACCAATCAAAGGATAAAAGAATCAAAACTTAGGGAATGTAGTGCATCACATCATCACTAAGAAGAATGTAATACTCTAAGATAGATTAAGATATTGAATGAAATTACTCCCAATATCACCACAAAGAGAAAAAACATTGCAGAAAATAAGAAAATCGCATCAAGGAACATGAAAAGAAAATGCAAACGAATCATTCTAAAACAATACCAATGTATGCTCCCACTTCAATGGAATTGCTAGCACCATACTATGAGAAGGAAAAGAGGGTTGGCCCTCAAAAACAAATAAGAGATCTATGAATCTGTGGTCAATATATGTCTTTTTTGTAGTAATATTAGAGAGCTCGGAACTATCATCATTGCCCAATTACACATGGAACTTAAAGAGAGTGAACAAAAATATGCACAAAACCTTTTGGGTCAACATGGAAGAGACATAGGGTGTCTCGATTCCTTGCATCATCCCCAAAATGAAACCAGAAGAAAAAAATGATATGAAAGAAAAGATAAATGAAAAGGCGAAGAGATTATGACATCTAGAAGAATGAAGGTACAAATAGAGGAACGCACAAAGAGAGAAACATCAGACATAACATCAAAGGGTATCACAATACACACATGCAAGTGAAAGTGAAAATAAAAATAATAAAGGCTTGTAAGGCATAGGTGAGTCAACGTAAAGTAAGTCATCCACCTTTAAATCTGAGTCTATCTAAGTGGAAGGTAGATAACATAACAAAGGGACACCAACAAGTGCCTTACTAGGAGAAGGCCATCCACCTCTTGCCCCCACTGCTCATGCAAGACAACAATGGGATGAGTTAGGTGATTAGAAGTGTCGTGTAATAGTGAGAATGTCAAGATTCTACAACTATTACATGAGAAGGGGGAAAAGGAAAACTTATGTAATCACTTGATGACAATCATTGCCATCAAAGTTAAAGTTTTGAAATATTAACTTAATGGATGACACTCATCGATTTATGTCTGAAAGTTCGAAGATAGGTGTAATGTGGGACTTTTGCATCTCTAGGATAAAGAACTAATTTGTTCATAGCTGGTAATGTTATGAATCATTTTTTGAGAATAAGTTGTATCTTTCATTCAATTTATGGTGGTGGATGAGGAGGTTGTAGCCTCTGCAATTTGTAAGGTCTTTTGTGTTTTCTAGATTCACCAATTTTTGATGTTGACTGAAGAAGAGGGGGACCTAAAGAGATCCTATCATCATTGTCATTATTATGAGTCATTGATTGTTCTCTATGAAGGAAATTTATATGAGGAGGTGAATTAAATATCACTATACCATCACCACAAAGTTATACGTATTCTTACATTGTGAGGCTCATCTTGATATCCTAACCCTTTTTTTTTTTCCATATTTGGAAATTTCTCTAGGAGTTGATGAATTCTATGTTAGTGTGTTGTATCACATCCTCGTTTACTCAAAATTGTGAATCCTCGTCCAAATGTTTCCTCAACATTTATTGGAGTGTTTGTTACTTTCTTATCATAAAATGGTTGAGTGTTTTCTTGTTTAAAAGAACTAGGTTCACCTATTGTAGGGAGCTTAGGGTCAAATTTTTCTTTCGTTTTAGGATGTAAGTAAGCAAACATTTCAAGAGGTGGTGTTATGGGAGGATCTGGTTGTTTCATGGATGGATAGAAGGATGTGTTAGCTTCAAGTTTATCAAGACAATAATTTAGGAACTTATTTATCATATCATTTTCTCCAATGATATCAATATCATGAGGACATGCATTAGGAGTTGAGTGAGCATGAGGGAGTTTAATTTTTTTAGGGTCATTACCAAAGGCACAATTTTACATATCTACAAAATATTTCAAGGACATACACAACTTTCCGAAGCACATATCCATAATGCAATATTGAATAAATGCACACCAAATAAAAAAAATTTAGATAACAACTATTCTATAAACTAAAACAAAAAACTATAGGCAGCCAACTAAAACACAAAAAAGCAATTTTAGGCCTTGAAAACTGGAGATTCAAAGTCAATAAGGACTAAGACACCAGTATGAGTCTCTTGGTCCTCCTAGTGAGATCTTTAAGTTCTAGGGAGTGAAACAAACAAAAAACAACAAAGAGAGGATTTTAGAGAAACATCCTGAGAGGGACTAAGATGCTAGTAAGGGCATTTTAGTCTTGGTTAAGGTTTTTCTTAGAAAAAAAACAAATTTTTGATTGTCTATAGTGTTTACATATTTTTCTATTTATTGATTTGTAAAAATAGGAAAATATTAAAATGAGTGCAAGAAAAGGTAACTAGGAACAAGTAACCGAATGTGAGATTTGAATGCAATTTTTCAATTTTCAATGCAATAACAATATTTCTAAATGCAATTAAGAGGATGAACATTGCATTTTTCAAAAAATTTAATGAAATGAAGTGATGCAAGAAAGTAAAATTGCAACCTACATGCACTTTGAATAATGCAAATATAGGAGACCACAAATGTACTTTTACTAATGAAAAATACAAGAAACACTAGATGTACTCTCACTAATGCAAGATGCAATGAATACAATATAGATCTAGGAATTTTGTGAACTCCAAATCAAAAAATAATGTTCAAAGAAGTCAGGTTCACTAAAATAAATTCACAATAAATTGGAGGGGTGACTACCTATTCTATCTAGGTCATTCAATTATGTCCTACCATTCCTAATTGGATTGAATAACAACCTGACAAGGTGAGTCTATTGACAATGGGGAGAACCTAGGAAGGGGGTTCTTTTAGCTTTAACGGGGTTCACCACAAAGAAAATGCTTGGAAAAGACAAATGAACATTTAACCTACAAAACCTAGTTATGCAAGCTAAATGAGGTATGCAAATAATGGAATTATGCAATAGGGAGATATGATGTGTGTACCTAGGAAGTCTAGAGATGTGAGGATTTCAAAAATGTAAACAAGCTGGCAGAATGTGTTATGGAGGACTAAGATGCACAAGGTGGCGTATTAGTCCCATTGTTTTTTGGGGAAAATATAGAATCTTTGAATGTAGGAACTAGATCTAAAAGAACCTCTAAAAATATTCCTAGGAGGACTAAGATACCCAAGCTGGTGTAGTAGTCCCATTCTAGATTTCTCAAAACTTTCAATGTTCTCTTGAGCTCCAAGGTCTACAGTTGCTTCTTCTTGGATCTCAGGCTCTAAAAATTTTGGATCTGACTTGTAGATGAGTTTTCGTGAAGATGACAACTTTGTAGTTTAACTTTGCAACTTTTACAAATTTTCACTCCAAATGATCTTCCAGACTTTGACCTAAACCTGCAAACACAAATATGCAAGATGGGAAAAAAAATTGTTTCTTAGTGAATAGAGGTTTTTCTTGGTCAAACCCCTTTTTGGTAATTAAACCTTGAAATGAAATAAATTAATGAAGGGAAATGGTGAATGAACAAAATGCGATTGTAAAACTCACCAAAACCCTATTATAAAGTCTACAAACTTGTGTGAAATGGTTGTAATGGATATGGATCTTGAACCAAAGATATGGACTTGATTTCCTAGCTTGATCAAAACCCTACATCACAAATGTTAGCACAACAACACACATTATGCAAGAATATCTTTGATATGATGCTTGAATCTTGGTGATAGCTCCAAATACTTGATGAATTACTCTTGAATACTCTTGATCTAATAAATTTTCCCTAGGAATGAATACTAAAGTTGCCAAGATTAAAATGAATGAATGGAGCTTGTATTTACACTTATCTAAGCTTAGTATCCCAAAATTACATTACAACAAGAATACATATGTATTCATTAAATAAACAAGGCTAAATCTCACTTGAATTTGAAATTAAATCCTAAAAATGACTCAATGAGGACTAAGATGCCCTTCGTGGTGTCGTAGTCCCAAATCATGAAACTTGGGGAACAGACACAAAAAAGGGGCCCACTTAAGATGCCTAAAAATCAGGGTCCCAAGACCTCAAGGGGATAAAGAAACCCTAGGTATAATTTTAGTCCTGACACAAAATCAAGGACACAAAGATGAGAATCATTGGACTATCATTTATGCATTGGATAATGTCAGGATTAGCTACAAAAAGATACAATTCATAGGGCCTATGGATATAAAATAGGATCAATTAAGTCATAAATGAGGATAAATAAAGTAAGGTAGGCCAAATTATTGTTAAAATTAAAGGGTATGCATTTCAATACAATACACCTTCAACTCAATCCCCCACAACAAAAAATTCAAAATACCAATACACAAGAAGTTGCTATTAAAGTAGTGATACCCTTTAGCTATGGGTACCTAGAAAGGAAATTCACTCCCTTACCCAATACCCTTTATAACAAAATTACTTAACTTTTTGCACAAAAAATGATTACCTTGCCTCTCGTCAAGACACCCGATCCTAATAAGCCTCTACCTCTAAAATTTAGATCAAATTATTATTGTCATTATCACCGAAAAAATAGACAAGATACAAAAAAATTTAAGCATCTTAAAAATATTGTGCATGACCTCATTGACTCATGTCAACTTTCCATTGGAGGTGTTAATGATCAAGGAAATAATTTTTTTTCCCCTCCTAATGAAAACTTGCAAATATTTATGAATCCCATGCTGAAACATAATATTTCATTTGTCAAAACTAGTGAAACTACAAACAGTGATGTGATGAATGCTGAAATGGATGATGAGAACATAGATACAATTCAAAAAAGTCCTATGGTTACTGATCAAAAGCATCTCGGCATTGCTTTCTCCTCTAGAGATAGACTTAAACATGTTGTCGATGGTCCTCTTTACATATCCAACCATATCTATGATAAGTCAACTAATGGGATATTAATAGATACCATCCATGGAGAGAACATTATCATCGAGGAATTATTACTTCTACATGAAATCTATCAAGATATATATGATAAACCAAAAGATTGGATTAAGACACATAATGTTTTTTCCTGCCCTATGATGGGATTGATCACATTACCTTTACAAATAGGATTGAAAACATTAGATATCTCATTCTCCATCATCCCATAGTTTTACCAATTTCATGTGAAGCTAGGCTATCCATGGATTTTCTCCATGCATATAGTCCCTCCAGTTGTACGTAAATGCTTAAATTTTCCCTTTGAGAATGAAATTTTCACCATCCATCATAGTGGCTTCAAACCTTTATCTTCTTGTGGAAAATTTTCATTAGATTTATTTTGGCTCAAGCTTGTAGAACTTATCAAACCATAAGAAGACTTGTGTTTCAAGTCTTATCAAAAGTTAAAGGCAAAGAAAAAAGCAGAATTATCCCTCTAAATTATGTTTCCACCCACCACCAAGCCTACCATCCTTGATGAAATCACGACTAAACCTAAAGACTTTCCAAATAACCAAGACCAACCTAAGACAAAGCCTTCACCTCCTTCCTACAAAAGACCAAGATAATAAAAAAAATTGCATCACACCACCTAGAATAAAACAATTTTACAAAGTCAAAGATAAAGTGGTTGAACAACCTCCCATGGATCCTTTCATTCCTCCCCTTAGGGAAGAAAAGAAACCTATGGTTGATAAACCTACTCCTACACAAACACAACCTAAAAACATAAAAAAATGAAATAGATGTGCTAGATATTGTATGCGTAGACGTCATACCCTTGCTCATAGATCAAGACAAACTCAACTAAAATAATGCATGATAAGTCTACCCCCTCCCTGAAACAAAAATATACTATACTACAACCACACCAATGGTTTAACCCTTATTTGGACATTATCATTTGACCTCCTATTGTGATTAATTTAGATGATGATGAGGAGAATGCTAAAATTGATGAGGAGGTGCATAATGAACTGAATACACTATTTTCCTATTCCATGAGCTTAAATGTCAATTCTCTTAGGAAGAGTGTTGAACTTGGTAATGACCCTAGTTCAACACTTTATATTTCCCCTTTGAAAATTAGAAGAAGGTTTTGAAATGAACTTAGAAAAATAAGTATGAAGAGAAACTCCTACGGGAAACAACAAGTTATGCAAACCTAGCGCACGCCGAAAGAAAGAAGCATGTAAAGAAACTAGGGCATGGCTTGTGTAGATGAAGACTGAAAAGATTGAAACTCTAGCTATGGTGAAAAGAAAATGGATCAAAAAAATAAAACAAATCTACAAAGTCATATTTTTCAAAATTAAATGGAAAGAAAGATCCAACAAAGACAAAGAAAAGAATGGCACACCTAAGAAATGTGAATGCTGAAAACCCTAGCTCGAGAGTCCAAGATCTTCCAATGCAAATTATAGGAGGTTGGATAATTTTCAGCGCATAGAGGATGAAGGAAAAGTGAACATGGAAATGAGAAAATATTAACTAAAAATAAATTAAAAGTCACTTAAAAATTCATTAAAACAACTTGGAGTTCCATTAATTATAGAGGAAATAAAGGCACGACATATGCACGAGTGCTGAAAAATAGCACTTGTGCATCTTAAAGATGGAAAAAGAGAAAAAGTTTGAAAGCATTTATATTCAGTGCTTTTGCATATTTCAAATGGGGAAAAAGTGTAGGAGCAGTGAAAATCAATGCTCCAATGCTTTAGGTTGAAAATTACTAAGTCAATATATAGGAGCGTTTATTTTCAGCGCTCTGACATATCTCACATTTTTGACTGACTCTGAACTTTGAGTGTTCACAAGGATATTCATTTCAAAGGTCTTCGAGAGATGGATGAGGGAAAACACTCAAATAGGAATTTTGATAATTTGGACCACACATCAAGGTGAATTGAAATTTTCCTTATTTTTCATGCTTTAACATCATGAACCTATGAAATAGACATGTTTCGTAGGGGGGTTATCCATGGATCAGGTGCTGCTATATTTCATGACTGCTATATTCCATGATAACATAATGGATATAGATCTTTAACAAAAGATATGGACTTGAATTGCTAGCTTGAATCAAAACCCTACAAAACAAATGTTATCACAACAATAAAAATGATGCAAGAAGATCTTTGGCATGATGCTTGAATCTTGATGATGGCTCCAAATACATGATTAATTACTCTTGAATGCTTTTGATATCATAAATTTTCCTTAGGAATGAATACTCAAGTTTCTACAATGAAAATGAATGAATGAAGCTTGTATTTATACTCATCTATGCTCAATATCTTGAAATTACATCACACAAAGCCAACATATGAACTCATTAAATAAAAAAGGCTAAATCTCACCACAATTTGAAATTAAATATTAAAAATTACTCAAGGAGGACTAATATTCCATAGGTGGCATCTTATTCCCAAGTCATAAAACATGGGGCACAAACACCAAAAAGAGGCTCAATTAAGATGCCTCAAAATAAGGGTCCCGAGAGCTCGGGGGGACAAAGATGGCCTAGGTGATGTTTTAGTCCCTGCACAAAACTAGAGATACACATACGAGAATCATTATATTATAATTTATGCATTGTAGAATGACATGATTAACTAGTAAAAGATGAAATTTATAGTTCTTGTAGCCAACCACACTATCAAGAGGGGTTAAAATGTACAAATACTTTTTAGATAGGATGACAATAATCAAGAGTGATGATCAAGCCTCTAGGATCAAGATCTTATGGAAGTCCAACATAGGCACAAAGGAAAACAATTGTAGATGATATATGAAGCGAAAATCAAATTGAACCATCAAAGATACAAAAAAGCCAAAAGGAAAAGAGAAAAAATTCAATGGATCAAGCTTCGACTAGCCATCCAACTTGGTGGACCAAGTCTAGGTTATTTTTCCAAAAAGAAGTTTACAAGAGGGATGTGTTGTCCACTATGAAAACAAAACATGCACTCACATGGGCTAGTGTGATCTACTTTTCCACTAAGTGAGCCCCAGTGGTACCATATCAAAAGCATACCTCCATGAATTTAATAAGGTAGAAAAATGCATGCTCAGAAGTTCTAGTGAAACTAATTGTTCACAAGGTGAGCCCTAGGGGACCATATCAAAGTCATATCTCCATGACTTTAATAAGGTACAAAAACACATGCTCACAACGGCTAGTGAAACTAGTTGCTCACTAGATGAGCCCTAAGAGGTTCATATCAAAGCCATACCTCCATGAATTTAATAAGGAAAAAAAGAGAAAATTCAACACAACAAGAAAGAGAGATGTTCAAATGGATTTTGCTTAGTTCATGTGAGATATTACTCTTAGGGGTGATTGTTCCTAATCTCTCCAAGAGACGACCAGTCAAAGGATAAAAGAATCAAAAATTAGGGCATGTAGTGCATCACATCATCACTAAGAAGAATTTAATACTCTAAGATAGATTAAGCTCTTGAATGAAATTACTCCCAATATCACCACAAAGAGAAAAAAATGTTGCATAAAATAAGAAAATTGCATCAAGGAACATGAAAACAAAAATGAAAACGAATCATGCTAAAACAATACCAATGTATGCTCCCACTTTAATGGAATTTCTAGCACCATACTATGAGAAGGAAAAGAGGGTTGGAGATCAAAAACAAATAAGGTTGCTATGGATTTGAGGTCAATATATGTCTCTTTTGTAGTAATATTAGAGAGCTCAGAACTATCATCATTCCCCAATTACACATGGAACTTAAAGAGAGTGAAAAAAAATATGAACAAAACCTTTTGGGTCAACATGGAAGAGACATAGGGTGTCTCAATTCCTTGCATAATCCCCAAAAGGAAAACACAAGAAAAAAATGATATGAAAGAAAAGATAAATTAAAAGGCGAAGAGATTACGACATATAGAAGAATGAAGGTACAAGTAGAGGAATGCACAAAGAGAGAAACATCAGACATAACATCAAAGGGTATCACAATACACACATGCAAGTGAAAGTGAAAATAAAAATAAAAATGCTAGTAAGGCATAGGTGACTCAACCTAAAGTAAGTCATCCACCTCCCAATCTGAGTCTATCTAAGTGGAAGGTAGATAACATAACAAAGGGACACCAATAAATGCCTTAATAGGATAGGACCATCCACCTCTTTCCCCCACTTCTCGTGCAAGAAAACAATGGGACGAGTTAGGTGATGAGAAGTGTTGTGTAATATTGAGAATGTCAATATTTTTCAACTATTACATGATAAGGGGGAAAAGGAAAAGTTATGTAATTACTTGATGAAAATCATTTCCATCAAAGTTAAAGTTTTGAAATAATAACTTGAATGGATGAAACTCATTGGTTTATTTCTGAGAGTTCGATGATATGTGTAATGTGGGACTTTTTCATCTCTAGGATAAAGCACTAATCAATTCATAGGTGGTAATGTTATGAATTAGTTTTTGAGAATAAGTTAAATATTCCATTCAATTTATGGTGGTGGATGAGGAGGTTGTAAACTCTGCAATTTGTAAGGTCTTTTGTGTTTTCGAGATTCACCAATTTTTGTAGCTGACTAAAGAAGAGGGGGACCTAAAGAGGTCCTATCATCCTTGTCATTATTATGAGTCATTGGTTGTTCTCTAGGAAGGAAATTTATATTAGGAGGTGAATTAAATATCATTATTCCATCACAAAAAAGTTAAAGGTATTCTTACGTTGTGAGGCTCATTTTGATATCCTAACCCTTTTGTTTTTTCTGTATTTGGAACTTTCTCTAGGAGTTGATGAACGTTATGTCAGCTTGTTGTATCATGTCCTCGTTTACTCAAAATTGTGAATCCTTTGCCATATGTTTCTTCAAGATTTATTGGAGTGTTTGTTACTTTCTTATCATAAAATGGTTGAGTGTTTTCTTGTTTAAAAAAACTAGGTTCACCTATGGTAGGGAACTTAAGGTCAAATTTTTCTTTCGTTTTAGGATGTAAGTAACCAAACATTTCAAGAGGTGGTGTTATGGGAGGATATGGTTGTTTCATGGATGGATAGAAGGATTTGTTAGCTTCAAGGTTATCAAGACAATCATTTAGGAACTTATTTATCATATCATTTTCTCTAATGATATCAATATCATGAGGATATGCATTAGAAGTTGAGTGAGCATGAGGGAGTTTAATTTCATGAGGGTCATTACCAAAGGCACAATTTGACATATCTATGGAATATTTCAAGGACATACACAAAAAACTATAGGCAGCCCACTAAAACACAAAAAAATCAATTTCAGGCCTTGAAAAATGGAGAGTCAAAGACAACAAGGACTAAGCCACCAGTATGAGTCTCTTGGTCGTCCTAGTGGGATCTTGAAGTTCTAGGGAGTGAAACAAACAACAAATAAAAAAGAGAGGATTTTAGAGAAAAACCCCGAGAGGGACTAAGACACTAGTAAGGGCAATTTAGTCTTGGTCAAGGTTTTTCTCATAAAAACAACAAATTTTGGATTGTCTATAGTGTTTACAGATTTTTATATTTACTGATTTGTAAAAATAGAAAAATATTAAAATGAGTGCAAGAGAAGCTAACTAGGAACTGTTAGAAACCAAGATCATACATGCAAACCTAAACACCTTCCACAAAAGAGAAAAACAATGAAAAAGCAGAGCTTTGCATGAAGATGTGCAAAATGATATATTCAGGAATTCAATGATTACAATGAGATGATTTGGTTTATAAAAGAAAAGTATGCAACCCTAATGTTGAACTAAAACAACTCAACTAAATAAAGCTTACTTATTAATTAAGTAAACTAATTATTACCTAAGAAAAAACTAAGTAAAGTTATGCAAGTGTAATTAAATATTAATTACACTAACAACCCCCATAAGTGCAACTTAGGGAGACTAAATAAGCATGCACCTAAAACTAAGATGAATGCAAGAAAGCATGAATGGGTTTTAGCAATAAGGCCTGATCAGGTACCCATGTACAAATGCAATAATGAGGTAGATAAGGAAAACCCAGTGGGACAAACCCCCTACAATGAGATAACTATTGCAAAGAAGCACCAAAAGAACACTATAGAGTATCACTAGAACCGCAATTTGACAAGCAAGGAAAGACACTTTTATCTAAAAGAAACCATAACGGAATCATAATAATGTAACAACAGATCCGATGCCATGGAACGCTCAAAAAATCCAAACTAGAACAACCCTAGAATCCATGAAGCAACAGTAGATGATACGAATGATGAAAGAATCTAGAAGCTATGAATCTTGATGGCCATGCCAAACTAAAACTAAAACTCTTCCATGGGAACAAGTACCATAAAGACTCGAGAACATTAACCACAAATTTAGCGGACCTCAAACTAAGATGGATCCGATGTGAATTTGATATGTACCAAGCTAAAAAAAAATATGGCCAAAAGAAACTAAGAAACTAGATTAAAATCCATGTTAGTTGTCATCAAAACAAGATGAAGATCAAAGTGCATGCACACTCTAATAAGATTATTATGCAAGAAACCCCCTGATGGAACTTTATATCAGTTCATTTATTGAAATACCGAATGCTTTCAAAAGGAGAGAATGCCTAAACATAAAATAAAAAAATAAAAATAGACCTCAGATCTCTGTAGAGGACTGAACCAACTTTCCAATTCTGTAAGAATGGTGAA
The DNA here is from genome assembly GCA_007115665.2 of Sequoiadendron giganteum. Lineage (NCBI taxonomy): Eukaryota > Viridiplantae > Streptophyta > Pinopsida > Cupressales > Cupressaceae > Sequoiadendron > Sequoiadendron giganteum. The sequence goes on from CM021107.1 coordinate 524,785,868, forward strand.
AAAAGGATCACCAAGTCAAAAGATATGCCCTTCAGAGTGAAAACAACATCTGTGTTCATGGACCTGAAAAATAAAACTGGAGCATAATCAAGAAAAATAACGTACACCAACAGAACGGGCTTGGAACCAACTTTCCAATGATATTTCATTTGTGAAAAACTGACTCCATACGCAAAAGTTATGACCATTTGAATGAAAGATGCTCCAAAATGGCCAATATGGCCTGCAGGTAGCCCAAGAGGCTTAAAAAAAGAAATCCCCTGGCTCTATGCACGACCAAGGACTGGCAGACTGGGGCTTGGGGCGGAGCCCCTAGTCACTGATGTGACCAATGGCCAAAGTTAGGGAGCCCTTAGGGGTTGGCGGAGAGCCCCCGGTCCTCCATATGACAGGGGCTGAGCGCATACTGGCCCGTAGGGGCTACAAGTGGCAAGCGGCAGCGAGAAGGAGTGGCGCCACTAGGGGGCCACCACCGGGTGGCGCACTAGCGGTGCCCTCCTTTCTACTGGCGGCACTAGATGTGGAGCAGATTTTTTTGAATTTAAAAAAAAAAAATTAGATTTTTGTGAAAAAACCTTCCATGAAGTGCGTGCTAGCTGACAAAAAAAAATTGTCTTCCAAACAAACTTCACCAAAATCGACAAAACAAAGGGCCATCTTAGGTTTTTGGGGCACTGCAAACACGATGGCAGTGTCTGTTTTGCTCCAAGATGCTCTGAAAAATAGGCTACCTTCAAAGCTTCCAAATAAACACTGAACTTAAAACCCTCACAAATCTGGCATATGATGACCAAAATCTGCAAAATAAAAGTCAATCCTAACATTTTCTAGTGCTTTGAATCCAATGGTGAAGCCCAATCTGATCGAAGACACATGGATGAAATCAAGGCATAAAATCCTCAAGGAACCCCGAACGAACTCTGCAATGATTTTCTCCAAAATTTGACAAGGGGTTGCATGTCAAGGCTCTGATACCATGTTAGAAACCAACATCAGACATGTAAACCTAAACACCTTCCACAAAAGATAAAAAAAATGAAAAAGTAGAGGTTTGCATGAAGATGTGCAAATTGATATATTCAGGAATTCAATGATTACAATGAGACGATTTTCTTTATAAAAGAAAAGTATTCAACCCTAATGTTGACCTAAAACAACTCAACTAAATAAAGTTTACTTATTAATTAATTAAACTAATTATTATCTAAGCAAAACCTAAGTAAAGTTATGCAAGTATAATTAAATAATAATTACACTAATAGGAACAAGTAATTGAATGTGAGATTTGAATGCAATTTTTCAATTTTCAATGCAATAACAATATTTCTAAATGCAATTAAGAAGATGAACATTGGATTTTTCAAATCTTTTAATGAAATGAAGTGATGCAAGAAAGTAAAATTGCAACCTACATGCACTTTGACTAATGCAAATATAGGAAATCCTAAACGTAATTTTACTAATGCAAAATACAAGAAACCCTAGATGTACTCTCACTAATGCAAGATCAATGAATACAATATAGATCCAAGAATTTTGTGGACTCCAAATCAGAAAAATAATGTTCAAAGAAGTCAAGTTAACTAAAATGAATTCAGAATAAAATTGGAGGGGTGACTACCTATTCTATCTAGGTCATTCAATTATGTCCTAGGAGTCCTAATTGGATTGAATAACAACCTGTCAAGGTGAGTCAATTCACAATGGGGAGAAACTAGGAAGGGGGTTCTTTTAGCTTTAACGGGGTTCACCAAAAGAAAATGCTTGGAAAAGAAAAATCAACATTCAACCTACAAAACCTAGTTATGCAAGCTAAATGAGGTATGAAAATAATGAAATTATGCAATAGGGAGATATGATGTGTGTACCTAGGAAGTCTAGAGATGTTGTGAGGATTTCAAAAATGTAAAGAAGCTATCAGAATGTGTTATTGAGGACTAAGATGCACAAGGTGGCATATTAGTCCTGTTGATTTTTGGGGAAAATATAGAATCTCTGAATGTAGGAACCAGATCTGAAAGAATCTCTACAAAATATGCCTAGGAGGACTAAGAGACCCAAGGTGGTGTAGTAGTCCCATTCTAATTTTCTGAAAACTTTCAATGTTCTTTTGAGCTCCAAGGTCTATAGTTGCTTCTTCTTGGATGTTAGCCTCTGAAACTTTTGGATCTGACTTGTAGATGAGTTTTCGTGAAGATGACAAATTTATAGTGCAACTTTGCAACTTTTACAAATTTTCACTCCAAATGATCTTCAAGACTTTGACCTAAACCTGCAAACACAAATTTGCAAGATGGGAAAAGAAAATTGTTTCTTCGTGAATGAAGGTTTTTCTTGGTCAAACCCCGTTTCAGTAATTAAACCTTGAAATGAAATAAATTAATGAAGGAAAATGGTGAATGAACAACATGCAATTCTAAAAATCACCAAACCCCTATTATAAAGTCTACAAACATGTGTGCAATGGTTGTAATGGATATGGATCTTGACCCAAATATATGGACTTGATTTCCTAGCTTGATCAAAACCCTACATCACAAATGTTAGCACAACAACACACATGATTCAACAATATCTTTGATATGATGCTTGAATCTTGGTGATCACTCCAAATACTTGATGAATTACTCTTGAATACTCTTGATCTCATAAATTTTCCTTAGGAATGAATACTCAAGTTACTAAGATGAAAATGAATGAATGGAGCTTGTATTTATACTTATTTATGCTTAATATCCGAAAATTACATTACACTAAGAAGACATATAAATTCATTAAATAAAGAAGGCTAAATCTTACCAAAATTTGTAATTAAATCCTGAAAGTAACTCAAGGAGGACTAAGATGCCCTAGGAGGTGTCGTAGTCCAAAATCATGAAACTTGGGGCACAGACACAAAAAAGGGGCCCAATTAAGATGCCTAAAAATCAGGGTCCCAAGACCTCAGGGGGATAAAGAAACCCTAGGTGGAATTTTAGTCTTGACACAAAATCAAGGACACATAGATGAGAATCATTGGACTATCATTTATGCATTGGAGAATGTTAGGATTAGCTACAAAAAGATACAATTCATAGGGCCTGTGGACATAAAATAGGATCAATTAAGCCATAAATGAGGATAAATAAGGTAAGGCAGGACAAAATAATTGTTAAAATGCAAGGGTATGCATTTTAATACACTACACCTTCAACTCAATCCCCCTCAACAAACAATTCAGAATACCAATAGCCAAGTAGTTGCTATTAAAGTAGTGATGCCCTTTAGCTATGGGTATCTAGAAATGAAATTCACTCCCTTAGCTGATACCCTTTATAAAAAAATTACTTAAATTTTTGAACAAAAAATGATTACCTTGCCTCTCGTCAAGACACCTGATCCTAATAAGCCTCTACCTCCAAAGTTTAGATGAAATTATTATTGTCGTTATCACCGAAAAATTAGACAATATACAAAAAAATGTAAGCATCTTAAAAATATTGTGCATGACCTCATTGAATCATGTCAAATTTCCATTGGAGGTGTTAATGATCAAGGAAATAAATTTTCTGCCCCTCCTAACCAAAACTTGCAAATATTTATGAATCCCATGCTGAAACATAATATTTCATTTGTCAAAACTAGTGAAACTACAAAGAGTGATGTGATGAATGCTGAAATGGATGATGAGAACATAGATACAATTCAAAAAAGTCCTATGGTTACTGATCAAAAGCATCTCGGCATTGCTTTCTCCTCTAGAGATAGACTTAAACATGTTGTCGATGGTCCTCTTTACATATCCAACCATATCTATGATAAGTCAACTAATGGGATATTAATAGATACCATCCATGGAGAGAACATTATCATCGAGGAATTATTACTTCTACATGAAATCTATCAAGATATATATGATAAACCAAAAGATTGGATTAAGACACATAATGTTTTTTCCTGCCCTATGATGGGATTGATCACATTACCTTTACAAATAGGATTGAAAACATTAGATATCTCATTCTCCATCATCCCATAGTTTTACCAATTTCATGTGAAGCTAGGCTATCCATGGATTTGCTCCATGCATATAGTCCCTCTAGTTGTACGTAAATGCTTAAATTTTCCCTTTGAGAATGAAATTTTCACCATCCATCATAGTGGCTTCAAACCTTTATCTTCTTGTGGAAAATTTTCATTAGATTTATTTTGGCTCAAGCTTGTAGAACTTATCAAACCATAAGAAGACTTTTTTTTCAAGTCTTATCTAAAGTTAAAGGCAAAGAAAATAGCAGAATTATCCCTCTGAAATATGTTTCCGCCCACCACCGAGCCTACCATCCTTGATGAAATCATGATTGAACCTAAATACTTTCCAAATAACCAAGACCAACCGAAGACAAAACCTTCACCTCCTTCCTACAAAAGACCGAGATAATGAAAAAAATTGCATCACACCACCTAGAATAAAACACTTTTACAAAGTCAAAGACAAAGTGGTTGAACAACCTCCCATGGATCCTTTCATTCCTCCCCTTGGGGAAGAAAAGAAACCTATGGTTGATAAACCCGCTCCTACACAAACACAACTTGAAAACATAAAAAAATGAAATAGAGGTGCTAGATATTGTAGATGTAGATGTCATACCCTTGCTCATAGATTAATACAAACTCAACTAATGTAATGAATGATAAGTCTACCCCCTGCTTGAAACAAAAATATACTATACTACAACCACACCAATGGTTTAACCCTTATTTGGAAATTATCATTTGACCTCCTATTGTGATTAATTTAGATGATGATGAGGAGAATGCTAAATTTTGATGAGGAGGTGCATAATGAACTGAATACATTATTTTCCTCTTCCATGAGCTGAAATGGCAATTCTCTTAGGAAGAGTGTTGAACTTGGTAATGAACCTAGTTTGACACTTTATATTTCCCCTTTGGCTAGTTGTATACCTTCGAAGGTACACAAATTTGGAATGTGGGTGGTCGACTTTAGGTTGAATCACATGTGCCTTAGTAGTCTTTTGCATTATTTATCTTTCATTGTATCTTGTGTGATTGCATGTGTGTAATGTGATCCCTTGTGACATTATATTTGGTGTTGTCTCTCTTTGTGACATTCCTATATTTGTACCTTTATTCTTCTCCATGTCATACATCTTTTCACTTTTCCTTTGCTTTTATTTATTTCTTTTCCTTGTCTTGTGTTTTCTTTTTGGGGATGATGCAAGACATTGAGACATTCGCGTCTCTTCCATGTTGACCCAGAATTTTTCCTTTATCTTTTCATTTGTATTTTGTTTTACTCTTGGGGATGACACAAGGTATTGAGATATTCATGTCTCTTCCATGTTGACCGGAAAGGGTTTTCTTTGTTTTCACTCTCTTTGTGTCATTTTTCTAGTTCTATGTGTATTTGGGGAATGATGGTAGTTTCAAGCTCTCTAAAAAACATTGTAGCAAGGACATACTAACCCCAAATCCATAGATCCCTTATGTTCTTTGTTCTTTCATGACATAGGTTTATTTGGAAACATATTACTTGGCATAGGGCTTTCCAAGTTAGCTCTCATGTCTTCTTTATGGTTAGCATTTTTCATTGGCTACTTTAAAGTAATTTCTCACAACATGGTGTTTAGCAATTCCTTTTAAGTGGGGGCATACGTTGGCATTACTATTTTTCTCTTTTGCATTTGTTATGGTTCAGTCTTCTTATTTCATACAATGAATTTCTCGCTTTTTGGTTGATATTGGGTGTGATGTCCCTAAGGAATGTGGTCTCTCAACATATTATATTACTCTTAGTGGCTTGATGTGATACAATATATCCCCTAAGTTGTGAATCTTTTATTCTTTGATTGGTCCTCTCTTGGAGACATTGGGTAGAATGTTCCCTAAGTTAAGACTTTGTATGAAGTAATAACTTAGACTCCTTTGAATGCTCCTGATTATTGTATTTTCATTTCTAGTTATATTGCCACCTTACATAATACACCTTGCATGCCTATGGAGTCATCTTTCTTGATCATGAGTCCCAAGCATACCAAACTTTTCTTACCTCATGAAGCTCAAAGTTTAGTATTTGTTCATGAGCTCCAAGCATACAAATTTTTTCTTGCCTCATGTGGCTCGAAGTTCATTTTTGTGTGGCACCTTATCAAAGTTATCTAGAGGTATAAATTTGGTATGGTTTGTTAGGAAGTTGAACCAAGGAATGACTTCCCATAGCCACTCACATGTGAGTTTGGTTGCACACTTGTTGTGTGTGTATGTGTTTCACCTATTTTTGATCCTCGCCCAGTGCATAACCTAAAGTTTTGGTACCTCAAAGTGAGCATGTGTTTTTTAGAAAAATAGCCTAGATCTTATCCACATCACATTGGACAAACAGTTGAAGCTTGATCCACCCCTTTTACATTATTTTTATTTTAATATTTGGCAATGTATGCTTGATCCTTAATGATGCTCTCTATATCATTTTCATGTGTGCTCTTTAGTGACTATGATATTTTGCCATGGGATCTTGATCTTGGGGCCTTGATCACCCCCCCTTGATTTTTGCCATCCTATCTTACTAGCATTGGTGCATTTAGACCCCTATTGATGTGAAGGTCTACTTTAGTATGAGTTTCAATTAATTTCATCCTCTCACTAAAGCGGAGGCTAAATGTAGTGTTGAAAATGTCATTGGTGACATTTTCATGCTTGTTTGGGCCTTCCTTATAAAATTGAGCTTAATGTTACCTTGACTTAGTGTTGTAATTTTTTCTAACACACTCAAATTAGGTATTGGGCCCTTGTGAACTAAATAAACTTAATTCTACCTTATTTAGAGTGTTGTAATGTGTTGTAATACATTTTTAGACTTTTCTAGGGTCCTAATTAAAAACTCGGATTATTTTTGCTTTAATTGGCAAACCTTATTTTGCATCCACAAGCCTCATTTGATTGCATATTTTCAAGGATAATTTGGACACAAATCAACATACAATTATAATGAACATGTGTTTTTAGGTTGTGTGGCCCATATTTGGTGTTTTGGGACTCATATGCCACCTTGGGCATATAAGTCCCACCTAGGGTTTTGGGTTTGATCCTGATTTTACACCTTTCTAAGTATTTTTTAATTTGGTCACATTAATTCTACATAATGGGACTCATACAACACCTTGGTCATATGAGTCTTGTGTGGCACAAAATCAAATTAATTTAAATTCTTGGCAGGATTTGATCCTCCTAGATCTAGTGTCAACTTGTAGTGTTGTAATTTTAGGAAATTTTCCATATTTAAGTATAAATACAAGTTTATTCCACTAATTTTCACCCCAAGCATTCAAGTATTCATCCTTATAGAAATTTTGAGTTTACAAGATCATTCAAGAGCATTCAAGGGTAGATTATCAAGCATTTTAGAGCATTATTCAAGTATCAAGTATCATGCCAAATTATTCATGTGTCATGTTTTTTTGGGAGCTAACAATTGCGATGTAGGGTTTCATTATTCAAGATATCATTTCATTAAAGATCTATCCTATTCAGGAAAGTGTCATGATCTACATTCATTCGAGCCATCTCATACATTTTTGCAATAACTTATTGCTAGATTTTGGTGAGTTGTAACATCAAATTTTGTTCATTCATCATTCTCCATTCGTATTTCATGTCATTTTAAGGTTTGATTACAAAAACATGGTTTGATATTTAGGAAAACCCCTGTTCAATATAAAAACATGTTTCCCTCTCTTGAGTGTTTTATTTGTAGGTTTAGGTTGAAGGAACATTTAAGAGCATGTTTGGAGAAATTTTTCAAAGCGTTTAAATTTTAAAAGTTGTCACCTTGCATTCAAGATACTGGAAAGACTTCTATAGGTTTCAAATCAATGTTTTTTATTTGGAAATCAATCAAAAAGTTCATAGAAAACCTTGAAGACTAGATCTAGACTTTGAAGCTTTAGAAAACCCTAATTGGATTGATATGTGGTTATAGCATATGAGTCCTAGTTTACATTACATTTTTAGGTTTTGGAGATTTAGACACCCATTTTTTAGATTTTAGTTTCTATACAGAAACATAGATCTGGGAATAAATTGCCTAGATTGGAATATGAGTCCTAGTAGTCTTTAAAATTATTATTTACAAAATTTCAATAATTCATTAAATCCTCCATAAGTTTCAAGGTACACAGTTCTGATTTTACATCTTTATATTCTATTTTGCATGCATTTTTAGGTCATTTAGTTAAATATTCCATCAAATTAGGGTTACACATTACATATTGCATTATTTTTTCTTTCCAAGCCCTAGCTTGGTGGTGAACCCTCATTATTTTACACTCAATCCCTAGAACAACCCTATTCCAAGATCTCTTTCTCCTTTGCACACTTGAGGTTGAGATCTTGAGGATTTATTTTTGATTGAGAGTGTTTGATTTTTGTTGTTCTATATCCCTACCATAGAAGAGAAACACAATTCAATATTTCAATCATGTATCAAAATTCAATAACTCATGTATGTTCTACTAGTGAGAAAGATGCATAATATTACCAGTGTTCAACATATTTGGAGATTTTGTGAGGTTAAACATGGAAAGGGGGAGCATGATGGTGCAAAAACATGTATCAAAAGCATGTATCAAAAGAACCATATCATGAGAAGGGTTAAATTACAAAGATAATGCAAATTTGGTAGATGTGAAATCAATTATCAGGTGGTGTAATGATTCAATGGGTCCAAGTAATGAAGGTAAGTCTCTAGTTAATAGGTTTTTTCGGTTGATAGATGATATTAAAATTGCATAATATTAGGATTGTTGTACACTAATAGGATCAAGTGAGCTACACTCTTTTAGAAGCTCTAATGCAGGGATAGGTTCATGGAGTATCCTTACATGAAATATGGAATGATTTTTTTCTTCATGTACAATTCAAGCTTGGAATGAGTGCAAGTCAAAGGAAGGGGTTGACAAATCATGATTTTTTTTTTTTAGCCCACTTAACACATATCGAGTCTCAATGGAAATGGAACTGACAAAGATTCAATCATTATTTAACTTCAAATGATCTTATAATAGATTTATTTCAGCTAGGTAATATATCTACTTGCATATTTTTTTCAATTTCTAATGTTATCTTACTTTGCAGTGTTTTTGTAATGTTAACTAAATTCATCTAATTTGTTGCATATATCAAAGCAAGGGAATTTTATGCAATTATTGTAGATGAATACAATCAAGAGGGAACACATTATTACTTGTGTTATTGTATTGAAGCTAAAATGAAACTAGAGGCCCTAGTTACAAATGGAGAAAACATCAAGTACCCTATAGGTTCAGTGGCTTTTATTGGAACATGGCTTAGAATGTACCCACATAAGAGTGTTAATGTTTTTTTTATATAGGACTTTGACATGCACCAAAAGATTCTTCATTACTCAAACCTTGATGTGGCATCCAACAGTCATTTGATCAAATATGGGTGTAGAACTTTGAAAAATAACTTGTAGAAGGCACGTGAGTCTGACCATGAGGCAATACTTGACATAATAAAGAGTAGAGTAGACTTGAATGGTTAATTGGATTAATTTTTAAGTATGAACATTGAATTTATAAAGTCATGTTGTTGATATTAATGCATTATAGGTGATAGTTAGACCTTTCGCTATCACATTTCAACTTTAGTAACATTTTGGTTCCAAATTTTAAATGGCATAGGAGTGACTTACTACCCCTACTTAACTTAACGTTTCTCTTTTTTGTTGTTGTTGTATTTTTACACATATAGAGTGAATATTGGATAGATTATATGTATATTTATGGTAGATATATTTAGTCACCATATTTTTTCATGTGTCACTATCAAGTTAAAATGACATGATGCAGTTCCCTTAGAGGTGGTAAATGGACCATCTTCTTAGGTGTAACAATTTGATATGACATATTTAATATAACCATGTAATTTTGTTCAAATTTGTGTGGTAAATATGATCTACACTAATACTAATGCAATAGGTTTGTACTCATGTGTGGATGTGTAACTATTTTCAAGATCCATATACATATAGTGATGAGTCTCTATATAAGAGTGTTAGTGATAATAAATTACCCATTAAATTGGTTGTATACGTCAAATGTAAAATTGAAAGAATGCAAGAACATAGATCATGAAAAATAATGAAAAAAACATCCTTGATAGAACAATGTAGCAATGAATATATATTGAATGATAGCTATGAACATTATCTAGACAATAGATAATCATTAAGACATAGAAGATTGATCCCAATAATGATAAAAAAGTATTTAATAATTTTTAGGTACATAGTAGATTACCATCAAGGTATTGAAACAATAGAAATAGGTGTTCCACCTTTTGGGGGGTGGAACACAAACTAGGTGTTTAGGGACCTTGATTTATTTCCCCCATGTTTCACTCAAGGAAACCCTAGAGATATCAATCCAAAGGTAGAAAGTGGGGGAGAGATCTTGTAATAGGGTGTCCTAGGGTATGAATAATAAATAATGAGTGGTTCACCACCAAGCTAGGTCTTGGCAAGAAAATAAATAAATGAGACATTAAAAATACCATGCAAAAACTAGTTAGATGACATAGGAAATGAAACTGAAATATAGAATATCAGACTAGAAATGATCAGAGGTGCACTTGGAAGAGTGATGAGGTCAAAAAAATCTCCAAAACTATTAAAAATCACCATTTTATGCCCAATGGGGATCATACACCAATTTGGGCAATTTAGTCCTAGACTAAGGTTTATGTGCCAAAAATGGAATTTGACAGTATATGATCTTAAACAAATGAAATATGGTAAAAACCTTGTACTAGGAATCATATGCCACAAGTGGCATATCAATCCCATTCAATTTTTTTTGGAAGGTTAAGACTTGAATCTTCTCTTCCTTCCATACTTCATTTTTGGATTCGAAATCATGATTTGTAACTTGTAGGCGACTTTTAGTGAAGATGAAAACCTTGTGATGATTTTCTTCAACCTTTCAACCTAATATTCAAAGGATCTTTAAGCTCCGATACACCTATATCTGCAATCACACATGTAGAGAGAGGAAAAAAATGTTAATTATTAGGTAATAGGGGTTTGCCTTGGTCAAAACCCATTTCAGTAATCAAACCAAATGATGAGATAATTAAATAAGGACATGAGACACAAAACAGAGAACATGAAACATGAACAATGATACCTTGAATGGTGTATTGACATGTAAATCAGAAATCTAGCATGAAGTAACCATAAAGGATGTTTATCTAAATCTTTAAATATGTGTAAAACAATAGCTAATCTTGGATATTTAATGCAACATCACAACACTATCTCAACAACATGCTTGATGCTTGATAACCTTGAAATGATGATGGATCTTGAATTTCTACAAAAAATGATGAATAATTCTACCCTCGAATGCCTTATAAATGGTATTATAAACTCTCTTGACACTCTTGTGAAGTCTTGTAATCATAAACTTTCTCTCTTGAAAGTATTAGGTGAAAATGAGTGAAATAACCTTGTATTTATACTTGTTGATGCCAAATTTCATGAAATTACAACACTACAAGTTGAGATCAAATCTAGGAAGATAAAATACTACTAATAAATTGAATTAAATTTGATTTTGGGCCACATGCCTAAATGATATGCCATATCTGGTGTATGAGTCCCATTATGCATTAATTATGGGACCATTTTCACAAATTCTTAGAAAGGTGTGAAATAAAGATCAAGGCCAAAAAACTAGGTGGGAATTATATGGTCAAGGTGGCGTATGACTCCTAGATCACTAAATATGGGCCAGACAACCTAAAATCACCTGAATTATGAATTTATGTTGGTTTATGTCAAGATTACCCATAGAAAGATGCATTAAATGAGGCTTGTGGATGTAAAATAAGGCCAAATAAGGTATAAAGAAGCCCAATTATTTAATGAAACCATAGATTATTTTGAAAGTTTTAGGATACACTTTACAAAACCTTGAATAAGGTAAAATTAGGCTCATTTAGTTAACAAGGGACTTAAACCTAATGTGAAGGTGTAAATGAATACACTTTACAACATTAAATTAAGGAAAAATTAGGTCAATTTAGCTTAAAAGGGCCTTAAACCCAATGCGAATGTGTACAAAACATTAAAAATCATTCCCAAATTTAGGAAAAGGGATACTTTTTCCACTGCCACAGGTACATCCACATTATTTAGAAAAATATGATCATTTGCAATAATCGTATTATTCTTTGTCTTCATTCTATTATTGATATTTTTAAGATTATTCTCTAAGATAGGGTAATAATGTGCTTCTATTTATTTAGTATTAGTTGTAAAGTTCATATTTAGGTTTTACCAAGTTGGTGAAAAATAGTAAATAAAATCATAATCTTGAGCAACTAAGTCATTTAAGCTTTCATTTACACAAACTAGTTAGAATTTGTAAACCTTGGATTGCATTGTCCTATTGGCATTCATAGAAGAAATTTCATTAACTATACTAATTCTTCCAAAGCCTTCACCACTCTCCATACTCTCTAATCAACTTAAAGATCTTTTTTCACACCTGTGCATGCTAAAAAATTCAAGCTACATTATACCAGTGATTTCTCTTAGGAGACTAAAGTGTAAAAGTGTAGAAACATTTGATGAGATATTAGTCAAAAATTGTGGCACTTCAAAAATTTCTTCTAAAGGTACAAAATCATGTAGGCCCCCCCTATAGTAACCCCTCTCAACTTTTTATATCTTTGATCCATTTGTTCATAGTGGCAAGTCTTCAGTTGATGAAAAAAGTGTCAAATACATGTAGTGTAAATTTGCAACGTAGTTTAATTTTTTTCTTCTTTATGCAGCCAAACCAAAAGATCCAACACATTCATATGGGCAGGATTATGTTAGGAAATGTTCTCTTTTGCACCCCAACATGTCAGAACATTCTGGTGCAGGGGCATCTACACCTTGGGATGAAAGTAGAATGAGTCTTGAAGGTTCATAGAATATATTTTAAGGTCTTTTAATCAATATGCAATGAGTAAGTTGTAAAATATGCTAAACTAGGATGCACTGTAATAAGTTGTCAATCAATGTCAATATTTAAAATGAGGTCTAGGTAACTAGGGTATTGAATAGATTTGATTTTCAGGTTTTCATTTATAAATAGGGTCTAAAATTACCATTCAATATGTAATTGAGGTTTTTAAGTTAGCATGAGTCAAGAATAGGCGAGAATTGCAAAAAATAGTTGTAAATGGTGCTTCATACAAAAGAGTGTGAAATGCAAATTAAGGAGTCAATAGAGTTTAGAAGGTGGTTAAGGGTCTTTGGTGAGTTCTAGAGGTAGTTTGAGGTTGTACATTTATAAAATGATGTAATCCCTCATGGAAAAGGTTGTTGGTTATATTGGGAAAGCAAAAAACATCATTTTCACTAGCTCGATGGATTGGCCTGTATAATGGTAGTTTAGATGTTTCAATGATCTGGGAGTTGAGAGGGTAAAGAAATATGATGATGGCATGTTGTCCTACGCTAGAACAGGGGTATTTCCTTCTAAAAATGTGCAACCATGGTGGTTTTTTGGTGAGTTACTAAAATTTTTGGCATTGGGAGTCTTTAATATGTTTGGGCAAGGGCAATAAAAAGGTGTTTGGACCGTTGGAAGGATTGGGAGAGGTTTGGTGTTGTGAAATCCTTTAAAACCCTTGTTTTGGCTTGTGTTTAGGAGGGTTTCTTGGGATAGTAGGGTAATGGCCTTGTGTGGGAAAAATAATCATGAAATTGGTGATTTGGTATCATGAACATTGAATATTCTTGATGTTTGAGTAGAAACTACATCTTTAAAAGGTGATTCCTTTGCAAATTGGGCTAATTGAGTTGCCTTTCATGGGGTAGGTGTATTGGGTCTCCATGTTGATCCAAAGGAGTAGATATTCATTTTTTCATATGTTGTATAACCCTGAAAAGGGTATCTGATCCTCTAATTTATTTTCCAATCATTTTGAGAAACTTTAGTGAAAAGTCTCTTCAAATGGGTTACCTATGCTATAAGGGAAAGCTTGGTAGAAGTTGGGATTTTGAGTTGAACATCTGACTTTTCTTTGGAATCTGATTGATTCTCATTGATTTAGTCTATTTAATGTTTTCCCCATCCCTCTTTGCATCAAAGTGGTATCAAATCAGGGGAGTAGGTATTTTGTGAGAGCAAGGTTGAAGTTTGTGTGTAGGAAGAAGGTAATTGGAGGAATCAAAATGCCTCCTAAGGGGAATGCAATTGCAAGAAAGATTGAAAATAATGACAAATAAATAGAAGCCCTAAAGCATGAGATTGCTAGGATAAAAGCTAAAGGTAGGTTTCTTTTGGAAGAAAGTGAGACTGAAGAGGAATAAACCTCTAGTGAAGAAGAGGAGATGGATCTAGAAGATGTGAGGAAAATGAATCTTTTGAAGGATGTGAAGAAGGATGGACATGGTAAAATTGATGTGCCTATGTATGGAGGAAAACTTGATGGTGAAGAGCTCATGGATTGGATTGGAGCCATGGAGAACTATTTTGACAATGAAGAGGTTGATGAAGGGCATAAGGTGAAGAGGGAAAAAACAAAACTGAAAGGACATGCTTTGGTATGGTGGAATTTTGTGCAAGAGGAAAGGAAAAAGAAAGAAAAAAGAAAGATCACTTCTTGGGAGAAAATGAAGAAAAAAATCAAAGGTAAATTTCTTCCTTCTGATTATAATGTTCAATTGCTTAAGAAGTTGCAAAATCTTAGACAAAAGGAACTAGATGTGCAAGCATATACTGGAGAATTTGTTTAGGCTAAGCATAAGAACTAAACATGAATAAGATGAAGAACAAATGGTTGCTAGGTACTTGAATGGTCTAAGATATAACATTCAAGATGAGATTAGTTTTATGTCACCAAAATCAGTTGAACAATGCTTTCAAATGGCAATGAAGGCAGAAGAAAAACAAAAGAGGAGACAAGAGAAGGCATAAAGTGGAAGATAAATCACTTCTAGAGATAGAGGATCCTTCCCTACTTGAAAGAAAAAAAATGAGATTCAAGGATATGTCAAGAAGGAACAAGAGAAATCTGATTTTAGAGGTGGATGGAGAGGTTCGAGAGGCAGATTTGGTGGAGGAAGAAATGCAAACATTTTTTCAGGGAGATGTTACAATAGTCAAGAATTTGGATTCCCATTTTTCAAGTGTCCTCAAGGTCAAGGTTTCGTATCAAGTGGTTATAGAAGGAGTGAGAGAATAATACAACTGGTTCAAGAAGAAGAGTTTGAAAGTTCAAGAAAAAAATTTGATCCTGAAGAGGGAGAAGAACTTATGGTAAGAAGGGCTTTATTGCAGGCACCTAAGGAGAAATACTTGAGTCAAAGAAGGAGTCTATTCAAAAATTCATGCAAGTTTAGAGGTAAGGTATGCCAATTTGTCATTGATTCTAGTTCTCAAGATAATACGATGTCTAGGGAGATGGTAGATAGTTATGTTTAGAAAAGATACCTCATATAGCACCCTATAGAGTTTCTTGGGTTAATGATATCCAAACTTTAGTGGTGAATGAGAAAGCATATGTTGATTTCCAGATTGGAGAGTACAAAGATAGAGTATTATGCGACATTTTATCAATGGATTGTTGTCATGTGATCTTGGGGAGGTTTGGAAATTTGATAGAAGGTCCATGTATCATGGTTGGTCAAAAACCTATAGAATTTGGAAGGATAATCAAAGTTTCAAACTAAATCCTTTGAAGGGTAGTGCAAGAGATAAAGGTAAGTCTAAGGTGGTGATTCTTGGAAAAAAGGAGCCTATATGGTTTGACGACTGTAAGAACAACTTTTATTCTGATTTGGAGTAGGGTTAGGGTATGTGCAGGATCATTATGGAAAAAATAGGCCCTTAAGTGACAATAAAAATTCAAAAAATCAGAGTTAGGAAACTTGACGTAAAAATTTGAATAAGTTATCTATATTATTTCAAAAATATGTAAGAATAGAATTTGTAGAAAATTGAATCTAGTTTCTAAAATACTAGGTTTTAAAAAAAATAAAATAAATCTATTTGTTGAAAATTTAAAATTTCAATGCAATAGTACTTAAATTTCAAGGAAAAATTAAGAAGTAGGTGTTGGTCTGACCATCCTAACCACAATAAAATGATAAAAAAAAATTATAAGACTTTAGATATAAGTACAGGAATCATGTCCTGATGTGATGCATATTTTTTTGTAATTTTTCTCCAATTAAATATTTAATTATGAATTTTTTATTACAACTTTTGAAAAATATAAAAACTTGTATGTTTAACCACCTTAACTTGATCAAAACTTCATGAAATTAATTAATTTTTTTTTAATCCTATAGTATGTCTAATCCTAGAGTTTCTTTTCTCTCAACCATTGTAAAACTATCATCAAATTCCTATCATTCTCTTCAACATACTTTAAGTAAACTAGGATTTCATTAATGAAAATCAAAACAAAGGCATCCAAACAGTCTCTAAACACACTATTCATGAGGTTCATGAAAGCTACAGGTGCATTGGTCAAATTTTTTGGTACCAAAGTGAACTCATAATGTATGTACCCAATTCAAAAGGGGGTATTCAAAATATCTTCTTCCTTTATTCTAAGTTGACGGTATCCCGACCTAAGATTAATTTTGGAGAACACTATTGCTCCCTTCATTTGGTTAAAAAACTTATCGATCCTTGGAAGTGGATATTGATTCTTAATGGTCTCCTTGTTCAACATCTGATAGTCTATACAAAAATCCAAGGTACCATCCTTCTTTTCAATGAAGATAACTGGTGCTCCCGAAGGCAACACATTGGGTCTTCTGAGAACTTTGTTCAATAATTCCATTAACTAGGCCTTCAACTCATAGATTTTGGTGGTAGTCATCTGATAAGGTTTTTTGGATTGAGGCTTAACTCATGGTACAAGGTTAATAAAGAAGTCAAATTCTTGTTTTGAAGGTAATTATGTGAGTTCTTCAAGTAATACAATTCATAACAACTTGAGAATATGGTATTCATCTAAATATGTTTCCTTGCTATCAGGGTTACTAATATGCACAACATAAATAAAACATCCCTTTTGATGATCCTTCTTGAGTTGCACAATAGAGATCTATCTAAGCTCTAAGGTTTTTTTCATCCAACAAATCTTGAGTGGGTTCTCATAATCATCAAGACAATTAACTACCTTATCCTCATAGTTCACTAGAGACTTATCCTCAATTAACCAATTTATTCCTAAAATTACATCATATGATACTAAAGGTGCAACATATAGGTTGAAATATATATATATGGTTGGAATCTCTAACTCTCTATAAAAGAGACAAGTATCTACCCTCCACTCTACTTAGTCTCCTAACTATATTGTGGTGCAACCATGGTAGGAGGGTCGTCAAAGAGAACAATCTGGACCGTGTAACAAGATTCACACAATAGAAGCAACATAGAATATGGAGGAAAATGTAGATACAAACATTCTTATTATCATGAAATTCAATTACATATAGTCAGCCACATCCTGGCTTACAGATTTGGCTCATAGGCCTAATACAACATGCTTAAAATACAATGTTGATTCATGCGAGTGAAAATATTACAAATCAAATACTATATTCTTCTTAATCTAATTGATCTTGATTCTCCTCTATTCTAATGATCCACCACAAGCCTTATACCATATCTACAACTCAAGAAACATTTGCATCGGCCAAAGATCATTACAATCTCTGATGAAGGAAATGCAACATGTGAAAGAACAAGTCGGCCTCAAATTTGAATTTCTTCCATGATAGATGCATATGATGAATTGTGGACCTAAAATTAAGGTCATGGACACTCCATAGAACAACACACCATGAGGATCCCCAAGCTATGGGAAAGATCCACAAGCGATCAAGCTAGCCATTAGGTTTGAAATTATTTTGGGTCAGTTCCAAAAATTGTCACTCAATCTGAAAGTGATAACTTGTTGGAAAAAGATCCAATCAAGTTGAAAACTTACAACAAGGAAATTGAACATGTCCATGATGAAACCATAGATCCACAAGGTCTAGTGAGAAAACATGAAGAACTACCAAATCTGCCAACTTGAACTGGAAAAGAACTAAACAAGAGAAAAACTAAATGAAAATATTTTTTGGTTGATGCAAAATTTCCAAGAACCAAGGATGCTCCTACATCATAAATTTGAGGTTATTCAAAAAGTGAGTCCCTCACTTTGCTGGGACTAAAGGAAAACCAATATGGTCTACCTCAGCCTAAGAAATCCAAGAATAATCCTCCACTGGTCTACCATTCCATTACATTTTCCTCCCATCTCTAATATCCAAAATCTCTTCTATCTCATCTGATTTTTGTTTATGAAAATGTTTCTCCAATTTTTCTTTGTTATCTTCACTAAATTATAGTTCATGGTATTTATGTAGATTTGTAATATTGAAGATAGGTGATACACTCATTCCATCCGATAACTCTACTTCATATGCATTTCCTAAATCAAATTTCTTCAAAATATTACAGGGTCCAAACATCCTCATTTTGAGTTTATTGTAGGTGCTGAGAATATTTCCTTCCTCAAATAAACCATCACTTCATCTCCAACTTAAAACTCCTTATGTCTCCTCTCTTCATCTTTTCACTCCTTATACTTCTTTTTCATATCTTCCAATTGCTACTTTACTTGAATATGCACTTTCTTTATATGCTCTATGAATTCCTCTGCCTCTACACTTCTTTTAGATCTTCCTTACCGATGTATCACAATTCTAATATACCTCTTAGATGAAATCTAGTAACAATATCAAAAGATGTCTTTTCGGTACTCATGTTCACTTAATTATTGTAATAAAACTCCAATTGTGCAAGGAATAAATCCAAGATTTTGTTCTTCTCTCCAACCGAACATCTCAACAAATTCCCCAAACTCCTATTTATAGCCTCTATCTATCCATCGGTCTATGGGTGAAAATAGAAATAAATTTTAAATATGTCCTTAACTTCTTCCAAAGTGTCCTCCAAAACTAACCAACAAACTTTGTATCTTTGTCTGAAACAATAATCCTAGGTAATCCATGCAATTTGACCACTTCAAGGAAAACTTTAGTGGTGAATATTCACCAATTAGCTAATAATAGAAATCAGGAGCTCCAAAAATGGCTAATAGTACAAGCTAGAACAAAGACTGAATCGCCAGGGTTCTACGAAAAAATTAATTTTGTCTCAATGAATTCGCCATGTAAACAATGCATCATCAAAACTAATTCACCAGTAGTTTATATAGTAACTAGAAAAATTAATTATATTCGCCAGTAATATTATATTCCTCCGATTAGTTTTGGGGTAATATCGCCACTAATAATAAAAATACTATTTAATTTTAGGAATATTTTATTATATCTATTGCCATAGATTAGTTTTTTAATTGAACGGTTGCAAGTTGATTCCAGGCCCTAATACACATGTGCCTTTTAAAAGGCTTGTTGAGGCCCGAAATTTATTTCGGGCCACATGATTAAATCTAATCGTGTGGCCCAAAATAAATTTCGGGCCTCAACAAGCCTTTAAAAAGGCACATGTGTATTAGGGCGAGGAATGAACTTGCAACCATCCTTCATTCTATCGGTGGGATGCCATATATTGTTTCCCCGACACGAGATTGTGATGGGGGTTCCCCCGATGAAGAATTGTCAGGCTAATGGTATTGAATTTTGTTAGGAATGGGGGAAGATCTACCCCTTGACCCTGCCTGTATAGTGATAGGAGCGCACCGAGATTCACTAGGATTTGCCACTATGATTATTATTTTTACCAATTATTCATTAAGATTCGCCAGGATTTTACAAATTTTTTAATATTGTGCATAAGATTCGCTAGGAAAATTAATATTTTTTTCAAATAAAAGGAAAGATTCGCCAAGATTTTACACCTTTTCCGAGGGGGGGGTTTCTTAAAGTTATCCCTGGACCACTTCCTTAAAAACCAAGTCTACTACATGTACTACATCGCATAATATTCACTAGGAAAATTAATATTTTTTTTCAAATAAAAGGAAAGATTCGCCAAGATTTTACACCTTTGCCGAGGGGGGGGTTTCTTAAAGTTATCCCTGGACCACTTCCTTAAAAACCAAGTCTACTACATGTACTACATCTATTGTCTTCTTACAAGGTAGGAAATGTGCCATATTAGAAAATTTGTCTACCATGAAAAATATAGAATCATTACCTCTCTTTGTCTTCGACAAGTGAAGTATGAAATCCATGTTGATATCATCCCAAGGTCTCTTTGGAACTGCCAAGGTTTTATACAATCCAACATTCTCACAACTCCCTTTTGCAACTTGACAAACTCTACAACTCTGCAAAAATCTCCTAACATCCTTATGAATTTGTGGCCAAAAATAATTAATACTTACCAATGCTATTGTATTATCAATTCCAAAGTGTCCTTCCAATCCTCCACTATGTTTTTCTTTCACCAAATTATCCCTCATTGAACTTCAAGGTATACATAGCTGATTTCCTCTGAACAACATACCCTGATGAATGAAATAATCTAGCCACCGACTCCTATCCTCCAAGAATAGTTCTTTACAAACTATCCAAGGGTCTTCAAAATCCGAGTCTTCCTCATACATGTTTTTCGATTCATCAAATCCCAATACTTCCACTCTCATCCTTTCCAACAAATTCCTTCTCCTACTCAAGGCATCAACAAATCTAGTTGAATTTCCACTCCTATTTTTCAAAATAAAATTACAACTTTGCAAGAATTCCACCCATCTCATGTGTCTCTGATTCAACTTACCTTGAATACTCAAATACTGCAAAGCCTGGTGATCTGTATACAAAAAAAATTCCTTAGAGAACATATAGTGTCTCCAATTCTTCAAGGCTTGAAGTATGGCATAAAAATCATGATCATACATTGAATACCATCTCCTAGCATCATTCAATTTCTCATTGAAATAAGCTACTGGTCTTCCTTCTTGATGTGATACTACTCCAATTGTATTTCCACTTGCATCACAATCTACTTGAAATACCTTATTAAAGTCTGGTAAAGCCAACACAAGTTGGTTAGTCACCTTTTGTTTCAAAAAATCAAAACTTCAGTCTACTCTAGATGTCCATCTAAAATCCTTCTTGTCTCCTCTCATTGTTTCTTTCATAGAACTGCAAATGGAATTGAAATTCCTAATGAACTTGTGGTAGAAACTAGCCAATCCATGAAATGATCTTACCTCTCAGATACTTTCAGGTGTAGGCCATCCAATAATAGTTCTAACCTTCTCAGGATCCATCTTCAATCCATTGACATATATGACAAATCCATGATATACCAACTCTTCCTTCATGAAACTACTCTTCTTAATGTTTATCAACAACTTCTCTTCTCTCAACCTTTGCAAAAATTGTCTTATATGCAACAAATGTTCTTCCCTAGTCTTACTGAAAATCAAGATGTCATCCAAATAGACTATGACAAAATTACCTAAGAATTTATTCAATACCTCATTCATCAACCTCATGAAAGTACTCAGTTCATTTATTAGTCCAAAAGGCATCACCAACCACTAATACAACCCTTAATTTTTCTTGAATGTTTTCCTCCACTAATCCCCTTCTTTGATTCTGATCTAATGATATCCACTCTTCAAATGTATGTTTGTAAAGTATTTAGCCTCACTCAAACAATCCATAATGTCATCCATCTAGGGTAAAGGAAATCTTTATTTCATCGTGATTTTTTTTATGGCTCTAGAATTTGTATACATCCACCATTCTCCATCCTTCTTAGGTACTAGCATAGTAGGTACTGCACAAGGACTTAAGCTTTCTCTAACCAAACCCTTTCTCAACAATTCTTGCACTTCTCTATTCAACTCTTAATGTTGGTCAATCGGATTAAATCAATGATTATGACGCCTAATCCACCTTGAGATGGAAGGGGATTAATTTGGGACAATGATGTTGACTTACAACACAAATCCGCCTCAAGATAGAAGCAAATTGATTAGGTTGAAGATAAGGATTGATTATGTAGGATAACGATCAATTTAACGCCTTCATCAATTCGGGAGACAACTCCTAAAACAAGGTTTTAAAGGATTCTGTATTGAGGAATAACGATGGATGCAAAGGGAAGATGTGTCGTTTAAAGTGTTTAGATCTTATGCTAAGATGGATGTTCCAAATAGTGTAATGATCAATGTGAACATGGTAAATGGGTGTTTTGGAAACGTTAAATGGAGGCTTCGAATGGCTAAATGAAGGTTTGAGTTGGTGAAATGAGTGTTTAGGATGATCAAATGGTCAAATGGAGGTTTCAGGGATTCGAACGGAGGTTTAAAATGATCAAACGGGTGAAATTGGTCGTTCAACGGGGAGTATTCGCACTTTTGCAGTAAAACTGCTGAAATAGTGGGGCAAGTTCACCCCTCTGTAGTGTAAAAGGCTAAAATCAATGGGGCAAGTTCACCCCTCTGCAGTGCAAAAGGCTAAAACAGAGGGCAGATTCGCCCCTCTACAGTAAAAAAAGACTGAAATAGCAAAGGGCAGATTCGCCCCTTTATAGAAAATGGCTAAAACAGAGGGCAAGTTCTCCCCTCTGCAGTGGAAAATGTAACTTGGTTTGGATAAGGGATTTTGGAAAGGACTTAAAATGGTTCAATGACAGTTTGACTGATCAAAATTTACTGGTTCTTCATAGAAAGACACTTTGAACAAGCACAATCCTATGATTAGTGTTTAATGGGCATGGTAAAAAAAAAGGTCTTACTCTAGGATGAACAAGGTTTCTAGGGAGTCCTCGATATATGCTCAGTACGTGAGGCACAACCGTGAACACCAGTTTGTCACAAGTGTGAGTCAGGAGCCCCAGCGAGATACTGAAAGGCTCGGACCAACTCTTCATGTCTATCTAGGTATCACCCTAGCTTTGACGTTCCGCTAATTACGACACAACTGGATTGGGGTACAGCTTTGGCTCTCCCCACTTTATATACCCCACCGGTACGTGTGGTTGGAATCATCCCTTGGGGTGATGAAATCCCCAAGCAGGTCCCGCTAAGAAGAAGACACTAATCGTTTCCAACTACCTCCTTTGGATCTGGACAACGTGCAAAGGAGGAAGGTGAAAACAAACTAATGCCCCCTTAGGGTAAAATAAGTAAAATAGACATAGCAAGTAGCAAATATTATTTTCCCCTACTTATACTAAGTAAATAGATAAATTAGTAAGGAAAGACT
>CM021107.1:524809245-524842521 GCA_007115665.2 Sequoiadendron giganteum
AACTTCCATTCCTTGAAATGGGAATTTTAGGCATTGGTGATAGGTGGATGGTACGGCTTGCATAGAGTGAATCCATGGACGACCAAGAAGGATGTTGTATGGGAGTTCAAGGTCTAGAACATGGCACACAGTGTATTGTACAATTTGGCCCACTTGAATAGGCAGGCAAATAATGCCTTCAGAATCTCGCTCAGCATTATCATAGGCCTTGATGGTGATCATTTGATTTCTCAGATCAACTTGGGTGTATCCAACCTATTGTATGAACTTTAATGTACAGAGATTTAGGGCTAAACCATTATCTACTAGTACCCTTTTTACTTTTTGATAGTTGACACCGACCTCAAGATGGAGGGGACAGTTGTGGCTTGAATTGAGATGCGGCATGTCCTTTTGGCTAAAGGCTAGCTGATAGGTCGATGAAAGATTGCCTACCAATGCTTGGAATTGGGTAGGGTCAATATTATCAGGTACTTGTGTGCTTTTCAAATCCTTAGTTAGGATATCTTGATGTACGGGAGATGACTTAAGCAGATCCAAAATGGATATTTGGGCTGTAGTCTTACCTAGATGGTCTAGGATATTATACTGGGAATTGGCAGATGGTCATTGGGTGGATGGAGATGCTACTGGGACTGTGATACAGGTTCACTGAGTAGTAATAGCACATTGTGGATCTTTTCCCTTAACATGGATCATGGATACACATGGTTCCACTTGTTCTAAATATGAAACCAAACCTTTATAATTGTATGGTACATTGTTGTAGCTGATGTTATTGGTACTATTTCCTGGCTGGTTGTTATGTCCAGGATTGGAGTTGGATGTACTAGGACCCTAGTTATGGTTAGGAAAGGCGTTTTGGTATATTTGTAATTAAGCATTGGATGAAGATGTTGCGTTAGCATCTACATGTATTTTTCCTCGATCGATGAGACCTTGGATGTAGGTTTTTAAGCCTTGACATTTGTCCAAGGTATGTCCTTTAATTTTGTGAAATTCATAGTATTCATTGTCTTTAAACCAAGCATGCTTGGGTTTAGACGTATCGAGGGGTTTGGTGACAGGGTATGTTATGGGGTAGTTGGCTTGAAGAAGTTTATTAAACACTGCGCTAAGGGGTTCTCCCAATTGAGTGAATTTTCGTTTATTCCCACCTTGGTTATTTTGATTGGCTTGTTGTCGCGGTGCCCCTTGAAGGACGGATATGGCGTTATGAACAGACAGTTGTTGTTGGGAAGGATATCTTTGCGTGGTGTTGGCCACTTGGACATGTTTAGTGTCAGTGACACCATCATTGATGACATTTTTGTTTCTATTCCAAAAATGAGGTTTATCCCTGAAGGACTTCTCTATATCGGAATTGAAATGTTCGACCTGTCCTCTTACGACAAGGGCTCATTCTAAGATGGGGCCTTTCTCCACAAGTCCCGTGAAAGTAGTGATGCAATGGAGTTGGAAATTATGCGCCATATCCGGGTGAGAGTTTTTGATAAACAACGTCACCATTTCTTTTTCTATTGGTGGGGATTTCATCCTACTAGCCAAGGCATGCCATCTTTACAAGTAGCTTGCAAAGGTCTCTGCATCGCATTGTTTTTCTTTGAGGAGATCAAGTGTGTCAATATCTTTCTCTAAGTTAAAAGAGAAGTGAGTGACAAAATGTTCAGATAGTTGTGTGAAGGTTTTGATAGATCCCTTTTCCTGTCCCATAAACTAGTTGAGGGCGACCCCTTGTAGACTTTTAGGGAAAATTCAGATAAGGTAATTATCATTGTGCATGACCTCTTGGTAATGAGCATAAAACTCTTGAAGGTGAGCTCTAGGATCCTTGGTTCCTTTGTATTTGTCAAATTTGGGTATCTCGAAATGTTTAGGAAAAGGTACCAAGGAGATGGAGGGATCAAACGGATAAGGGCATATGTCCTCAAACTTGAAGGATTGCTTTCCCGTTCCAGCTTGTAAATCCTTTAATGCAGCTTTTACTTCTTCCAAGTCTTTGTTGATGGGATTCAAAGTGGATTGAGTGTATGGATAATGTTGTGGGTATGATGAGGATGGCCCTGCTATTGTTGGATCATAAATGGGCTAAGTCGGGTATGAATGCATTGGTTGATTGTAAGAAGGTTGATGGTTGGATGATTGGTTGTGTTGAGTGGGAGCCACTTGTTGTTGATAGTAAGACACAAGAGAGGGGGTATGTTGCTACGTAGTATTTTGGTAATGCGTAGAGGTAGGGCCTCTTTGTTGATGTGATGATGTTTGTTGATAATAGGAAGTGTAAGGTGCCCCATGTTGGTGAGTTGGTTGTTGTTGAAAGTAGGGAGGATAGGATTGGTTTTGTTGTGCAATGGTGGGTTGTTGCATGGCATATGGATATGGGTTTAATGTTTGTTGATGAGGATTGTGTTGAGGTTGTGTAGGGTTGGTGTAAGGTGGCGATTGGGTATATGTTTGGTTTTGCATATTCTGAGGAGGGTTTGTATGGGATGGAATAGTGTATGTGCTAGAGGGATGATAAAGGTATTTGGTGAGTGGGTTATGGCATGTTTGCATAGGGATGTGCACATGTTGTTGTGGAGGTTGTTGTTGTTGTTGATGAGGTGGATGAGATAAGATTTGTTTCTGTTGAGACGGGTGAGATGGGATGTATTGTTGTTGTTGTGATGGGTTAGGTGGGATGTGTTGTTGTTGTTGAGATGTATGTTGCACCACTTGATGTGGTGGTTGTTTGAGAACGGAAGGGTGTTGTGGATGTTGTTGATGTAAGTGTTGACATGAAGCTATTGTAGTAGCAACATATTGTGGTGGTGCTAGTTGTGTGGTGGATTTGTGTAGATTATTTGGAGGTTGTTGAAATGTAGGAGGTAGTGCATTGGTAAGTGGAGGTGTGCCCCCAATATTAGAATATGGGGGAGGAAGCAGTGGAGCAGATGGGATGTGTGACGACATGCCATAGGTGTGGGGGTCACTAGGATCAGGTGGTGGAATGGTAGATGTTGTGGTTGGAAGACGAGGATATTCTTGGACTTGATGGATGACAGCATTTCCAAGTTCGGGGTGGTACCAATTTTCAGTGGGTGCACCTTCAGGAGCGTGGGAACTTTCTGGAACATTTTGTGAGGTTTGTGGATCAACAAATGGGGGAAGGACATATTGTGATGTATCGAAATCGAATGGTGGTTTGACTCCCTTCACAAGTAAGGTGGCAAGGATCTTATCCCCACATTCGTTTAGGAGGTGATCCGTCATTTGGACATTGGCAAGATTATTGAGATATTCGTCAATAGTGACTTCAGGTTGATTGACCATGTTTTCATCACTAGGTGGTGTGATATTCTGGATGTCAGTGTTTGATTGGGATGAAACGCCATTATGGGGATCATGTGGAATGTTATTAGGATCTTGAGGGACTTTTGGTTGGGAACCTTGTGTTTGCTGGTCTGCCATTTGCCCTTTTGTTTGTGAGCGGGTTTGAATGGGCATGAACGTACAAAATGACTAAGTGGTTTCAAGATTCAACTTCTAGATGATGACTTAGGTGATGATTTTGATTTATTGATTTGAATTAGATGATGATTGATGTTGGTTTGATTGGATCAAATGATGATGTATCACTTTTGATGATTGGATGATGATTGGATTTGATTTGGATCAATTGATGATGTATCAATTGATGATTCGATGATGATTGGATTTGATTTGGATCAATTGGATAAATTGAAGATGTCCCAATTGGATGATTGGATGATGATTGGGTTTGATTGGATCAAATGATGATGTATCACTTGATGATTGGATTTGATTTGGATCAAGTGATGATGTATCACTTGATGATTGGATGATGATTGATGATTGGATCAAATGATGATTGATGATTGGGTCAAATGATGATTTGGATTGATGATTGGATTGGATTGGATCAAATGATGATTTGGATTGATGATTGGATGAAATGATGATTTGGATTGATGATTGGATGAAATGATGATTTGGATTGATGATTGGATGATGGAAGGGATCCTAAAACCTGATTTGGAGACCACCCTAGGTGACTTGTAATGTTGGTCGATCGGATTAAATCAATGATTATGATGCCTAATCCACCTTGAGATGGAAGGGGATTGATTTGGGCCAATGATGTTGAATTACAACACAAATCTGCCTCAAGATAGAAGTGGATTGATTAGGTTGAAGACAAGGATTGATTATGTAGGATAACGATCAATTTAATGCCTTGGTCAATTCGGGAGACAACTCCTAAAACAAGGTTTTAAAGGATTTTGTGTTGAGGAATAACGATGGATGCAAAGGAAAGATGTGTTGTTGAAGGTGTTTAGATCTTATGATAAGATGGATGTTCCAAATGGTGTAATGATCAATGTGAATGTGGTAAATGGGTGTTTTGGAAACATTAAACGGAGGCTTGGAATGGCCAAATGAAGGTTTGAGTTGGTCAAATGAGTGTTTAGGATGATCAAATGGTCAAATGGAGGTTTCAAGGATTCTAACGGAGGTTTAAAATGATCAAACGGGTGAAATTGGCTGTTCAGCGGGGCGTATTCGCACTTCTCCAGTAAAACTACTGAAACAGTGGGGCAAGTTCGCCCCTCTGTAGTGGAAAAGGCTAAAAATAGTGGGGCAAGTTTGCCCCTCTGTAGTGCAAAAGGATGAAATAGATGACAAGTTCGCCCCTCTGCAGTAAAAAAAGGCTGAAACAGCAAAGGACAGATTCGCCCCTCTATAGAAAATGGCTAAAACAGAGGGCAAGTTCACCCCTCTGCAGTGGAAAATGTAACTTGGTTTGGATAAGGGATTTTGGAAAGGACTTAAAATGGTTTAATGGCCGTTTGATTGATCAAAAGTTACTGGTTCTTCACAGAAAGACACTTTGAACAAGCAAAATCCTATGATTAGTGTTTAACGGGCATGGCCGACAAAGGTCTTACTCTAGGATGAACAAGGTTTCTAGGGAGTCCTCAATATACGCTTGGTACATGAGGCACAATCATGAACACCAGTCCACCACAAGCTTGAGTCAGGAGCCCCAGCAAGATACTGAAAGGTTCAGACCAACTCTTCATGTCTATCTAGGTATCACCCTAGCTTTGACATTTCGCTAATTACGATGCAACTAGATTGGGGAGCAACTTTGGCTCTCCCCCCTTTATATACCCCACCGGTACGCGTGGTTCGAATCATCCCTTGGGGTGATGAAATCCCCAAGCAGGTCCCGCTAAGAAGAAAACACTAATCATTTCCAACTACCTCCTTTGGATCCGCACAATGTGCAAAGGAGGAAGGTGAAAACAAACTAATGCCCCCTTAGGGTAAAATAAGTAAAATAGACGCAGCAAGCAGCAAATATTACTTTCCCCTACTTATACTAAGTAAATAGACAAAGCAGTAAGGAAAGACTTTTAAAAATCAGAATAAAAAGGAAGGCCCTGCAAGCAAATGTTAGTTGTTTATCTTTTTGCCCTTTTTGTGATTTGCAGCAAATCTGACTTCACTCACCAACAAACAAGATTAGTGGATTAGCGCACGAAACAACAAAAGAAAGAAGACAAACACAAAGTTCAAATGCCACTTTTTACCTTCTCAAATGTGCTGTTCAGGGCAGGTTCGCCTCTCTGCAGAAAATAGTCAGAAACAAAAAAAATGACAGGTTCACCCCTCTGCACAAAATAGTCAAAAATAACAAAGGGTAGGTTCACCCTTCTGTAGAAAATAGTCAAAAACAACAAGGCAGGTTCGCCCCTCTGCAGAAAATAGTAAAAAATAGCAAGGCAAACAGTTAGAAACAGCAGGGCAGGTTTGCCCCTCTGCAGAAAATAGTCAAAAACAGTAGGGCAAGTTTGCCCCTCTATAGAAAATAGTCAAAAATAGCAAGGCAGGTTTGCCCCTCTGTAGAAAATAGTCCAAAACAGCAAGGCAAATACTCAGAAATAGCAGGGCAGGTTCGCCCCTCTGCAAAAAATAGTCAAAAACAGCAAGGTAGGTTCGCCCCTCTGCAGAAAACAGTTTGAAATAGCAAAGCAAATAGTCAGAAACAGCAGGGCAGGTTCGCCCCTCTGCAGAAAATAGTCAAAAACAACAAGGCAGGTTCACCCCTCTGCAAAAAATAGCTGAAACAGAGGGCAAGGTCGCCCTTCTGCGGTGTCCGGGAGGGCAAGTTCGCCCCTCTGTGACCTGAATCTGTAAACAAGCTAACAACGAAAAACGTGAAAGAAAGAGACCCCTTTGTGGGTCCCACCAGGCGTGCCAAAAATGTGATCCTAATAAAATGCTACTTCCAAATGTGAGATGTTAGATAAAAACGAATAATGCAATATAAAGAAGTAACAAGATAATAGGGCACCTCAATAAGATTAGCCTAAGAAAAAGTGAAACAATGAAAAAAAGATAAACAAATTGATTGTTATTATACCTTCATGTTGCTGTCTCCTTCCTTGGTTTTCCCTTTGATGCTTTAAGAATTGTGTGCTCCTTGGATGGCAATGGATTTGAATGGATGTAAGATGCAAAATGATACTAAAATGCTATGGTAGATGAGAGCTTGAATGACAATTTTGCAAGAGTTTTGTTGCAAAAGACTTGATCCCCCAAAATGAAGGAATTGAAGGGGTATTTATAGGTTAAATTGAATTCTCTAGAGAATTCAACGGTTGGGATTGATCCAACAAAGATTAAGATGAAGGGCTATGGTGAGTTGAGGACTCACAAGCCCTCACATCTTGACATGTGGAAGGTGAGATGTCTTAGGGTGGAGTGATGTGGAAATGAGCTGGAAGAGAAGGACAAGAGGTGGAAGGGAAGTACATGAGGTGGATGAAGGACAAGTACCTTTGAGGTACCTTGGGGGATGAGAAGATTTCCTCAAAAAAGAACTTCTTGTCCCCAAGTGAGGATGAAAGAGACTTTTGAGGAATTTTAGAATTCTTCAAAAATCTCCATGGGAAAAAGGGAAATGTGTGGGAAGAATAAATGTAAATTAAAAATTTATATTTAATGGAGGATTCATTGGATAAAAGGAGGTCTCCAAAAAGTTGGAGATTTGTCACATGTGGGAGATGTGACAAGTCCAAGGTTCTAGAAACCTTGGGCACATGTAAAATGACATGTCACATTTGCATGGGGGATGAAGAGGACCTTGGGGAGATAAAAGTGAATTAAAAATTCACATGGGGAAGAGGGGAACCTTGGTTGAATAAATGTGAATTAAAAATTCACATGGGGAAGGGAGTCCATACCAAAAATGGTAAGGTACATGAGGCACAATCATGAACACCAGTCCACCACAAGCTTGAGTCAGGAGCCCCAGCAAGATACTGAAAGGTTCAGACCAACTCTTCATGTCTATCTAGGTATCACCCTAGCTTTGACATTTCGCTAATTACGATGCAACTAGATTGGGGAGCAACTTTGGCTCTCCCCCCTTTATATACCCCACCGGTACGCGTGGTTCGAATCATCCCTTGGGGTGATGAAATCCCCAAGCAGGTCCCGCTAAGAAGAAAACACTAATCATTTCCAACTACCTCCTTTGGATCCGCACAATGTGCAAAGGAGGAAGGTGAAAACAAACTAATGCCCCCTTAGGGTAAAATAAGTAAAATAGACGCAGCAAGCAGCAAATATTACTTTCCCCTACTTATACTAAGTAAATAGACAAAGCAGTAAGGAAAGACTTTTAAAAATCAGAATAAAAAGGAAGGCCCTGCAAGCAAATGTTAGTTGTTTATCTTTTTGCCCTTTTTGTGATTTGCAGCAAATCTGACTTCACTCACCAACAAACAAGATTAGTGGATTAGCGCACGAAACAACAAAAGAAAGAAGACAAACACAAAGTTCAAATGCCACTTTTTACCTTCTCAAATGTGCTGTTCAGGGCAGGTTCGCCTCTCTGCAGAAAATAGTCAGAAACAAAAAAAATGACAGGTTCACCCCTCTGCACAAAATAGTCAAAAATAACAAAGGGTAGGTTCACCCTTCTGTAGAAAATAGTCAAAAACAACAAGGCAGGTTCGCCCCTCTGCAGAAAATAGTAAAAAATAGCAAGGCAAACAGTTAGAAACAGCAGGGCAGGTTTGCCCCTCTGCAGAAAATAGTCAAAAACAGTAGGGCAAGTTTGCCCCTCTATAGAAAATAGTCAAAAATAGCAAGGCAGGTTTGCCCCTCTGTAGAAAATAGTCCAAAACAGCAAGGCAAATACTCAGAAATAGCAGGGCAGGTTCGCCCCTCTGCAAAAAATAGTCAAAAACAGCAAGGTAGGTTCGCCCCTCTGCAGAAAACAGTTTGAAATAGCAAAGCAAATAGTCAGAAACAGCAGGGCAGGTTCGCCCCTCTGCAGAAAATAGTCAAAAACAACAAGGCAGGTTCACCCCTCTGCAAAAAATAGCTGAAACAGAGGGCAAGGTCGCCCTTCTGCGGTGTCCGGGAGGGCAAGTTCGCCCCTCTGTGACCTGAATCTGTAAACAAGCTAACAACGAAAAACGTGAAAGAAAGAGACCCCTTTGTGGGTCCCACCAGGCGTGCCAAAAATGTGATCCTAATAAAATGCTACTTCCAAATGTGAGATGTTAGATAAAAACGAATAATGCAATATAAAGAAGTAACAAGATAATAGGGCACCTCAATAAGATTAGCCTAAGAAAAAGTGAAACAATGAAAAAAAGATAAACAAATTGATTGTTATTATACCTTCATGTTGTTGTCTCCTTCCTTGGTTTTCCCTTTGATGCTTTAAGAATTGTGTGCTCCTTGGATGGCAATGGATTTGAATGGATGTAAGATGCAAGATGATACTAAAATGCTATGGTAGATGAGAGCTTGAATGACAATTTTGCAAGAGTTTTGTTGCAAAAGACTTGATCCCCCAAAATGAAGGAATTGAAGGGGTATTTATAGGTTAAATTGAATTCTCTAGAGAATTCAACGGTTGGGATTGATCCAACAAAGATTAAGATGAAGGGCTATGGTGAGTTGAGGACTCACAAGCCCTCACATCTTGACATGTGGAAGGTGAGATGTCTTAGGGTGGAGTGATGTGGAAATGAGCTGGAAGAGAAGGACAAGAGGTGGAAGGGAAGTACATGAGGTGGATGAAGGACAAGTACCTTTGAGGTACCTTGGGGGATGAGAAGATTTCCTCAAAAAAGAACTTCTTGTCCCCAAGTGAGGATGAAAGAGACTTTTGAGGAATTTTAGAATTCTTCAAAAATCTCCATGGGAAAAAGGGAAATGTGTGGGAAGAATAAATGTAAATTAAAAATTTATATTTAATGGAGGATTCATTGGATAAAAGGAGGTCTCCAAAAAGTTGGAGATTTGTCACATGTGGGAGATGTGACAAGTCCAAGGTTCTAGAAACCTTGGGCACATGTAAAATGACATGTCACATTTGCATGGGGGATGAAGAGGACCTTGGGGAGATAAAAGTGAATTAAAAATTCACATGGGGAAGAGGGGAACCTTGGTTGAATAAATGTGAATTAAAAATTCACATGGGGAAGGGAGTCCATACCAAAAATGGTAAGTGGGAAGGTTAACAAGAAAAGGTAAGCTAAATATGGTTAATGATTCTGATTAAGGTTGTGCAAACACAGGATTAAAGTAATTAATGAGAAATTAGAGGCAAGTGGGAGATTATGGAGGATGTGACACTTAATCTTGACTAAGTGGTGCACATCCTAATCACAGATTAATTAATTTAATCCGGATTAGAAGAGAGTTATGGAGAATGTGACAAGGAGAGAGAAAAAGGGAGAATTAAAAAATTGGAT
This sequence comes from Sequoiadendron giganteum, assembly GCA_007115665.2. NCBI lineage: Eukaryota > Viridiplantae > Streptophyta > Pinopsida > Cupressales > Cupressaceae > Sequoiadendron > Sequoiadendron giganteum. Next base: position 524,819,031 of record CM021107.1, read on the forward strand.
TTTAATTCAAATAGGTTAAATGACTAAATTAAATAATTTTTCATGTTTATTTAATTTAGGGAAGGAAAGGGGGTAAGGTAAAGTATTTAATTTATTTAATTAGATAGTTTAGGAACCTTAGGCAGAAAATGAAATAATGATTAAATCAATTATTTAATCACTGTTAATGGAATAGATGACCAAAGTAGACGGTTTTGATCATATGGAAGTGATCAAATTTGGATGTCTACATTTTGCTCCTCTTCAAAGTATCGTTAGAATAACAGTGCTTCGAAGAAAAGAAAGTGAAGATGACTAGAAGAAGTGACCGAAAGAAGAAGCCCCAGCGTGGGGAAGAGGATATGAGTCATTCAATTAATGAGGAATGGATAAAGATGCCCCAATCGTGGAAGGTGTTGATTATGGTCGAAAAAATTGGTAAATGTGAAGGGTATGCCCCCTTGAGAGGGTGACGAGGGAAAAAGAAGGGTCCTGGGCAATATCTCGATAAGAAGAAATGGATGATATGGTTGGAAAGAGGGTGAAAAATTAGGCAACTGTGCCTTTTGAACGAAGTCAATTGGACAAACAAGGTGCAAATGGCAGCCCTGGGAAGAGAAGAGATTAATCAGAGGAAGAAAAGGGTAAATAAAAGGTAAAAAATACATTTTAAAAGTTAATATAAGGTAATTTTGAAAATTACCTCACCTCATTTGCACTGTAGCAGTTGAGAGAAGAAGAGAAAGAGCAAGGAGAAAGAAGTGAATATGCCGGGAGATAATGACATCAAGATCGTCCACCGGATAGATGAGGTTTGACGGGCGTACCGACAGCAGGATGGGCCCCACCAGGTAAGTGACAAAACCCCCCATGCATTAAATTGAAATTTTAATGCATTTTGAAATAAGTTACTAAAAAAGTAAAATATGGGTTTTGTGGGTGGGAAAAAATGAGGAAATGGGTAGGAAAAAAATTTAAAAAAAAAAGATTTTTGGAAGGGGGGAGAAGAAAAGCGTCGAGGGGCGTATATGCCCCTCCACAGGTGGAGCCACCCAGGTCGTGGGCGTAGGCACCCCGCGGCGAGGTAGACACCGCCGCTGCACCTAGCGAGGGCGTTGCAATAAATCAAATATTGTTTATAATAAAGTGATATTATTTGCAATAAAAATAATGTTGTTTATAAAAAAGGATGCTATTTGTAGCAAAACAAATGTTATTTATAAAAAAATGATGTTGTTCAAAGCAAAATAAATGCTATTTATAATAAAACAATGTTGTTTTAAGCAAAATAATTACCATTTATAACAAAATGATGTTGTTTATAACAAAAATATTAGTTTTTATAACAAAACAATGTTTTTTATAACAAAATAATGTTGTTTGTAGAAAAAAAATTACTTTTCATATCAACAAGATATTTTTATAAGTTTATAGTTACTAAACCAATATGTTACATTAATGGTTTTAGGTTTTTCTAGTGTTTGATATATTCAAGTCTCATCTCGGGACCCTTAGTTAATCAATTACTATCATGGTCAAAGATCTGAAATGACATCACTTTTATTTTCATGTTTTTATTCAAAGATCTATCATTTCGACAATAGTTGTATATAACTATACATATAAAGAAAATAACCAAATGATACTAATATTTTTCTTTGCAAGGAAATAAAACTCAAACGACATATTGGTCATTTATCAACAATAATATTTTACACATAAGCTTTGGATCAATCTTAACATGGCTTGGGTTTAAATAACCATTGTTCACTAATATAAATAAATTTATGTCACTATCGTTCTATGGAATGACCAAAAATTACTTGAATTTCATTTGGTATTTAATAGTATTGGAGGCTGAAGCCATGAATGTTGACTCTTGGATTTTTTTATTCATCCAATAAACATTATGGGTATTCATTGCATAGAATTATAGCTTACATACTAAACATGCAAGCATATGGATGGACTAATACATAATTCTATTGCAAAGACAACTACCATTGCACCAAAAGATTCACTTGTTAATTCTCGATACAACCACTAGATTTTTACAAGATCCAAGATCCAAAGGAGGCAGTTAAACCATGTCCCAAAGCCCAAGCGCCACACTATCCAATGCTGAGGAGACCAAGGGAGACACTTTGCATTAATCCCCCCCATCACAAGTGAGTGGTTCAAACCTATGACCTAGACTCTGATACCAATTGTTGCAAAGATAGTTGTCGTTGCACCAAAATATTGACCTATTAATGCTCGATAAGATGTTGAATTTATACAAGATCCAAGATCCATAGGTGGTGGTTAAACCATGTCACGAAGCTCGAGTGTCGCGTTGGCCCACACTAAGGAGACTAAGAGCGAAACCTTGCAAAAAATTCCACCATCATCCTTTGTAGATGAGGTGAAATTAAACAATAATAACACTGTGACATAGTAAAATAAACACAACAAGAAGGAATAATAATATAATTTTACAATAATGGAGCAACATAAGCCTTTCCATCACTTACTATGAAGTGGAAACAAAATTACAACAATGGCACCCATTGGTCAAAGATCGAAAGTGATGGTTCTCGCACCCATATGGTGCAGCTAACCGAAGGGATTCAATCATATAGAGTATGGTATAAAATAATATTTCGATGGAGGGTTTAGCTTCCTACACTTAGAAGGGGAAACAATGATTTAAGAATCATTTGATTTGAAATCGTAGGCTAGGTATGTGTAGGCTCATCATGGAAAAAATAGGGCCTTAAGTGGCAATGAAAATTCAAAAAATTACAGATAGGCAACTTGATGTAAAATTTTGAATATGTTATCTATATTATTTCAAAAATATGTAAGAATAGAATCTATAGAAAATTGATTGTAGTTTCTAAACTATTAGGTTTGTTTAGAAAAAAATATCTATTTGGTGAAAATTTGAAATTCCAATGTAGTAGTACTTCAATTTTAGGGAAAAAATAAGAAATAGGTGTCTGTCTCACCACCCTAACCACAATAAAATGAATAATATATTTTTAAAGATTTTAGATATAAGTAGAGGACACATGTCCCGATGTGATGTATATTTTTTTGTAATTTTTTTCCAAGTAAATATTTTATTATGAATATTTTATTACAACTTTTACAAAATATAAAAAATTGTATGTCTGACCAACTTAACTTGGTCAAAACTTCATGAATTTTTTTTTTTTAAAATCTTATAGTATGAAAAGCATAGAATGTGACACATGTTTCAATTAAAAAAATGTGATACCATTTGAAAGCTATAGATGTTTTTCAATTGACCTATCAATCAGGACTTTAGTCATAATTCAAATAGAAAATGAATAATAGTTATTTATTAAATCAAAATTAAAGCATAATTTATATTGGTAGAAAGCTGAGAATCTCCTTTAAAGACCCTTTTCATTTCATCTATTTTGGGAAAAAAAATTCATCAGCCACATGGGCCATCATATCACTTACATATCGCCAATTTTTGGCCCATCATGATCCTACACATACCCGACTATTGGTTCACCCAATTAGCTATGTGATTGGCTAAATATAATCACATGCAATAGATAGATAAAATGTGGGAACATCATAAAACTTATAGGGTACGAGATATTTGGCTTTCATGTCATTGGCGAAGCATGCGTAGAGCATGCTCAAGCAAAGGATGGCCGACATGACCTTTCTTGCAACAAAAACTATAACAAATTCAATCGAAGGAATTGCATCAAGAAAACCACTGAACAATTTTAATATGATTCAATAGAATCATCGAAATAAACAATCATATTGTGCTTAAGAATAGAAGAATCTTGAAATGCAAGCATTTAAAAGTAAAAATCATCCACTACGTGTAATTTTTGAGGATTTTTCCTCAGATTTTTCCTCAAGACTCGATGAACTAGTTATTCTCCTTCAGTTGGCTTCAATGATATGTAACCAAAATGGAAAATTTCTTTCTTTTTCCTTTTTCACAACTAAAGGGTATGTTTCAAATCTTTATGTTCATTAATGTTTAGCCACCCCGTACATCAAATTTGAATATTTTCCTTAAATTTGATTGCAAACCATGACCTCATGAGATCTTTCTCATGATTTTATTTGAATTTATATCAATATGATAGTGATAAGTTTGATTCCAATTTTTTTTAAAGGAATATAAATATATATGTATTTATGTATGTATGTATTTGTTTATAGATGTTTGTATATATATATCATCATTTAATAAGAATGAGTTTTTATTTTATATCAAACATTAATGTTTAAATGAAGTTCCTTTTCTTATCATTTAAACAAGCCTTTTCGATATACATACATTCATTTATGTGTTATGTCATGACTCATGCTATATTTTTTGTTTTAATTCTCAAGACACAACATCAAGATAGACAATTAAATAAGAATTCACATTTATTTCATTTCACAAGTCTACCTTTTTAACCATCGAATCATTTCCAATCAGATTAATATAATCTCTTATATGAATTTCAAATGTATTCATCATGCCATTTTGTGGTGTGTGCACCCAGGTTCGATCAAGCTTAGCATTTGATCTAGCTAAATAATCCTACTTCAATTATGTTCTCATACTTCAACTTGTTATCCTGCAATTTTACACACTTGCACTTACATAGTTCATCAATAATGTTCAATCATGATAAAATATGAGATAGTTCAAAATATCACAAGGTCATAAGATGGTCAACTTCTTTCAAACTTTTGAAAAATATCAAAATTTTCGTTCAACATATTGAATTTCCTCAATATTTCAATTTATCATACTATAATTTAAATGCAATAAAAATTAGGTTATGACATCTTGATAACATTTCATACCTATAAAGACACTCCATGATTTTCATAAAACCTCAACATTCTATCCATATTCATGGGTGAATTACAAAGAAGAGATAGCTAATAAATGGAGTGAGATATCGTCCTTACAATGGAGAGTGTAATATTCACATGTAGGCAAAGTAATGATCACAAGGAGAAACGGTGAGTAAAAGAAAAAAACTGAACAATAAAGGATATAGCATAAATGATGAATAAAAGCTCAACAATGTGAATAAATGAGATTTATAGATTATGAGGTGCACAACAACCTGGAATAAAACTAATTAAAATTAAAAAGCATACTTACAAACTATCTAGAACATTTAAGTCATTCAACATTATTTAATTATGAAATACTATATCTTTTTATTTGAAAATAATAAATAGTTTGTATTAGCTGAGTGAAACTTTGATGACCACCTCCACTAGCAGGTGTTGTTGACGAAGCTACAAGATTAGCATCTTCAACATCCAAAATGAGATATAAGAATACAATTAATATAATGTTTATTTATTGATGTAATATTTATAATTATTTACTAGTTACATACCTCCATAGTACATGTGGTTGTTTAATAGGGAGGTGGAAGACTAGTAAAAATTAAGTGAATGCTATGAACCTAAAATTTAATTATAACCATTCAAATGATTTAGTTAATATTGCATTTCAAAGATGAAATTTAATAAATTAAATTCAATGAACTTGATAAAATTTACCTAACTATCAAGGCCAAAAGCCTTATTAAGGAGGTTATCTGCCATCGCCATCTAATCATCTATAGATGTAACCTAGGCACCTATATCTTAACTATCTGTGGGATCATAACCCCAAGGTGACCCATAAGCTTGAAAAATAGGTGGTTGAACACTGCTCATTGAAGACTTGCATGGCTAACTATGTTCTAGAGGACTGGTATGTTGTATGAGGCTCTCGGTTAGGAAAATAACCGACTGGAATGCATGAACCTCATCAATCTCCTTCACAATATAAGGTCTAAATGCATTCTCATATGCTAGTCCAGTGAGTTCTTTTCTCGTTGGTTGTTGTGCATCAATACATGCCCCCACTTTGTCCTATGCGGAGCCCCCACCTCTACCTTAAAATTCCCACATATCAAAATAGTTTTGAATTTTATTGAGGATAAACTCACACTAGAGTTTCCTCAAAACCTATTATGGTACCTCAATGTTGTTTCATGAAGGACGGTCAAAACCATCCACCAGCTCCTCCAAAAAAAATTCTTTATCACTTGGTGGTTGCACCAATGGATAGGGTACCTCTTGTTTGAAGATGCAAAAATTCATTTGTTCCAAGGCTTGTGAATAGAGAAAACAAGCCAAATTTTGTAATTTTCTCATCTTTCACTTGTTCATAGGATAATTTATCTTAATAAAATTCTCTAAACTCACGTCTCTTGTCTAACTAACCACTTATTTTATTACTAATTGAATCTACATGTGATACTATCAATTTAATTGATTGAGAAAGGGTGGCTCTATGCAAGGTTGAGCTTGCAGGATCTTTCGACCTTCCAATTATATCATTTTTTTAATTTTTTTTTAATTTTACCCCATTAAATTTTGTGGAGCTCTTGGAGCATGTTGAGGAATTGTTGGAGGTGTTTTTTAGGGTTTTTGTTCAAGAAAGGATTTGAGAAATTAGGTGAATCAAGATTTTTAGGAGGACAAGGAGGTGCATTGTCATTTCCTAAAAATTAAATAAATTCACATCAAAAATCCTATTAAATCCACCTATTTAATAATAAATTTACATAAAAAACAATAAAATCTTACTCATTTGACCTCCCCAATTTCGAGGAAACATTTTAAAAAATATTTGGTGAAGATCCAATAAAGAAATAGAGTAGTTTGAGCCTCTTATAATGTGAGAATTCTTTTAAGGGTTTGCAAGCCATAGAGGAAATTTGAAATAGCAAAGAATAGAATGAAATAAATTTTTATTTTTGTTTATATCAACTAAAACACGCTCACATTATAACATGAGCATGTTTTGGCCTTGGTGTGATTGAGCCCAAGGCTTGGTTACACCATGCCATAACATGAAAAAATTATAACACACTTGCATTATGAATTTTTAGAAATTTGAAATTCGGGTGGACACTTTTTGCTCCCCCATATTTTTCCACCCACGCTTGTTTAGTTTTTTGATCCTATGGTAACACTTAAGAGTTGTAGGAGAGTTAAAAGATTGAAAAGGTTAGAAATAGTCACCTACTATTTTTAGTAATCTGGCCTATACAAGCACATTTGGACCTAAAAAAATACCACAAGAATATGTTAAATGCACAAGACAACTGAGAGTGGAGGGTGTGAATCAGGTTTACCTTAAAACTTCAAAAGAATGATACACATTTAGAATCACATTAACTTAATTAAATATTAATTTATTATGAAGATTTAGCATGAAAGACAAGTAACACAAAGTGAAAAAAGTCAACAACATACACAAGAGAACACAAAATTTATGTTGAAAATCCCAAGATGGGAAAAACCATGATGAATATTGGCTCACAATATAAAGTAATATCAACATTGAATACAATAGGGCTCACCGCCCAATGAAATAAAAGATCACTACCAAATTATGAAAAAATATAAAGAAGAATATTATATAGAGAAATCCATCTCAATGCAATAGAGAAATCCACCACAATATCACCAACACCTTCGTAGCTTGGCTGAACAATTATAGACATCGTCTACTCACTGCATACAACAATCTAACACATGAAAGCTCACACTACACTTCTCAAAATCACACCTTACAACTTTTCAGTCCACATCATTCACATCTCTCTTGTCTATATTCACATCCCTCAACAACTCAACTCATATTTATATTATCTTCAACCTTGAAACCATTCTCCAAGGTTGGCTATGCACATCAACAATGGAAATTCAAACTAGGTCGGCACCAAAATACTTTCGTAGTAGATACAAGTGAAATCATACTACACCATTCATTATCTAGGACCCAAATATATTTACACCACACTACAACATTCTTCTACAAAAAATAAATATCCATTGTAATTAGTGTAAACACCAAGGTTGGTCGTTACTTGTGTAAACACTATTAAACTTCTAAGTACACACTTCCTTTGATCCAAAAATAGCTTACATAAAATAGATGTCACCTAAAAAAAATCAAGAATATTCCACAAACACCCTAATATCCAAAAAAATCCTTCACAACAACTTTCACCTAAGAAATGTGCATACCTAATACACTCAAATGATTTTTCCATACATTGCAACCTCATAAACTAGCTTCTAGAACACCAAACGTCAAACAACCCTAACTGAAGAAAGATACCAACACTGTCAACACCCTTTCAGATCTAGAAGACTTGAAAGAAAATTGTAGAGAAATAAGGAGTAAAACAATATCTCCTAGACACCTCTACAATACACCGTTCACACAATGGTGAAAACAAATTCTTCTGTGTAGAGATCCAACACACCAAATTTTGAATGCAATGCCTATAAAGATCTCTTATCAACATATTTAAAATGAATAGGAAAATATTCAACCTAGAAGAAATGCAGAGCAACACTAGAACACTACTCAACCTAGAAAAATACTACAATGTATTATTTCATCTTATTATCAAATTTTTTTAGAAGCACTTGAAAACCAATCATCAGAGACACATCCTCATAACCTTTAGTATTTCCTCATCACCACCTAGACAACTCCAAATAGGATCTATACCATATATCTATAGCCAAAAGCTTATTAGTGGAACACTAGAGGTTGAAATTAGTAACTTACTAATGACAACATAGTGCAAATAATCAAAGCATGGTGAATTTGGAATATGCTGAGACAAAAGAGAAAGTGGTAGATATATTCACAAAACCACTTCCTAAGGAGAAATTTGAGCTTCTCTAGCAGAAATTGGGAGTTATATCTCTCTCCTCTTGAATCAAGAGGAAGAATATTGATAGGATCACCTTTATCTCTCTGTCACAAGAAAGTTTGGTCATCTTGTAAGTAGTAGTAATGCATCAAATCAAGCGGAGTCTATCCAGAAAATTGGTTTCTGAATTATATAGTGTTATAGAAATACATAAGGGGGAGATAAAATGACTAATTTTTTTTACCTTTTCCATTGATATCAAAGGGGGAGAAATTGAACTCAAAAATATTGCATCTTTGGGGAGAAAGTAGCTACATCTTTGGGGAGAAACTGAACTCAAAATACTTTATCTTACAAGGGAATTTACATTAATCAAAGGAGGAAAAATGTGTTCATTTGTAGTTAGCTAGTTTTGTGGCACATAAGTTTTCTATTGGCCATGAATGGCGAAATGGGAGATTGTTTAACATAGGTTGTCATTGATGTCAAAGGTTGTTAGTAGTGTGATTTATGTCAGAGGTTGTCATTGATGTAGTAATAATTTTGATGTAAAAATGAGTTCTTTTTGGTACTTAAATTATGATTATATTCCCCTTGACGTATAATTTTGAGTTGCAGAATATTTTTTGGTGCATGTTGTATGTCAAAAGTTCAATATGATCTATGCTGACAATTTTATTATTCGGATACACAATCAAGAAATATATGTTATTAGTTACTAAGGAGTGTTTACATATGACTATTATATGTTTCAAGTTTCATGTTTGCATCTATTCTCTATGATAGTGGTGATCCACAAGTTTCTACAAAAAAAAATCTGTTTAGTTCTCAATGCAAAGAGTTTCTTTGGTAATACAATTATGGTTCATAGTTTTTTAGAAAATAATTTTTTCTCTATGATTTTAGAGGAAAGTATACCTACACTTTTTCTATCATATTCTAGAGTTTCTAGAGGATATTTTCAATTTTCAGAACTATTTATGTGACAAAAGGTTCTTTGTGTCTATGTGTCAACCAATTGGATTTTAAGGCATGTGTGGTAACAACTAGTAGGATACAAAATTCAAATATTGGATTTCATGATAAGATTGGACCTACTTAAGGTTTGTGTGGTAGTGCACATTAACTTATCCTTTTGGTGATAAAGTTTTTTTGTTGACCAACCTACAACATATTTTAAGTAATTTAAATATAGGTCCATGTTGTGTCATCTTGGTTGTTTGTAGATCCCTAGCTGACATTGAAGATTTTTTATTTAATGCCATGTATATATTCAAATATTTAGATGCATTGTATAGATGTTTCTGCATGTTTGTATGAATTAGAATTATATTTGTGTGAATAAGAATTTGTTGTTGGTGAAAAATGAAGAGAAGGTGGTGAATATGAAAGGGAGAATTACATTTTAGTGTGTGTGCTAGTATCACAAGATCTTATGTGGTGATGGAACCCCTTCAAAAATTCTTGGTTCCATCATGAAGAATTGTGAAAAGTCTGGCTTGGTCCTTTGTGCTTGATTTAAGGTAATGTTCCCATCACTGTGATAGGGTTTTATAGTCATAAAACTTTCAAATTTTGGTCTAAAACCCTTGGTTGTTTTAATTTTACTTTGACTTGTCTTCCTCTTTACCAATCAATTAACTGGTCACTTGCACCATCGTACTTGTTGATTTAGTGGCCCCTAATCTTAGGTTTGAACATTAGTTGCATGGATCTTTTTCATTATCAAATTTCCCTATGGTCGAAAGATTAATCTTAAAATTTTAAATCTCAAGCCTTTGTTATGGGTTATTAGCTTGTTCACCAAGGGATTTCCCACTTCTTATAATTAACTTTTGTTGCATGTGCAAAAATTATACTTTGTATGGTTCGTCTGATCAAAGGAATCAATATCATATGTTCCCCGTATTCTTGTGCTGGTTCATTGCTTCTTATTTTATTCACACAAGTTGGCGTGCTTCGGCCATGTGTCTCATATAATGATGGACCCAGTCTCCTTGGTAAGGATAACTGGCTCTTCTTAGGGAGGATCGACGGTTGATGAAATAAAGATGCTTCCATATCTGTGTCACTCCTCGTGAGTCTGTCTTGTTTTATTCTATAATATTTAAAGGATACGAGCTAACGGGCGATGGCCATGTGGTACTATTTAAAAGTGGACATGTTCCTTCATAGGGCGCTAGGTGTTGTTTGAGGTTTGATCAACAGTATATAATGCAACACATGTCATCACTAGGGCTTCTCCCCATTCTCATGTTCATCTTCAGTAGTATGAATGGATATTCATATGGGTTGGTCGGCAATATGACACCTGTCATTGTGGTGGGACCTGTTGGGCTTCGAAGATGAAGTTTTTTTGAATGGATTGATTTCGATGGTTGATGGTAGGTGATGTGGATAAATCCTGGCTACTCCCTACAATACTATGTGGGCCCCTCCTATGTCTTGTATCTTTTGACGGGAAAGTGGGCATATGCTATGTGGAATTTCTAAAAGGGCTTGGTTGGTTTCTAATGAAGGTGTAATACTTCCAAATTTGGCCAAAAGGATACTATTTCTAAATTGTGCTATTTTCAGCTTTGTTCATTAAGGCGCATGTTTGAGATTTCATTTGTCAGTTCTATTAACCATTGATATGCATGGAATGGGTGCTAACAAAGCATGCCAGTGTAAAAATTGATATTTTGAGATCAGACTAGGATCAGTCGCCGTTGTTTTTTAAAAGATGGCATACAAGTGAAATAATTCCTTCAAGTGAGCAGGTAATAATGGCAAGAAATTATTAATTGATGCAAAGTACACACTAGATGTTTATCTACTCAAAGCTTTTCTTTTTTAAAAGGAGCATTAAAGAACAATTAAAAATTAATTATAAGTGGTTGCATGGTGATCTACTCGTTGATTCATCTTTCAAATCATGATTAATTGTCAAGATTAAAAGGATCAAGGTAGACTGTTGTTAGCTCATGTACACGAGATTTCTTTGAAAAATTAATGGTTGGCACACTGGCATGGCTCATTATAAGAAGGGTTGAGTCCCATATTTCTCATTCAGAGATTGCATTGATTTTGAGTCCAAGAAAATAATTGGTAGATGTCTTCTAGGAGGATGAATAAGTCTGGGGAGTCTATTAGGCTAGTTCAGAGGTCTATGAGACTAAGTTTTCTTGAGTCTAAGAAGAATGCTCAAGTGGATGAAGTTGATATGCAGGGAGCTCCTAACACACCAAAGGATAGAAGAGGAGGTAGAAAATTTAAGAAGTCTAGTGTTAGTAGCAACTATCACCTGAGGAACCAAACAGTTTCAGAAGAATTGGTCAACTTCAAAGGCAAGGAGTTGGTGGAATATGGAAAGAGAATAAAGAAAAGCTGCAAGTATAGTAAGGATTCTCCAAGAAGGCTCGGTTATTATAGTGAGTTTTCTAATAACCCTTCAGATAATGAGGGTGACACTAACTCAGAGGGTGATTATTATCCCCTCTCTTTGATACAATCTGATGATTACAATGAGGTGGTGGTGACGGTTCCTCTAGTTCCACCACAAGAAAGGCATGGGCTAGTATCCTCTAAGGTTAATGACTCAGAGTGATGAATTTTCCCCATTATTTTTTTCGATTACACCATAGCCATTTTCTCAAGATTGTCCTATTCAATATTCATGTGATTTGTTGTTTCTAGTGTTGATGTGGAAATTTTTTGGGCTGGTGTATAGGAGAGGTGCCAAAATTCCTAGTGTTGGGTTATGTGCATGTTTTTGCTGGGGTTGCGAGTTGAGAATCTTCTTTGGTCGACAAGAATGAAGATGTCGCTGCTACAACCGAATCTACCTTTTGAGGAGTTGGCGGGTCTACATGTAGGGGATGTGGAATGTTGCCTTTTACTCCTCCATTTTCCTCAATGCTTGCATGTAACTGACTAAGGACGCCTCAAATTTTGGTGTAGCCAATCTCAAATTTAAATAAAATAAAAATGTAATTGAGCATGATGCTTGTCACTCCCTTAGTCTATAAAAGGGATTTTTGGGCTCATTACAGTAGTCGTACTTTTGAGTTTCAATAGGGTTTTGGGTGAATGCCTATCTCAGAAAAGGAATTTTGGAAAGGATAAGGGTTAATATTATAGTAAATGGTCTTGGGGAATGATGTTTAGTATGCACCCATCTTAAATTAGTTTTATGTAAAATACTAATGTAGAAATGAATCTTTGTCCGAAAATAAATACTCTCCTCTGTATACTTCTTACAGGTTATGAATGAAAATGATAATGGTGTTATCATTTATCTTCAAATGATTATATTTGAATGTACTATTCTCTTGAATGTAAAAGTAGCGAATGTTTTTTTTAGGCATTTTTTGTTTTCCTAGTCTACAAGGAAGTATGAGGGTAGTTCATCTACCTCTAAAATTGAGTAGTTCATATATTACAGATCATTACATATTAGACTCTATTGCTCCAATTGATAAGACACTGGTCGGTTTATCAGAGAATCTAGCATGAAGAATGGGAAATAAGCACACCTAGCCTTAAACTTAAAATAAGAACATTATTATTTTAAGATCCTTGTTTAATGAATTGCATGTGGGATGGAAATATTTTGATTCATAGAAAATAATTATTCATTCACTTAAAAGATATGCCAAATCTCCAGTGGGATGAGTTTTATTTGCATTTAACCAAGAATCAATCTATTATTAATTTCATATATTTCATGAAGATGTAATTTTTGATCACCCTCCATGGGTTGACAGAGCCAAAAGTGAAGGAGTAAGGATCACAAAATCCTAGGCCGGTTGTGTTGGTCACTAACCTTACAATTTATTCATTATAAGAGTTGGAAACTTTGTAGAGAATTGTTAGGTTCTGCTAGAAAAATCACCAACATGTAGTAAGTCAGAGTGTCATTTGTGACTCTAGCACATGTATGTTCCTCATAGAAAATCAACAAGCTTTATCTGTGTAATCTAGTAGGACTAGTGTTATAGCTACTATATTGTTTCAATTTGGGATTGTTGTATCCAGTAGGTTGGTTCCTACAAATACATTAGGGGATTGGTTTCTCTGGTAGGTTTTTTTTACATCAGTGTGTAAAATTCACTTGTATATTTATGCATTGTGAGGTTGCATTTGGATAGGAGATCCAAATAGCTATTTTTTCCATATATTTTCCAATCTTGGGTATCCATGCAGATCTAGTGTTCATGTTTGTGCTTTATTATTTTATGTTTTAATTTCTTATGTGGGATTTGCTAAGAAGAATCATATATTTTTATAATTGTAGTAAATATTCAAGTTGCACGATCTGATATATTGTGTTGAAATTGAGAATTTTGATTTGATTAGATCTATTGATTCACCTCCTCTTAGTATATTATGTGGCCTTCATTTATGTATTTTAAACATCTCCTAATAGGCCCTTATCTCCTAAATTATGCATTATGAGGCCTATTTTTACTATTTTTAGATAAATTACAATCATTGAACAAATGCATTTATTTATTGTTTTACTCTCGACACCTAAAATCCTAGAAAGAAGATCTAGGACTAGGACACACTTCAACATCTAAGTCCTAATATTTTTTCAAGATCTAAATTTGAATGTGTCAATGTCAAAATTTTAGCATTTGAAATTCATTTTGTGAATGCTGGCTATCGAGATTGAATTTTTAGGAAATCGAGGAAATGCCTCTAAATACCTAGTCATTTCACAACTTGAAACTAGAAGAAGTAGAAATAAATAAGTGAAATCTTGAAGAAGCATGGGATCATTACATTCTAAAATATATATTTGACTTTATAGGATTTCAAGCTTATTTTCAGATTTGATCAAGTATTATTAAATGATTGAAGATTGATGTCAATTGAAGTGCATGATGGATTCTAGGTTTGGGAGATGCATTTGGCTATTTCCTTCAAACTAATAACTTGTTTCCTAAGTGTTCTACTTTTCAATATTCATCATTCTTGGAGTCTAAAGTAAGGTATCATTATATTTTATATTTGACCTCCTCTTAGGTAGATATTGTAATTTTCATATCAAAATCCTTTTCTAATGTAATTTAGTAGTGTTTTATGTATTTTACCTCATAAAAACCTCATATGCACATAAGCCTAGGGAACACACACTATTATCAATCAATTTTATTGGCTATTATGAAGGTAAAATTCTTGAAATAGGGCTTTGACCGAGGAAAAATATTATAGATCGACCCCCAAACATCTCATTTATAGATTTGTTGTAGGTTTAGATGCTAATATGGATATTTTTAGGGTTGGCATTGAAGAGCACATAAAGAGCTACAGGTTCAAGTTTTTAGTTCTAGAAAAGGCATACAAGGACTTTGTCACCCTTGGGTGACTCTTTCTTCTTCTCTAGACTGACACCAATATTTCATGATAGGTACACAACACTCTACCCCTCCCAAATATTCTTGCAAACCTCAATTTTAGTTTGTTAGTCATCAAGATTTTGCAATTTTTATATTAGGGAACATAGAATAATTAGGTTAATCAAATAAGATCAATTGCAATCCATTTATAAGACTCACAAAGATGTATATCTAGGTCTATTTGAATCAAATTCATGATTTAAAGTCAACCAAATCACCTTGTTTATTTGCATCCTAATGTATCTTTGAAAAAGGAGAAAAATTAATCCTAGGTTTAGACATTAAACTTGTTGATAAAATATGTCTCAACCTTGCAATTACATTAGGTATTGTTCAACTAATGATGATGGTGGGGCATGGGGGGATCCCCCACCATGGTGGTCTAGGTGGATCATCCCCCTAGATGGGGTCCAAGGGTAGTGCACCCTGGCGAAGATTTGGGGGAAATGCCCTAGAAAATAAAATTTAATTTATATTTTATTATTGTAAATCTAGTTCATTCATCATTATGTCTCATATCTAATGGCTAATATTTTATTATCTTAACTTTCCCTAGAAGGAAACCCTATTTAATGAGGGAAATGTATTATAGCTATGCATTGCGATATATTTTGAGAGTCTGGTGGTGGCCATGTTGCCTCTGAATCTTTGAGTGGTGATACTCCTATGAGAAGCTTCTTTGCAAGTATATTATAATATTTAGTTTTTTTGAATAATATATTGGGTAGATTTTAGAGTGTGGGGTTTTCCTCTCAAAATTATTTTCCCCACATAAATCATTATGTTGTGGTACCCATGATATTTTTATTTATTTTTGTTTAAGTTTTTGTAAGTGTTAAAGTCTACAATTTTTCTGCAATATTCTCCTCTCAAGATTAGTGTAGGAAGTTGTTCCAATTCCTTAGCTTCCTTACAAGTAGTATCAAAGCTTGATCACTTTTGGTAGATAGTTGTGGGTTATCGAGTTTTTTGAACTAATCAAGTTTTGAGTGGGAGCTTGTGTCGAAGACATTTTATGATCTAGTTGCAATAATTTTTAGATGAAAATTTTACCAGGTAGAATAGAGGTGGATAAATTTTCTAGAAATAATTTTGAAATGTGGGAGCTAAAGATGGAGGATTTGTTGATGGATCGAGATCTGTGGGATGTTGTTCATGAGAAGTTTTGATGGCCTAAAAATTCTACCCAGGCTGCTTAATATGATGTTATGGACCATAAAGCCAAGTGTCTAATTAGAGTGATTGGAAGACAATTTTAATTAATCTCCATGAAGAGACCTCTACACATTAACTATGGAAGAAGCTTGGTGAGATGTTTCAAGCCCAATATTTAATTAATAATATTTTCTTGACGAATAAATTGTATTCCTTGAGAATCGAAGAGGGTGGATGAATTATACACCACCTGGAAGAATTCAATATGTTGGTGGCTTAGTTGGCATCCGTTGGTGTCAAAATGGATGTGGAAGAGAATATTACAAATCTTGCTTTGTTCTTTGCTTGATTTGTGGGATTCTCTTGTTATGGATATTGGTAGTAGATTTATTATATTAAAGACTAAAGATGTGGTGGCTTCTTTTCCTTCTAAAGAGATGAGAAGGAAGGTATCCATCAGCTCTAAAGAGGCATTGAATGTTTGTGGAAGACATAAGGAAAAATGAAAGAAGAATGAGAAGCATAAAAAATCCAAGTCCAAGGGGAGATCTAAGTCTCTTGGAAAGTCCAAAATTGTTTAATACAATCATGATAAGCCTATACATGTTCATTTATAAATTATTGGCCATGGTAGATTTAAAATTAGGTTTCTTGATGGTAGAATAAGAAGGATTAGAAGTGTGTTGCATATCCATGGTTTAACATGAAATTTGTTATCTATGAGCAAACTAATGGATGCAGGTGTGCAAGTAGTATTTTCTAATGCAGGATGCAAAATGCTACTAAGAGTTGCTATGGTGGTTGATAGAGGTGTTATATATGACACATTGTATAAACTTGATGCATGCACTATTTAGTGAAATATTACTTATGTGAAAATAAATCTTGTGGAAGAAGTGAGGGTTTCACCTTCAATGGATGGTCATGGCTTTTAGGTACCGAAGGGTGCTCTTTCTTCTAAAACAAGTTACCTATATAGAATACTATGTTATGACACCAAAGACCTAGCCACATTGGAGAGAAGGGTCTAAGGAAATTGGAAAATATAAACCTTATTGAAGTTTTCTCTCATTGTAATCTTGATTGAATTTTGATTTATGTGAGCATTGCATTTATGGAAAAAAAAATTGTGTTTAGTTTTACTCTAGTTCTCATAAAACTTTATGGTGTATTGGATCTTATTCATTCTGATGTGTTTGGTCTTGTAGATGTTCCTTCAATTAGTAAATCCACATATTATTTTTCATTTATTGATGATTATAGTAGAAGGACATGGGTATTTTTTTTAAAGAGTAAATCTAAATTTTTTAGTCAATTTAAAGAATTTAAAGCAATGTTTGAGTTGTAGACTAGAAAGAAAATAAAATGTGTGAGGATTGATAATGGTATTTAATTTTTCTCTAATAATTTTAATAGATATTTTAAATATTGTGGTGTGCATAGACAAAATACAAATTCGTATTCTCCACAACAAAATGGAGTTTTAGAAAGAATGAGCAGGATAGTGATGGAGAAGGCTAGGAGTATGTTGAGTGGTGTGGGTCTAGAACAAAGGTTTTGGGCTAAAGTTGTTGCCACTACTTGTTACTTGATTAACAAGTATCCTACAATAGCTTTGGTTGATAAGACATCGATAGAGGCATGGTCGAGACACAAGCCTTCATGAAGGCATCTTAGAGTTTTTGGTTATGAGGAATATGCACACGTGCCAAAGGAGAAAGTAAAAGTGTTGTAGAACAAGGCTATGCAATGTCTCTTCATCAGCTACAGTTATGGTGTGAAAGGATACAAGATTTGGTAGGATTTGGGATCATGTTACACAAAAGGTCATACATAGTAGAAGTGATATTTTTAGAGAAACTAAGCCTTCTTCTATTACATTGCAGCTAGAACAAAGTAAATTGGAAGATGTGATTTAATTTCCTTCTACACCTAAGAAAGTTGAATTGAGGCCCATGGATAGACAAGAAGTTAAGGAGATCTCATTTAGCTCTGAATCTTTAGAAGAGGAGGAATAACCTCCAACTCACCTTGTTCATAAGTCTACAAGGCATAGAGAACCACCTGAAATGTATTTTTGCTTTGAATACTAACATGGATGAATACATATTTATAGAAGATGCATTAGGTATGAATGATGTAGAATCTTGGAAGTTTTCCATGAATGAAGAAATGATAGCTTTGATAAATAATGATACATGGAATCTTGTACCATTTCCTAAAGGAAGAAAACATGTTGGTTGCAAATGGGTGTTCAAGATGAAAGTATTGTGAAATACAAAGTAAGGTTTGTTGCAATAGGTTACTCTCAAGTTGAGGGTGTTGATTATGGTTAGATATTTTTTCCTATTGTAAAAATGATATCCATTAGATTTTTTATTTCTATTGTTATTGCTTATGATTTAGAGGTTGAGCAAATGGATGTGAAAATTGCTTTCCTTCATGGTGACTTGGAGGAGCTTATTTATATGACACAACTAGAGCTCTACATGGTGAAAGGTAAAAATAAATTGGTTTGCAAATTGAACAAATCTTTGTATGGTTTTAAAAAATTCCTAAGATGTGGTACTAGAACATTGATACACATGTGTTGAGTTTGGGTTTTGAGCATTCTAAATCAGATCATTGTGTTTTTTATAAAAATGCTGATGATTATTTCCTATTTATTGCATTATATGTTGATGATATGTTATTCATTAGTAAAGAGAAAGGTATGATTTTAGAACTGAAATCTCAAATTGCTACTAAGTTTGAAATGAAAGATCTTGGTTAAGCTAAACACATTCTTGGGATGGAAATTAGAAGAGATAGAGTGAAAAAAAAGGTATGGCTTGGTGAAAGTAAGTATGTCAATTAAAATTTATAGAGGTTTGATATGCAAGATTATAGAGCATTATGTGTTCTTGTTTTAGCTAGAAAAAAGTTATCTATTTTAGATTGTCCAACATCCACATCAGAGATGGAAGACATGAGTAAAGTGCCTTATCATAGTATAGTTGGATGTTTGATATATGATATGGTGTGTACTACACCAAATATTACCCAAGTAATGGGATTTATTTCTAGATATGGGCAAGTGCATGGAAATGGGTAGCAATTTCGTGGACAACTTACTTTTTCATCCCGAAATAGAAAAAATGCGAACACGTTATAGTAAAATGCACTTGCGTTATGGCTTGGTAATGAACGAGCCTAGGATCGGTCATTACCGAGCCTAACATGGGTGTTTTAAAATGTGAGGGCATTATAACACGCTCGCGTTATGGTTTAAATTTCAAAAAATGTGAGCATTTTGAGTTCAAAAATGCGCACATTTTTTGAAATAAAAAAAATATTTCCAAAATGCGAGCGTGTTATAACACGCTCGTGTTTTGGTCTACATTGAAAATATTTTCTTCTCTTTCTCTATTCTCTTTCTTCTTGTTATCTTTTAGGAAAACTATATACATGAAATAAACATTTAAGTATAAGTATAAGTATAAGTTGACATTTATATATGGATATTTACTTTCTTATACTTATACTTATACTTATATATATGTCAACTTATACTTATACTTATACTTATACTTTAAGTTATATTTCATGTATATACTTCTAGGATGTTTGAGAGTGGTTTCAGATCTCTAGGAGTTATAATGCAAATTCTAGTTTTTGGAAGATCTTTAAAATTTCAAATAGTCAAATTTTAGTAATCAGCATGTCAAATTTTAGTAATCAGGAGGTTAGATTTTAGTAGTCAACAAGTTCTATCATCTCTCTCTCAATCTCTCCTTCTCTCTACTTTTTATCTCTCCACTCCCTCTCTCTCTCCCTTCCTCCCTCTCTCCCCTCTCTCTCTTCTAGTTTTTGGAAGATCTCACAAATTTCAAACTTAGTCAAATTTCAATAATCAGGAGGTCAAATTTCAATAATTAGAAAATTGTATTATTTCTCTCTCTATCTCATTTTTATCCCTTACACTCTAGACCTCTCTCTCCCTTGATCTCAAGAAATATCTCTCTCTGTCTCTGTCTCCTTTTACCTCTAATTCTCTCTACCTCACTTATCTCTCCCTCTCCCACCTTCCCTCTCTACTTGTCTCTATCTCCCTCCCCCCCTCTCTCTCTCTCTACCTACCTACCTTTCCCTCCATAATGCCCTACCACTATCTCTATTTCTCTCTAGCTAACCTCTCTCTCACCTCCATCTCTCTCCATCCATACTTCTCTCTCCCTCTCTTCTTCCCTATCTACTCTCTATCTCCCATCTCTCTTTACCTAATTCTACATCCATCAAACCTTACCACTCTCTCTACACCTCTCCCTCCATCCCTCATTCCCTCTCTACTTCTCTCTATCTCACCTCTCTCTCTACCTCTCCTTCCATCTCTACTTACCTTTATCTCCTCTCTCCTTCTCTCTACCTACCTCTCCTTCAAACACTCTTTATTTCTCTCTATCTCACCTCTCTCTCCCTCACTACATTTCTCTCCATCTCTCCCTCCCTCTCTACATATATATATCCCTCTCCCTCTCTACCTAGCTCTCCATCCATCACAACCTACCACTCTCTCTCCATTACTCTCTATCTAACCTCCCACTCTCTCCATCCATACCTCTCCCTCTCCTTCCCTCTCTACTCTCTACCTCCCTAATCCTTCTCTACCTACTTCTCCATCCATCACTCCCTTAAATTCTCTCTACACCTCTCTATATTTCTTCTCTCCCTCCCTCCCTCATTCCCTCTCTACTCTCTCTCTACCTCTCCTTCACTCTCTAATTATCTTTATCTCCCCTATCCCTCTCTCTCTCTCACTAGATGTCTCCCTCCCTATCTTTTCCCTATCTACTCTCTATCTCTCCTCTCCCTCCCTCTACCTCTTTGTCTCTCTCTCTCTCACTCCTCCCTTACTCTCTTTCTCTCTCACTCTCTCCTCTTTATCTCACCATTCTCTCTTTCCCTCTTTGTAACTCTCCACTTCTCTATATGTCACCATTCTATCTCTACATATATTTATCTGACCTATCCCTCTTTACCTCTCCCTTCCTCCCCTCTCTCACCCACCCTCCCTCCTTCCCTCTATCTCTATCTCTCTCTACTTCTCTCTATCTCACCTATCCCTCTCTAGCTGCATATCCCTCCATCACTCCCTACCACACTCTCTCTATTGCTCTCTATCTCACCTCTCTCTCACCTCCCTCTCTCCCCCTCCATACCTCTCCCTCTAATTCACTCTACTCTCTATCTCCCTAATACCTCTCTACCTACCTCTCCATCCATAACTCCCCACCACTCTCTCTATACCTCTCTATATCGATTCTCTCCCTCCCTTATTCTCTCTCTACTTATCTCTACCTCTTTGTCTTTCTCTAATTATCTAAGTTATCTCCCCTAGCCCTCTCTCTCTCTCACTAGATATCTCTCTCCCTACCTTTTCCCCTATCTACTCTCTATCTCTCCTCTCCCTCCCTCTCCCTTTACCTCTCTCTCTCACTCTCTCTCACTCCTCCCTCACCCTCTTTCTCTCTCACTCTCTCCTCTCTATCTCACCATTCTCTCTTTCCCTCTCTATAACTCTCTCCTTCTCTATATGTCACCATTCTCTCTCTACTTATCTTTATCTCACATATCCCTCTTTACCTCTCCCTTCCTCCCCTCTCTTGCCCACCCTCCCTCCTTCCCTCTATCTCTATCTCTCTCTACTTCTCTCTATCTCACCTATCCCTCTCTACCTGCATATCCCTCTATCACTCCCTACCAAACTATCTTTATTTCTCTCTATCTCACCTCTCTCTCACCTCCCTCTCTCTCCCTCCATACCTCTCCCTCCATCTATACTTCCTTATCTACTCTTTATCTCTCATGTATCTCTACCTCTCCTTCCCTCTCTACTTATCTTTATCTCCTCTTTCCCTCCCAACCTCTCTCTCTCTCTCCCCAATCCCTCCCTCCCCCTATTTCTCTCTCCCCCTATGAGGGTTGAGAGTGTAAGGTTTAGTGTTTAAGGTATAGGGTTGAGGTTATAGGGTTAATTGTATAGGGAATAAGGTTTAGGGTTTAGGATATTAGGTATAAAGTTGAGGGTATATGGTATAGGGATGATGGATGAGGGTTTAGGGTTTAAGGTATAGGGTTGAGGGTCGAGGGTTGAGGGTTGAGGGTTGAGGGATAGTGTTTAGGTTTGAGGGTATAAGGTTATGTGTATAGGGTATATGGATTATGGTTTAGGATATTGGGTATATAGTTGAGGGTATTGGGTTGAGGATATTAGGTTTAGGGTTGATGGTTTAGGTTTTAGGATTTATGTAAAAGTTTAATGGTTGAGGATTGAGGTATAATGTTCAAGTTTAAGGGTATGAGGTTAAGTGTATAGGGTATAGGGATTAGGGTTTAGGTTGTAGGTTTAAGGTTATAAGGTATAGGGTTAAGACTTGAGATTGTAGGGTTTTCTTTTTAAGTATAGGGTTGAGGGATAATGTTTATGGTTTAGGGTATAAGGTTGAGGATGTAGGGTAAAGAGATGAGGCTTGAGGGTTGGGGGATAGTGTTCAAGGTTGAGGGTATAGGGCTAAGTGTATAGGGTATAGGGATTAGGGTTTAGAATAATGGGTATAGGGTTGAGGGTATAGGGTATAGGGATTAGGGTTTAGAATAATGGGTATAGGGTTGAGGGTATTGGGTTTTAGATTGAGGTTTAGGGTTTAGGGTTTAGGGTTTAAGTATAGGGTTTGGGGATGATGTTCAAGGCTTAGGTTATAAGGTTGAGTGTATAGGGTATAAGGATGACGGTTGAGGTATAGTGTTCAAGGTTGGGGGTGTAGGGTTAATTATATAGAGTATAGGGATTAGGGATTAGAATATTCGGTATAGGGTTGAGGGTATTGGGTTTAAGGTTTAGGGTATAAGGTTTTATGTAGGATTTAGTGTTTAATTATAGGGTTCAGGGTTCAGGGATAATATTTAGGGTTTAGGGTATATGGTATAGGGATGAGGATTTAGAGTGTAGGGTTTATGGTTTAAGGTATAGGATTGAAGGTATAAGGTTAAGTTTATAGGGTATAGGGATTAGGGCTTAGGATATTAGGTATAAAGTTGATGGCATTAGGTTGATGGTTTAAGGTTAAGTGTATAGGGTATAGAGATTAAGGTTTAGGGGAGAGAGAGAGATCTAAGAGAGGGTGAAATTGGCAAATATATTACCAATTTCACCGAATTAGCAAGCTAGTGGGCCCACTAGCTTGCCAATTCGGTGAAATTGGCAAC
>CM021107.1:524842621-524904819 GCA_007115665.2 Sequoiadendron giganteum
TTATATCTTGCTTTGGGAATTCCCGAACCTTGGGCTTGGTATTTGCCTTGGAATACCAACCCAAAGGCTTGGAGGGCATTCCCAATGACCAGAGACATGTTTTTAAAAAATCTTCCATATTTCACATAATCGAGTTCATGCTCATCGTCAAGATTGCACGTGGTTCAACATCAAAAAAATCAAGCACATGGGTAATGTTGGGTTCTCTCTTAGCTATCCAACAATGTAATTTTTTTCACTTTCTGAAAATATTAAGCCTTTCATCCATAATTTATTTTATTTGTATGTCTTTTTTTTGCCAAAAAGTAGTGTTTGATAATTTTTTCGTTATAAATTAACCGTTAATCCATTTTTCAAATAAATTATTTTTTTAGAAACTAGACTCCATTCTACAAATTTTAAAAAATAAATAAAAATAAATTCAATTAGTTTCCAAAATTTGTAGGGGTAGGACGGCCAAAATTCTATTTTCCAGAAAATGTCCACTTCGAAAATTAGTAAAAAATTAAATATTCATTAAAAAATTATCAGAAAAATTGTGCATCAACTACATACTGTTAACTAACTTCTGATCATTGTGATTTTAAAAATACTAAAAAAAAGTTCACTGTATGAGGGTCGTACAAGAGTTGCTATGCTATGTTTTTCTGACAAAAGCAACACCAATTTGTGTACGACCCTCATTTGAACCCCTTAATCTCAACCATTTTCAAATTAAATTAGTAGTTTAGAAAGTAGACTCAGAGAAATTGAATCCTTTTTTTTGTTCCATCTCAAAATTATGAGTGTAAGTATCCTCAATTTCACGTCCAAGGTCAATATTTCCTGATTTCAGAAAACGTTGTCCACTTAAGTCCCCTTTTTGGGAACCATCTTGGTGCACTTACCCATATATGTCTAATCCTAGTAGAGTTCATCAGAATACAACTAAAATATTCTTTAGATATTTACATGGTACTTTAGATTATTCCTTATGTTATCACAATAATATGATTGAAGATGAAATTTCCCTTGATATTCATGGTTATGTGGATTTAGTCTGGGTAGGTGATGTTGACAGCAGAAGATCCACTAGTGCTTATGTGTTTACTATATTTGGTGGTGCAATTAGCTATATGAGTAAGTATCAAACTATGGTTGCTTTATCCACTACCAAATTAGAGTATATGACAGCTACTCATGCTTGTAAAGAAGACATTTGCCTTGAGAGAGTTTTTTCAGATATTGGAATAAAAAAAATTGCAATGAAAAATTATTGTGACAGTTAGAGTATAATATGTCTAGCCAAGAACACAACATTTCATGCCAACACCAATCACATTGATGTACAATATCATTTAATTAGAGATATGGTAAAAGATGGTAGGGTGAAGCTACTTAAGGTACATACTTTGATGAATGTTGTTGATTATTTAACTAATCATTTGAGAATAGAGAAGTTCAAATGGTGTTCATAGAATATGGGTCATTCATCCCCTAGAAATTTAAGAGATGATGAGGACACCGTTCTATTTTCATTGCAAGGTGTTCAAAAAGTGGGAGATTGTTTGAGAAAATGTGTCTCAACCTTGCAATTTCATAAGGTATTATTGATACATAAGGTACTGTTTAGCCAATGACGATGGAGGGGTGTTGGGGGATTTCCCCCCATGAGGGGTCAAGAGGGATCATCCCCCAGACTGGGGTCCATGGGTAGCATGCCCTGGTGGGGGCTTGGGGGAAGCACCCTTGAAAGGAAAAAATTATTTATACTTTATTATTGTAAATCTGGACCATTCATCATTATGTCTCATATTTGATGATTGATATTTTATTAGCTTGACTTTCCCTAGAAGGAATCCCTAATTTATGAGGGAATTTTATTACAGATGTGTATTGTGATGTATTCTAAGAGTCTAATAGTGGTTGTGTTGCCTCTGAATCTTTGAGTGGTGATACTCCTATGAGAATTTTTTTCTGCATCTATATTGTAATCTTTGTGATTATTGAATAATATATTGGGTGGCTTTTAGAGTGTGGGTTTTTTTCTCCCGAAAGGTTTTTCCGCATGTAAATCATCATTTTGTGGTATGTATAATATTTATCTTTATTTCTATTTAAAATTATGTAACTATTAAAGATCTGTAAAAGTTTCACATTATTATCCTCTCAAGATTAGTGTAGGAATTTTTTTTCTACCTTAGTTTCCTTACAAAACATAGGAAGCCAAATATTGACAATATGGAAAATGCTAATACCAAATTTTCTACCAAAAATCTTAAGGGTGGGTTTGGCAAGGCCCATGCCAGTGCAGTGGAGGGGCTCTACAAGCTAAAAGCCACTCAAGCTGCCACAACTCCCTCTATCACTAAGTTGAAAAAATCTAAGAAGAAATGCATGCAGGTTGCGACTGTTAAAGATGGCAAGGGTAACAATGTGGTTAGGAAAGATTCTGGAGGGGATATGGTTGTAGGGAATACGGAGATGACTGGAGGGGAAAGTGCTCGGAGGAGATCTAGGAGGCTGGCAAAGAACAACAAGAAGAGGTTAATCATTGAGGATTCGAAGGAGGAGCAGTCAGACAACAAGGGTTATAAGGAAGAAGAGTCTAAAGATATTGAAGAAGATATGGTGGAAAGGAACCCGCTTAAATCGGTGGACAACAAGCTCCCTTTTGTTGGCTCTGGCTCATACTCTTCGCAGCCGCTGGTGGATAAGCCTTGAGGCTTGGGATGCTATGGATGCTGGGGTGGATTCAGACAAGGTGGCGAAGAGATTGGACACTCTGGACAAAAGATTTTGGGTGTTGACTCGCTTTACCATGAAACTGGGTCACTTTGTTATGAGTACTCTATATAATGCCATTAAAGAGGAAATGGAGGGGAACAATAGCCAGGAAAACAAAGAGTGGGGGGGAGACGAGGTGGTGGACCTTCTGATTAAGAACTAGGACAATGCTAGTTAGTTGCTCCTAGTGCTGATCTGTCGGCTGTTTCTCGGCTATTGATGTGCTGCCTTTAGGCTGCCTCTAGTTTTTCCTATTTTTTCTGGTTATGTTAGTTGTTTAAGACTTGTCCTTTTTTGGCCCTAGTGGCTCGTTGTGTTGGGTACAACACCTTGTAAATGTTGTTTAACTTTTCAAAAACATAGGTTCCCTTTTTCTATGTTACACTTATCTTATCTAATGTTATTTAGTTCTTATGCCCTAGGCAATTTCATGTTTATTGTCCCATGGTATAAGATAAATAAACTTGTCATAATATTTTCTAGTCCTGTATCTAACCTTAGCTATATAACCAAGGGGTTCTTAGGTGTAAATCAATTTAGTTATAATCTACCATTTGCATCCTTTGAAAGAATAGAATTATTAACTCATAACTAATCTCTCTTATAATTTTATAGATTTTCTTAGATCTTGGGTGACTAGAATATTTAGCCAAATATTATATAGTATAGAGGTTTCTATGCCAACTCTTGCACCCTTAAATCAATTCCAAATTTCCAACCCCCCTTCCAAGAATCTAAAAATTGCCTCAACCCAAGCCATTATGATACTCATTCATTGCGACATAATGTTATGTTGTTATTAGGATAACACAAATATCACCATTAACCAAAATGGAGCATGAACACCATGACTTGGTGCAACAATAGTTAGAATTGGTGAGAATATTGTTTTTTTATCAGATTTTTAATCAATCCTTATGGTTAATCAAATGTTGCATAAAGGCAAAAAAAAGGGTTGAATTAGTTTTTCTTGTTTATGCATATTTATACATATAAGTGCATAAAATTTTAAAAATACAGTAGCATGTGCATACCTTCTATAAGAGACACCATTGATAAAGACATAGTTTATTGGATGGGTTGTGCAAGTTGCCTTAATATTGCATAATAAGATGGAAAATAATAAATGGTCAGGAAATTTTTAAAGAATTTGAGAATAAATATGAGATACTTTCCACAAAATAAGTTAAGGTTATATTCCCAATGAGTAGATATTAAATTTTCCTCCATCCCAAAGAATATTTTTCAACTTCCCATAAAACTTGTTTGTAGAAAAATTACTAACTAATTTGTAGAAGATGAACATAAACACATCTTTCATATCTTGGGAGATGCATAATCTAGAAAACAATAACACATATCCCATAAAAACCTTAAGTAGTGGGAATTTTCCCTACAATCAAACTTCAAAGTTGAATACATAACCATATATTTATGTCACGTCCCATTTCATTTGGCTAATACCATGCAATCTACATTTTCTCATAGATAGAAATTAAAACATTAACATTTGTAGTTATTTTTTTCCCAATAATTTCCACTAATGCACATCAACCAAAAATAAAATTTTGGAAATATATGTTTGATATTGTAGTTGTGCCACATTATTGGTCAATATTTTTTACTATTTTTAACTAAAATTTTCAAAGATTGGAGAAAAAAATAAGTAAAAATTGTGCTTCAAGGAAAAATAGCTAGAAAATTTTGATAAATACAATAACGTTAGGGAGTGGCTTTACTTTTTGGTCCTATATGAATTTTTAAATGAAACTTATATAAATCTTAAACATTAGTAATTCTTTGAAATATCTTAGTTTTCATTGTTCAATGAATGCTAATAGGAGTGTTGCAATCATTGTAGTCCAAGGGCCACATTTTTTTGAATAGTTCACCTACACGAAATATATGCTTTCACATTTTGTCGACATATTAACAAGGGCACGTGCACTAATATATGACAAAATCTAGGTGTTTGATTATGCTTTGAGCCTTTGCATTATTATATACAATCAATTCTACAAAGAATAATTTGACACTATTATTCCATCTCCTTTTGTTGAAGAATTTGTCAATAGCTTTCATTCTTTGTGTATGCTTTTACTTTTAAAGGAGAACTTGGAACCCTAAGAATATGCCACACCCCACTCTATTTGAACAAATTCCATACACTAAATATCTATTAATAAATAGAAATGAAAACATTAGAATTTGGATATAATTTTCCACATAATCTAATCTTTGACCCACAACAACCATAATAAAACTTGAGAAATATATGTTTGATATTGTAAATAGACATTCCATTGATCTGATTTTTTCACTATTTTCAACTTATTGAAAATTTAGAATCCTCAAACAAAAGACAAATAGAGAATTGCATTTATAAAAAAATAAATAAACAAAATTTAATAAGAGAAAGGGTTTACATTTTTAAGCCTACATGAGTTTTTGAAGTCTTTGCAAAACTTTCTGAAGCTATTTCAATTTGCACGATTTAGGTTAGAATTTTATTATAGGTCTTAGATTCACTTCAATCCTTTTCCCACACAAGTAAAGGTACGAGCCAAAACATATACATGATTTTTTCTGGTCTATCCATAAGAAAAAGAGATAAAAAATATGAGGGAATAAATTATCTGTTTCTGTACGGCAATCCTTTTTCTATCACTTCAAAGATATAATTGCAATCTAAAGTTGTATTCCATTCCCTTCCACTGGCACACCTTTATGAACTAATATTCTTTTTCTTTCCTTATATAGCCAAAACAAAAGAGATAAAAAAAGATGAGGGAATAAATTATCTGTTTCTGTACGACAATCTTTTTTCTATCACTTCAAAGAAATAATTGCAATCTAAAGTTGTATTCCATTCCCTTCCACTGGCACACCTTTGTGAACTAATATTCTTTTTCTTTCCTTATATAAACACCACGAAACCTCAAACCACAAACACAACACATGCACATTTCTATTGCTCATTACTTTGTGCGTCTTATTTTCTAAGCTATAAGCAACTATGGCATCCTGCCAGCAGTATGATAGTGAGCAACAGAACTCACAGGAGCAGACTGTGACGGTCCACTGTAAGGCTTATCCTACAAAGATTCTGGGCATCAAAGATGGTAGTGTAAAGCTTGTCGAGTTATCTCAAGTATATATACATTGTCTATACCACAATTGTGTTGTATTGGAATTTATGTGTATAAGTTGAAATGTATTTAAAAGTCTTACTTTACCGTGCTTGTATGTACAGTTTCTCGATCAAGTTGAAGTTAAATGAGAGAAAGTTGATGTTAAAGTTGCGTGAGCTCAAGTCTTTCTCCTCTTGAACAAGGACAAGAACAAGGCCCTTGCTCATGACAAGGCAGGTCAGCAGGTATATATAATTTTTTTCTTTTTCTTTTGAGAAATTGTCTTAGAGCCTATTGTTGTTGTGAGTCTTTGAATGAACCGTAAAGATTTTTGTTTTTGTGGTAAATTTAAAGAAAAAATTTATTAAAACATTTTTTACAACTTTTCATCAATGTTTTACATGACATTTTATAAAACATTATTATTTTTTGATCTAAAGTATTCTTCAGTTATACATCAATATTTATGTCTAGCATGACTTTTGATGATAAAATGTGGTTGTTTGTCGGCAGGTTTCTTTGGTTGACTATAAGTATGATGAGCATGTTTCTCCTCAGCTGAAGATGCTCTGGAGTCAGCTTGGTGAGTTTAAACCCATATCTTCGGCACGTGTCATTATTGATGAGGGTACCCATACCTACGTGAATTTGGATGTAAACCAAAGTGGTGATAGCACTGAAGTTGTGGTGAACCCGCCGAGTGAAAAGAAAAGTCAGCTCTGGAAGATCTGTACCTTCGTCCCTGTATGATGCAACTAAAAGGATTATCATGATATGCTAAAAGTATGTTATCTTTATATATACTTAGTCTGTAACTTTTAAGTGTGGAGATCAGCAGTATATTATGCGTTTTGCATGGATCTATCTGATCTTATAAATAAAGAACTTCTGTAGTTTATCGTATCTGGTTTTTATTTCTATTTGTGGCAGGCTTTTTATTTTAGATGGAAATTAAACTAGTTGATAGCATTATAATTTTCTATTAATTAAAACTTAAATCAAAAAATATTCTATTCAGATAAGGAATGTTTTTTTAATTTATCTTTGGAAGTAATTAAAGTAATAATTAATTTTTTTTTAAACATAATAAAGTGTAAGCAACTTAAACAAGAGGTATATGTAGTAAAGAAGTTTCCAAGTCAATTTATCAAAGGCTTTGGACATATCTAATTTGATAATCATTCTAGAATAATAGTCAAATTTTGAGAGATTGAATGTTTTTCCAGGAGTAGGTGGATTTGCAAGGTCTACTTTACTCTGAAGCATTCTCATGAGGTCAAACACAATGATAAAAAATCTAAACAATATATAAGGTATATAGAAATAAATGTCTTGTGGGCTTTGAAAAGGGGTCTTTTAAACCAAATTGGCATCTAGCATGGTCATGACTTAAAAAGTAACCAATATTATTATACCCTTATTGTACCATATCCTTTACTGAACCCTAATTTAAGCCTAACCCTACCACTTACCATAGCCCTAACCTTAGCTCCAAGTTTTATTCTGGATTAATAATTTGAATCCTAACTTAACATTAACCCTAATCCTAATTAAACAATAATCAGAACCCTAATTAAATCCTAATTGAACCCTATTTGAACCTTAATCTAAATGAACCCTAACCCTAACCCCAATTGAACCATAAACCTAACTCTAATTAAACCTTAATTGTAAACTTAACGAAAATAAGCCTAATTGAACCTTAACCCTAACCCCAATTGAACCATAAACCTAACTCTAATTAAACCTTAATTGTAAACTTAACGAAAATAAGCCTAATTGAACCCTAACCCTAACTCTCATCGAACCTTTTGTTACAGTTCAATTAGTGTTTAATTAGCATTCTTGGATGAAGATTAAGGTTAGGTTAGGGTTAGAGTTGTGAATATCTTAATATTAGCTTATAAATTTTCCCCTAACTATAATCATAATTGAATCCTGACCCTAATCCTAACCCTAACACTAACCATAATTAAATTCTTACTCTAACCCTAAGTGTAATTAAATCCTATTGTTATGGTTGAATTAGGGTTAGGTTTAGGGTTCAATTAGAGTTCTAATATAAATCTTTGGGTTAAGGTTATTTATTTCTTATATTAGTTTATAAATTTGAGATTAATGATAAATATATTAAACAAAGAAAATTTAGTATATTATTCATATGTGAAATTAAGTACTATTAGGGTTACAATTATTAATGTCTTAACTTTAGTTTATAAATTCAACATTAATGAAAAATATTACAAACAAAAATAAGTATTTTAACCTAGAATTTTATTTATACGTGAAATGAAGTATTATTAGACTTAGAATTATGAATCATAAAAGAAATTTAATCAAATCACAACAATATTTGTAAAGCTTAGAATTAATTATAAAATTAAACTAAATTTTAATTTCTAAAATTCATATAGTATTTATTATCTAGTTTTGAAAATAATCATTTAAATTATAGTAATTATCTACTACAAATAAATTAAATTAAAACAAAATTTTATTTTTAAAATAATTCAACAATTATTATTTATAATTTTAGAATAAATTTTTTCTTTGCATCCAAATTATTTTATTTTCTAAAATTACATTAAATTATAACTTCAAAAAATAAAAAAATATTTTGCATGCCTACTTTTGTATTTTTTATTTCAATTAGGTATATTGTTTTTTAAATTTGAATAACCAATCATTTTTTAAATTAATAATCAAATCACCACAATGTGTGTGTATATATATATATAGATAACAAAAAAATAAGTATTTTAATCTAGAATTTTATTTCTATGTGAAATGAAATATTATTAAGGTAAAAATCATTAATCATATAAAAAAATTAAATCAACAAAATATTTTTAAAGCTTAGAATTAATTTAAATTTAAATTTTGAAATTTTTAAAGTATTTATTATCTATTTTTTAAAAGAATCACTTAAATTATATTAATTATTCAATACAAATAAATTAAATAAAACTACATCATATCTAATGTATATGTTTATACATATGTAAAGGTCTGATTTGGTGTATGTGGGGATTATTTGCAATGCATACAATGTAAAAGGTGAAGTGGTATATCTATAATGGTTCATCATTCTACTATATTTAATATAATTAAATAAAACTAAATATTATTTTCAAAATAATTCAACAATAATTAATTATAATTTGAGAATAAATTAAAAAATGAATATATATATATATATATATATATAAGTAACCTTTTTAATTTCTTTGCATCCAAGTGATTTCATTTTCTAAAATCATATTAAATTCTTTGCATTGTGAGATGTGAGATTAAAATAATAATTTAAGAGTAAATGTTCAAAACGATCATTTATTCTATTTTTATATTTTATCTATATATATATATATATATAGCAAAAAAAAACTTATAAATGTCAATATTAGAGTAAAAATCAAAACAACAATTAAAAGAAAATGTTAAGAGATTTTATATTTTATGAATTATCTCAAGAAAATGTCCATTAAAAATATTGTACTTTATTGAATGGTGATCATATAAACAAGTAAATAAATGAATGAATAGAATGAAAAATATAAGTTTACAAATTTTGAAGAGTTAAAAAAAATTCTTAAAAATTGCTAAATATTTTCTTATTATGGTCTTTGTGGAAAAAAACCTTGAAAAGTTGCGATAAAAAGTTTATGCTTCTTGAAAATCTGCCCTCATCACTCAAAGTTTTGTAGCCAATAAAATTGAAGAAAAATAATTTTTAAAATTTCAACAGTTAAAAATCTTGCATATTTACTTTAACTATATACAAACATTTGTCAAATAGAACATAAAAATGGTCTCTCATTCATTTAAAAAATAAAAATAAATCACTCCACCTCCCAAAAAAATCACTTTTGATCCATTAAAAAACTTTATTTTATCAAATAAAAAATTGCAACAACACAAATGGCTGCTCATAACACAATGTGTAACTGACCAATCATAATCACAATCTCCTATTAACTCTATGGGATTTGAAATGCACAGTCCTCCACACACTCCCTAGTAGATACATGTATTTACTTCATTTCTTGTAGGTACCTGCACAATTAAATACTAGTGTAAGGCTCCTCAAATAAACATCAAGTTAAAATATAATGCAGAATTCAATCATATCATCTTTAAAAACCAACGTAACTAACAACTATAAATTCAAATTTGAAACATAGCAATCAAATTGAATTCAGGGTATGTGCAGGATCATGATGGGCCAAAAAGTGGCGATATGTAAGCCATATGATGGCCCATGTGGCTGATGACTTTTTTTTACCCAAAATTGATGAAACGAAAAGGGTTTTTAGAGGAGATTCTCAATTTTCCACCATATAAATTATGCTTTACTTTGAATTTAATAAATAATTATTATTCATTTTCTATTAGAATTATGAATAAAGTCCTGATTGATAGGTTGATTGAAAAACATCTATAACTTTCAAGCGCTGTCACATTTTTTGAATCTGAAACATGCATCACATTATATGCTTTGCATACTATAAGATTTAAAAAAAAAAAAATGAATCTCATGAATTTTTGACCAAGTTAAGGTGGTTAGACAGACGCTCTTTTATATTTTTTAAAATTTGTATTAAAAAATTCATAATTAATTATTCACTTGGAAAAAAATTATAAAAAAATATGCATCACATCGGGACATGAGTCCTCTACTTATATCTCAAATCTTATAAAAATAAATTATAATTTTATTTTGGTTAGGGTGGTCAGACAGACACCTACTTCTTATTTTTACCCTGAAATTTAAATACTATTCCATTGAAATTTCAAATTTTCATCAAATAGATTTATTTTTTTTAAATAAAGGTCTAGTAGTTTAGAAACTACATTCAATTTGCTACAGATTCTAGTTTTACATTTTTTTGAAATAATATAGATAACTTATTCAAATTTTTACGTCAAGTTGTCTAACTCTGATTTTTTTTCTTTTTATTGCCACTTAAGGGCCTATTTTTTCCATGATGATCCTGCACATACCCTTCATTCGATTTTCATATTCAAATTCCTAAATAAGAGGGGGAAAGCAACGAGTGTCATTCACAATTTCTATTTGTGAAGAATTATTCTCTACGAAATTCAGAGCATCGTCAGACATCCTCACATTCCTCCAATATCCCAAGTTTCAGGTTGGTACTTTATACATTCTACTTATAATTATTTTCATGAACTATGCATTTAACATTTATATTTATGCAGTGTCTTTCTACTTTGCTTTGAGACGTGCATTTAACATGTATATTTATGCAGTGTATTTTAAGTTTTATTTATAAGTAAATGAAAGGTCTTTTTTGGTGATGGGTTTTTCCTTACAAACCTCATTTGCAAATTCAATAATATGTGTGTTCATTTTCTATTTTTGGTCATTTCTCAGGATTTATATTTGTCATTTATTTGTGCATATACATGTATTTATATTAGTCTATTTTTTGTTATTTATCAAAGTTTGCTCATTTCTCAGGGTTTATTTCTATGTATATACGTATATATATTTGTGCATATATGCATGTATATATATATCTCTATATATATGCATTTAATATATGTGTATATATGTGTATTATGCATTTAAAAACATATACACAGATATATATACATATGTATAGATACAAATACATACATATAAATACATATATACATGTATATATATTCAATAATACATACAAAAATACACATATATATACATATATAACTATGTTTTCATTTTACCTCTATTTAAATAATTATCATTTGGTTGTCCAATACAACAGACTACCATTTTTTTACTATAAAATGTCTTACTATTTTTGTACTTCCCATTGCACATGCAACATGCCATCATACATATATTTATCATTTTATATTATCTGTCTCTTATTCATTTAGAAAATTGATATATATGTGTGTATCCTTTGTCTATCATTTCAAAATGCAAACAATGGTATTGGTTAATCATTTTCTTATGCATCTTATTATATTTGTAAATGAATGTGTACAATGTTAGTTATATATATAACAAAACTTATTGAATTTGTAAATGAATGCGTATAATGTTATATATATATATATATATATATATATATAACACAACTTATTGAATTTGTATATAACATTGTAAAAATTCATTTAAATTTTTTGTCTCTCTTGTCTCTTGTTCATTCAAAAAATTGATATATATGTGTGTATCCTTTGTCTATCCTTTTCAAAATGCAAACAATGGTACTAGTTAATCATTTTATTCTGCATCTTTCAGGACCCATGAAGGGTTTATTCGATGATTGAAAAATTATTGCTGCTTGTTTATGAAATAAATCATTCCTCTTCAACACATTTTTTCCATGTGCTATTTGATTTTGTGAGGTCATGGTGCTAGTCTTTTTCCCATGGGTTTTTTTTGGGGTTAAATGATTATTTCCTCTCCTCATTTCATAGCCTAGTAAAGTCGATTGTTTCATGATTTTGTCTCTACAAATGATGATGAAATTTGTGGGTTTGACCAAATGTCTACAAAATAAGATTTTTTGGTTTGAATCGACTTTTTTATAAAAAACCCATGTGACTATGGGCATAAATCAGAAATTCCATTAAAAATATGCCATAAATGTGAAAAACCTTGCTTGGGTTTCTCCAAATTCATGTGCTTAAGGAATTAATCTCATGAAACCCTTACCTAGAATATTTGGCATCTATTTGAAAACACGCTTTTGTATTCATGTGAGTGAGGAATTATTTTTATGAAACCCTTGGTTACATTTTTGTTCATATTTCTGATAACCCAAGTTTGTAATTGTTCTACCTTTGTTGAAATTTATATCTTATCATTGTTGAATACAACACAACTTCTTTCATTTACTGTACATATGTGTCTTATATTTTGATGTATACATATGTTTCCATACATATAATTGCACAAATATATGTATATATTTATAAAAAAATTGTACATATATATTGATATATATACATACATATATACATATATACATGTAACTATGTAACTATATGTATACACATATACATGTATACATATATCTATACAAATACAAATACATACATTTATATGTATGCATATATATATATATATAAACCAAAAATAAAATTATGGAAAGGAATGGGATACCGAATAAAAACATTATTCATATGCAATAATTAGAACCAAAATGAAGTTTAATTCGAGTGTAATGGTTTTTGTTTCCATTGCTAAAGTTTGGCGATTAATGTGTAGGTGTGATTTGTAATGGGCGTCAATTTTTTTTTAAAAGGTGCTAACATGAATTAGAAATATTGACTTTTGAGCATATTTGAAGGATAAAATAGTTATAGTTGCATGTTAATAGTGACATAATTAGCTTCCTTTTTTTTTCTTCAATGTATATCAATGATTCTCTATGTAATTATATATGTGTAATTATATGTATACATACATATACATACAAATATATATGTATATGTGTGTATACATATAATTACACAAATAAATGTATACTTATATAAATTTTTGTACATACACATATATTTGTTGTTGTCTTCTCTCCATGGTGTGAAGTAACGACAAATATCATTCTCCTTTCAGAATGAAAAAAAATGTACTCTTGGGTTTTTTGGTTGTTTCAATAATGATTTCAACTTCTTTTTACTACTTTCAACATTATTTTTCTGACACTTTATTGCTTACAATGTACATGATCACTGATAATCATGGCACCAAGATAGAAGAGGAAAATATTGAGTGGGAAGCGCTTAATTAGAGTACCTCATGGAGTGAGGTTAAATGTTCCATATGTTGTTGATGAAGAGCTAATAGTAAACATGAACGAGGATGTTATTTATGAAAATGCAGAAAAAATAAATGAAAATGATGGTTTTCAACCTACTATTCATAATATTGAGGTAGAAATGGAACCACCACTTATTGACCATGTGACAACCCCATATCTGTACATGAGAAGTTGGACAATGAATCACATGGAAAAATCCATTAGAGATGTTGAGGACAATCGAATTTCAATCAGAGGTTCAACGATCAAATGGGGAATCTCACCTAGCAGTTTGAGGGTGTGGCTCAATGGTGTGACATCCACCAAAAGGAAGGGGCCACAAAAATTCCTATCTAATGAAGAAGAAACTAAAATTGTTCAGTGGTGTAAACACGTGGCTAATATTGGCCATGGCCTTCAAGTCTCACACCTGAAGTCAACGGTGGGCCAAATGGTTGGAGCGAGACCTAACCCATTCACAAATGGGATACCAAGGAGGTCATGGTGGGTTGGATTTCGTCAAAGGCATCCTGATTTGACAATTCTAACACCAAAAGGAGTGGACATAGATTCAACTATAATGCTACACCCCAAAATAATTTCTTCCTTCTATGAAAACTTGGAAGAGTTGTACAAAAACCACAGTTATGGGCCCAACAAAATATGGAACTGTGATAAAACTAAGGTGCAGGCTGGAAAAACTTGTGCAATGAGAGTTATTGAAAAATTGGGGATGAAATGTGTTCCACAATAAATTTATAAAAGTAGAGAATGGATCATTGTTCTATCTTGTCTTAATGCAACAAGTCAAGCTATACCTGGTTACTATTTGTTCAAGTCCAGAAGGAACATTATAAACTATATTATTAATTATGAGCCAAGGGCATGCATAGAAATCCAAGAGCAAGATTTGATGACCAAATAATTATTTGTGTAATGGTTGAAACACTTTACAAGAAATGACCCAAGAGGGGTGTCACTAACAAATAGATAGCTACTCATCTTTGATGATCATGACAACCATGTTACATTCAAAATGATCGAAGAAAGAAAGACTATGGCAATATATTTTCTCACACTTCTAGCATATTATAGTCACAAATTACAGCCCCTTGATGTCAGTGTATTCTCACCATTCAAAAACTACTTCAAACAACATAGGAGTATATGGCTCTCTACAAATCCTCAGCTTGGAATTGGAAGGGAGGAGTTGGCAACACTTGCCAACAAAGCTTTTGCAAAAGCTTTAACTCCTAGTAATATTGCAAGTGGTTTTAGAAGAACAAGAATTTGGCCATTAGATCTACATGCCCTTGACTTTGATATGGGGCCAAGTGAAGCTTTCATGGTTGAAGATGAAGGAACCACATTGGGAGCAGAAATAGAGGGTGAGACAACTAAGGATGAGGCACAGTTCATGACAACAAAGACTTATTTGAGGATAGAAATTTGTAATGAGGAACAAACTGGACAGTTTGTGGAAACCTTTACTGTAAGAAATCCCACATTTCTAACAAATAAAGAAGTATATTACATAGAAAACATTGTGGCAGTAGAAATTGAAGAAGAACCTTCAGTTCAAACATGTAATCAGGTAGTAGAAAATGAATAGAGTCTCAGTCTGCCATCCGAATTTTGAGATGCACTTTTAAACCTAGGGTTGCATCTGAAATTCACTCAAGGGGATGCAGGTTTAACCATGTTGTGATAGCCACATGTAGATTATGAAGAGTTCATCCATTACTTCACGACTTGGAGAAATTGGGATTCAAATGATGAAGAAGATGGAGTGGAAGGTAATGCCTCTAGTGAAAAAGAAGATGACTATGTGTCATGCACACAAGTCGATGAACATCAACCAAAAGGAAGGAGAAGAATTTTTTTGCAACTCCCAACAC
Source organism: Sequoiadendron giganteum (assembly GCA_007115665.2). NCBI lineage: Eukaryota > Viridiplantae > Streptophyta > Pinopsida > Cupressales > Cupressaceae > Sequoiadendron > Sequoiadendron giganteum. Next base: position 524,858,174 of record CM021107.1, read on the forward strand.
AAAGGGTTGACCAATCATCAAATAGAGTTCACAATGGGGTGTTGTGCCTAAGTAGGCAATATCAAATTTTGACATCAAATAATTTTTTCAATCTACTTAATGAAGAGGCACAAAAACAAAGAAACCAAGGATTGCAACAAAGGAAAAGGGGCCAAATGGCTGAAAATAAGGTAGAAAGAGAAGAAAACCTGACAAAAAGGGAGGCAAAGAGATTTGAGTGTGCTCCAAAAAAAAAAAAATTACAGAGGAGAAGCTTAGGCAACGACAACAAAAGGATTTTGAAAGGGAGCAAGCAAATATTGCTTGATAGTTAAAGGAAACCCAAAAGTAGGCAAAAAGATCATAAAGAAATAGATGTAAGAGTACTCCTACAACTCATCTTCCAACTCAACATCCAATTTTAAGAGACACATGATTAAAAGTTTGTCTCCATCCTTTACTACTCTTAGCAGCCTACAAAATGGGTTTTTTGAAGGTTGCTCTCAACAGTTTCAACTCAGTCTAGAAGCAAATAGGCATTGTTTTTTTGTATAGTAAGTGTCATGCACAGAAATCAACAGTCCTTAACATCTTCTCTAGTTGATGCAGAGTCAGTTGACACCCAATGACCCACCACTTCTTAATTAGATATGTGGATGTCTAATAAGGATTTTTTGTTGTGAGTTTTTTGACTTTAGTGTGGGCTAGTGTTTTTTTCGTAAATCTGAATTCTACTTTATTGTATCGGATAACCAAAGGACACTAGTGTGTATTTTTGTAAAACTAAATGCTAGTATGCTATGAAATTTTTGACTTCGATGTGTGTTGGTGGGTGATCCCACAATAGTGGTTTACAATTTTTGGCCAAATTGGACACTAAAATTATTATTTTTAACTAAATCTTCACATTCAGGCACCTATAGTGGCTAAACCGTGAGGAATTTGAAGATGATGCAAACTAGAGTCTCATCACATTTTGTCTTTAGATTCTAAAAATATTTTTTTCAAAATTTTTGGAATAATATTGCACTTCTTTTTCCAGCTCCCATGAAAACTGGATTTTTTCATAAAACAACATTTTTAAAAAGTGACACTCACCGTATACAACATAACTTTTCTTCTATGAAGGATAAAATTCTAATTTTTTAAAAATTTACATTTGTAACTATGATATCTAGCACTTTCATTTGGTCTCATAGTTTTTTATTGAATTTGGGTATGTGCAAGATCATGATGGGCCAAAAAGTGGCAATATCTAAGTGATATGATGACCCATGTGGCCGAGGACTTCTTTTTTACCCAAAATTGATGAAACGAAAAGGGTTTTTAAAGGAGATTCTCAACTTTCCACCAATATAAATTATGCTTTTCTTTCAATTTAATAAATAATTATTATTCATTTTCTATTTGAATTACGACTAAATTCTTTATTGATAGGCTGATTGAAAAAAATCTATAACTTTCAAATGGTATCATATTTTTTGAATCCAAAATATGTGTCACATTCTATGCTTTGCATAATATAGGATTAAAAAAAGAAAAAATGAATTTCATGAAATTTTGACCAAGTTAAGGTGGTTAGACATATAAGTTTTTATATTTTTTAATTAAAAAATCATAATTAATTATTTACATGGAAAAAAATTACAAAAAAATATGCATCACATCGAGACACAAGTCCCCTACTTATATCTAAAATCTTATAAAAGAATATTATCATTTTATTGTGGTTAGGGTGATCAGACAGATACCTACTTCTTATGTTTTCCCTGAAATTTAAGTAGTACCGCATTGAAATTTCAAAATTTCACCAAATAGATTTTAAAAAAATAAAAATAAACCTAGTAGTTTAGAAACTACATTAAATTTTCTACAGATTCTATTCTTACATATTTTTAAAATAATATAGATAACTTATTCAAATTTTTACATCAAGTTGCCTAACTTTGATTTTCTGAATTTTATTGCCACTTAAGGGCCTATTTTTTCCATGATGATCCTGCACATACCCATTTTTTTTCCTTAATAGAGTATCGAAGTCAAACCAATTTCAATTCAAACATAGGCGGACTGTATACAACATAACTTTTTATGTATGTATCGAAATTATTATTATTATTTTTTAATGGATCAAGGACATCAATACCTAGCACAAAAATATTTTTTTAAAATTTATTTTGATAATTTTCTATTTTTCCACATGGGCAAAACAAAGAGCTTGATTTTTCGTGAAAACCCTATGTTTAATAAAACTAAAAAAACACATACATAATAAATCCAAAACATATTAAAATTATATTCATGGGATAGCTCATTTCGAGGACTACCATAATCATTTGAAATAAATTTTAAATGAATTCATTTGATCCCCCAAAAGGTAAATCAAAAGTGATTTTTTATCAGCATTTGGATAGGTGTAAAGGAGACTCATTTATAGGTATGGTTTAAAACTAGCGAGGTTCTATCCAAGGGGGTTTGATCTAAGGTGGTTTTATAAAATCCTCTTCAATTGGAATCCTTAAAATGGAACTTTTAAAGGCTTAAATCATTATATTTTCTAAAAATATGTGATTTCAACAAAAATCAGTTCCTCTTAGAAATTGTAAACCAACTTTGTGGCATCACCTTGGTGTGTTTTTTTGTAACAATGAAGACTCCTTGTCTTCTTTAGAACTTTGTCTAAATCATGTTTATGCTGTAATAAATTTGATTTCAGCCTAGGCATATTTTGGGAGCTGTCCAAGTTAATGATTTTTACTTTATGTGATTCAAAATTGGTTTTGTGTTGGTTGTATTCATGTATCATTTTTTGTATATGTATTTGTTGGATTCATATAACTAACATTGTTGAAAATTTAAATGAAATGTTCGTAATTAAAATTTAGAAAATTATGTACACACACACACACACACACACACACACACACACACACACATATATATATACATATACACACACACAACTACGTATATGCATACATATACATAGTTATGTGTGTGTGTGTATATATATGTATACACAACTAAGTATATGCATACATATATATAACTATACATCTATATGTAAAATATCCATAAATTGTACATGTAAGTGTAAGTGGAAATGAATCTAATTGTAAATTGTAAGTGTAAGTTTACAATGAATAAGAAAAATGAATATTATAAATGAACACAATGTCTACCAGGTGATATCAAAAGTAAAGTCTTCAAATACTTTACCTAAATTTTCATCTTGCAATTTGACATGCTCTTTACAACATCCTTAATTGTGTATACATACATACATACATACATACATACTGTACTAACGTACTTATTTTCGCTGGGGCATCCGAAAAATCTGATTTTTTTTTTTTTTAATTTCGATGTCAACAGCATCATTCTTTGAACCAATGCAACGAGTACATTGCTTCAAAGAGGGGAAAAATGTAGACATGCAAAACTAACATCATGCATCCAATTTTGCTATTAATCAATTAAAACAATTTATTGATTAAATCCTAAAGTTCATCAGACTTAATTAAATCAAATTATTTAATTGAGTTCCTAAAGTTCTTCTTATTTGATTTAAAATCAAATACCAAATCCCTAAAAATCCCTAAGTTAATTAATCTAAATTAATTAACTTCTAATCATAATTACCATTCTCTAGCTTTTCACTCAACTAGAGTCAAATCTAAACTCCTAACTAACCCACCCACTTGCACCAATAAATCAATTTATTTGATTTATTAAAAAGACTTATTTTCCCTTAATAACTCTCATCTTTAACTTTTTTGGACAAAGATAATTCCCCCCAAAACCCTCAACAACATGCATTTATTGACATTTTTCAAATTTGAATGGGCACATTGGCCAAAACTTACACAAGCTTTGGCCAATCCCATTATGACAAGTGTCTCTATCCTATTGGATGGGATTTAGTCCCACATCTCTCAATTTTGGCCTCTCTTCTCTCAGCTTCTCCTATAAATGCAAGGCATTTTCTCTCATTTCGACATCTACATTTTGAATGCATCTAGACTATAGGCAAATTGAGCTCATAACAACTCATTGCCTATTTCATTTGGCTTAGAAAGGGATTGGGAAAGGGCTCTCTCACATCTTCATGGAGGGCACCAATCAACCATAGAATAGGTTGTATTTCATTTTCTCTATTGCATGTTTGTCTTAGTTTTATTATTTTGTTTGGAGTCAATGATTTATGTTATTCTATGAGGATGGCTAAATCTATGCAATCCATGTGTAAGATTTCACCATCCACAAAATGGCGCTAGAAGGAGGGCATAGGAAAATTGATAGTCTTAAATTATTAGATTTCCAAAGTTTTGGATAAATCTATTTGTCTATAATATGTAAATCTGGTTATTCTCTATTTCTATGACTTACCTATGCTTAGAGTAAAAGCATGTGCTAGCTGATATAATAGTTGGAAAAAATAAATTTGTTGATTAAATCACTGCATTACATAGTTAATATCTTTACACGTTGCAAAAAGAATCCTCCATGTTTGAGTGCTTTACTTGTTCTTTCCAAGATCAACATCCAATTTGATATCTACAAAAAAATTACCTCTATGGTACATTTTGCAAATTTGGATTTCGTTGTTTACCCAGATACATATTAGATCTATTGATACAAAAAAAAAAAAAAAGAATCCCACAATTTTATCAATAGAGCTTCGGACTTTCACAAGTACATTGTTCTTTTAATCTAATTCATTTTTGTTTTATCAAATAATGTCCATAAAGCCTTAATATTGACCATCTATAATCATGAAAGCATCTCAACATTTTTTATTGACTGTCTGTAATAAAGCAAGTTGCAGAAAGTTTGAGCACTCTATGATGTTACGTATTTTGCTTACCTATAATATTATGCGGTCTAATGTCATCCTTCTCTTTTTAAGTAAAGTCTACTGTCACTTGATGCGTCCCTTTTACTTACTTGGTTGAAGTCCATGATAAGTACATCTGGAAGATGGATGCTCTATGCAGCCAAAGGAATTCTTTTTTTTGTGGTAATCTGGGATTTTTGACTTCTATGAGCATATCCAGCTGGTAGTGTTTTGGTTATGGTTTTCATTTTATAAAATCACTGCATCTTATGTCACTATGTATTGATCATCTTCGTGGTTTTTTTTTATTATTACTGGAACCAAATTTTCATTATTTTTTATATCTCATTTCGAGCATAAAATATTAGTGTGGATATGGGGACTTAAATATTTCACCTTGGTGCTTGAGTTTGGGATCTTTACATTGAGAAGAAGCATTAGATTCTAGAGTGCTCAATTGTTTTACAGATTGATAACCTTGGAGCGCATTTGTCTATGGCCTAGAGCAACAAAATTATTTCTAAAAAGCATCACCGATTTATTTATCCTGCTAGGGAATTCTGAAATGTATAACAACTAGTATGCATTTGATAAAACTTACCTATCTAAGAAGATGAAAGGTAATTTAACATGCCATCAGACAGTTGTAATGATTTAGCTAGAAAGATGCTTGAGGATGTAAGTGAGGTACGTCACTTAGTATGCTTTTAGTATTCACATTATTGATAATAATATATGAACTGTAGTTTACTAGGATGCTTGACAATTTCCTCCCATGATATTGAGTGGCGTATTTGCTGAAAAATGTGATGGAGGCGCATTAACCCGATTGAATCATGTCATAGGCAAAGTCTTCCTTTGGACTGACAGTTTCTATCTTCTTTCACTCTATTCTAGGGTGCCGCATCTCTGAGTTTATCGGTTGCAAATTGATTATGTCGGTTACTATCATTAACACCCCTTTGGCCTCTTTATTGTCAAACATGCTTCTTAGAACAGAATAGTGTGCCTTCTAAAATAAGAAGAGGAATGAAGTTACAAAAATTTAAACACATAAGTACATCCTTGGATCGCGTGTTTCTGTCATAGCAGCTATTGCTTGAAAGAACTCTGCAAACTTCTGTCTTGGTATCCGCAAATGGTGATATGGTGCGAGGTGAGTGGTTGGGCCTTATGAAGGCTTCTGCATAATATTTGGATATAGTCGTGCTTAATCATTAGGAAGAGATTGTTTCCTGCGACCCTTTACTCATTCTTGAAACAGTGGTAGGCGCAACTCTAGATTTCATCAAAATGAGTTGACAGCTACGCAGAGTATCTTGATTCTCCATAGTTGATTTATGAGCTAGGGGACATCCTTTGACTTTCTTGTTTACATTTTGGGCCATCAAAACTAACATGTACTGTCCCTCTTTATGGCTTGGCCCCATTTCCACCTCAAACAGTCCAATCCAAGGCTCATATTCTAATCCGATACAATGTACAAAGTTTGGCATTGAATCTTACTAGTTGTAGGTTGCAGGTACGAATGAAGAAAGTAAATGGTCATAAGGGACTGCGGTGCTCTTGAAAAGGCATTCATGTTAGGGGGTTCCCTTTATCTTTTTTTTTTTTTTTCTCTGAATGCATTAATGAAGGAATGTTGGCGTATTTAGTTAGGAGCTTGTATTTTGGGCATTTACAAAATTTTGACTTTCATATTTATTTCAAAAACTTTGATACTATTGAATACTTGTTACATGAATGAGAGAACTATGAGAGAACTCTAAACATCTCTATCACAAGCTCGAACATCTATGAGAGAACTTCTTTGGAAATTTGGACTTATTTAATTTATTAAAAACAAACACTTTATTATAGAAGAATCTTAAATTTTTGGCATTATATTTATGGGCTATAATGTTAAAAATTTAATTTCACAAGTGAGGAATGATATTCTTAATTGATGAATGGAGAAATGATCAAAATTCCTTTTGTGTTGTTATGCCTTTTTTGGTATGGTAAACATTATACTCTAACAAATTGTTTGTTTTCACATAGACTTTGCATGACAGGGGTAATTTTTTATTTGTACTTCATTGATGCCTTAAAAAAAAACTCATTTCTAAAGTCTTGCTTTGTAATGTTTTAATAGGTTGAAATCAAGGTTGAAACATCAAGGTTGATGCCAAGATTGGAATTGGAAGTTGGCATTGGAGGTTGAAAAAAGGCGAATAGAGTGAAGTTGGAGATTTCTTTTTTGAAATTGAGACTTGGAAAAAGCATTTTTTAATGCTTATTTTAAATCTTAGAGCTTCAATTCATTACCTTCTTTTTTTGTTTTAAACCAACTCACATTTCCTTTTGGGTTTAAAATTAACCACTTGACTTGATCTTTTTAATGTTGGTTAAAAAGAACCTTAGACATTTACTAGATTTCAATTTGGACTTAAAATTGAACAAGGCAAACTTCACATTTCAATTGGTGCTTTTAAAACGAACTCATCACTACTTTGAGGTATAAAATGAACAAGTGTCTTTCATGTTTTGCAATATTTTTCATAAATTAACATCATTGAAATGTGTATGCGCTTCTCTCGCGCTTCATAGCGATCTTGAGAATAAAAAGCATTTTGGTGATATTAACTTGTGAAAAAGATTGTCTCCACATTTCAATTTGGGCACTTAAAATTGAACAAAACATGCGAGTGGGAGCACGACATATTGCAGAGGTTTTCCCCTTTGTTTTTTCAACAAAGGTTGTGTAAATGACGGGATATGTTAGCTCACTTTTGTTTTATCTTAGAGGGCCTGCCCTATGGGAAAAAGTAATCACCCAAGGGAACAACCCAACCGAGAACACACTAAAGCCAAGCAACTTCCACCTGGGATATAAGTGTGGATATTGGAACAAAGGCCAATATCATGAGGATTATTCCGACGAGATGGACAGTAATGGACTCTCGTCGATGTTTGATAATCCCCCACGAATGAAATGCCCGAATTAGAACCCTTTGTTTAGAAAAAGGCCAAAACCTTGTCTATCTTGTTGGTGCAAAAGGTCATGTCCTTTGAAGCCGCCCCACATTATACATGCGGTCTTGTTGTGGAAATGGAAAGTATGCCATGGGAGATTCATGGGTACTAATGCTTGGCTAACCCAAATAAGTGAGTGTCGTGGAGGGGAGCCAGTGTGGTCAAGAATTTAGCCATTTGCACAAGATATGCGCAGCTGGATTTATCCAAGTGGGAACCCAACAAGATATTGCCTCATAATCCTAGGATTGTAAAAGTGTTTGGGAAGAAATACATTGCTTGGTTGTCAAAACAATTGAAAAACAGACATTCACAAGAGCCTCAAATTTCAAACACCTTAGAGGAAACAAATATCCTTGACAAATTTGAGTACTCTTTCTTTCCCTAGGGATCATATCCTTAGAGGTTTTTAAGTGCTCGAATTCTATCGTCATTTGTTTTCACTATAAACCTAGGATCCGCAAAGTGACGTAATGGCACAAATCAAATTTCTCTCTCAGCAAGTCCAAGATTTTCAATCCGAAAAGACAATCAAGACACCGAGCAAGTTGTGTCCCTACCCATTTGATAGAAGCTTGGCAATGGTACCATTCCCCAAGGGATTTGAGATCCCCAAATTTGATAAATATCGCAGAATAGGAAACCTTGAAGATCACATCAGGGAGTTTCAAGTACATTGCATGGAAGTCACCTACAATGACACATATCTAATGCGGCTATTTCCTCGAAGCTTGGTTGGTGGTGCCATTGAATGGTTTTCTCATCTACCTACGAGAATCAAAACCTTTTAAGAGATCAAAAATGCTTTCCTCCAAAACTACGCATTCAACATTTCTGTGGATGTTAGTTTGGAAGAACTCTCGATGCTTAAACAGAGTAAGGGGGAATCATTTAGTTCCTTTCTTGAATGATGATGAGCAAAGGCCAATCGAAGCAAGTGGGCCATGCCTGAAGAGCAACAAGTCTGTACCATCATCGCAAATACAGACAAAACCTTGGCTTTTTATCTAAAGATGCAATGCATCACTACATATGACCAACTGATCCCCAAGGCGCTCAACATTGAGTGAGCTCTTGTTACGGAAGGGGGCACACCTACTTCTGAACATCAGGACAGTCGCCCATCCACTAGTTACAATGATAAATCTTGCACATGGGCAAGGAATCAAAATTTCACAAATGATGGAATAGTGGATGCTAAGGTGGTCATCAGCGCTCCCAAACAGAACAATCAAATAAATCATCACCAACCATTGAACAACAATCAAAATAATGCACAAGCAAATGTGGTAAACCAAAAACCACTCCAAAATCAAATCAATGATCGTAATAATCAAGGAGGACCACCTCCATGAAATAAGTTTCCCCCCAAGCAGAAATTCACACCCCTAGGGGAGTCAATCGAGTCAATCATGAAAAAGTTGGTCAATGAGAACATCATCAAGGTCCCAACCCATGATAATTACAATGAACCCTAGGTGAAGCCACCTTGGTACAATGAAAACCTCCTTTGTGACTTTAACAAAGTCAAGGGACACACGACTGCTAACTGCATGAAGTTGAAAAACATCATCTAGGATCTCATTGAAGACAAGATCATCAATGTCGAACAACTGGTCGGTAATCAAGACCTCAAGATATACACCAATCCGATGTCGAATCATAATCAAGGGAATAATCAAGGAAATAAAAAAGGGAAGCAAAAGTACGCTAGCGCAAACGTTGTTTATGAAGACATTGTCGCATGTGTAGATGAAATGGTCACTGTCATTAACGTTAGAGGAGCCGATGTTGATTGTGGAGTCACCACACATGGCAGAAAGGTTACCATTGTAGGGGCACTGTCTAAGACCCCCACTTCAAACACAAAAGCCATCCCCTATGACTATAATGTCATTGACCAACTAGAAAGAACGCCTACACAGATCTCTATCATGGAGCTGTTAAAAATTTTCGCTGCCCATAGGCAAATTCTTGACGAAGCATTATCAGTATCCACCGTCTCCACCACCCTTGACATAGATAAGTTTCAGGCTATGGTTGGAAATATCGTCACCCAGAATCTCCTAACATTCTCTGATCAAGACTTCCCCCCGCAACCATCTCATAACCGCGCACTCCACCTTCAAGTGTTGATCCATAAAAAGAAAGTTAAAAGAGTCCTAGTGGATGGAGGTGCAGGCCTAAATATTTTCTCTCTTAAGCTTATAAAGAACTTGGGATTCACCAAGGATTCCATTAATAAGAACAAGAGTATCACAATAAGGGCATATGATGACCAGGAAAGAGTGTCTCAAGGCACTATTAAAATCTCCATCCAAGTGGGACCAGCAATCATGAAGGCTACTTGTCAGGTCTTGGATCTCGACTTATCATATAACATCCTCCTTGGTCATCCATGGATCCACGAAATGAAAGCAGTGGCCTCGACATATCATCAATGTGTAAAATTCTTGTACCAAAATGAGGAGGTCACTATACATGGGGATCTCGAACCATTCGCCTACTGCAAAAACTTGGAAGACAAGTTTTATAAAATCCCCCAAGTCCTGAAAAATGATGAAGGGCCATCCACTACATACATTGACCTAGCTAACCTTGCTTCCACTTCTACAATAAAGACACCTGCCATTTATAACATCTCTGAAATCAAAAACATGATCCAGGACAATGGATGCGGCGACTACAGAATGAAAAGGAATGCATTTGTTGTAGGGGAGTTACCACAATATCCTAGGTCACATGGGCAACCTCAGCCCATTGAAACACCTGTCTGCACTATTAGGGCAGAACGTTCTAGATTCCGCCATTGGGGGGATCTTAGTCGAGAAAATGTGGATGAGGGAGACATCTCAAACATATTATACCAAGATGAAAGGCCCACCCCCACCTTACCCATGGATGAAACTAATAGAGGGTTACAAATGATGTTTGGTATGGGCTATAACAGGAATGAAAGCCTTGGAAGAAACAGTGATGGATGACTGGAACCCATCATTGTAGAAAGAAGAATGAGGAACCTTGGCCTTGGATGTACTCCTTCCCTCAGTTTTTGATAACCACCCTTCAATTACCCATATGCACAAGCCTACCCCTTGATAACTTCACATTTGACATAACTGATGTTTGTTCCAGTAGTGAGGACGAGGATACCATAACCGGTCTTCCCAGGTGTTTTGAAAATTCCACTTTACTCATGATTAGTGCCTCACCCACTGAGCCAATCCAACGAACCCACCAAATCCACTTAGTGTACCCCCAACTCATCGATCACGACCAACGAGGACCACCAATTCTAGACTTATTCAAAAATGATGAGGCTCTATTAGAATTCATGGGATTGAGGGATATAGTTCTGTGTGCAGATCACAAAGCAGGATTTGACATCACTTTAGACACCCAAGCGTATTATGGGGAGACAATTGAATCTTTCAGTCGCAAAAGAAAAATATCAAGAATAAGCTTGAAGTTATTGAGTGAAAACCACACTGTGGCACTCTCTAACCATAGAATAGTAAAAATAAAGGACGCATCCAATAGTGAAAACCTCTCTGAGGCATCGAAGGATGAAGGATTCAATCTCCCCCCTAGTGCTCTACATCAAGAGAAATCAACGGTCGTAGCAGAGCAGTGTAATCCTGTCAACTTGGGAATAGAGACAGAACCACAAATCACATTCTATGCTCAAACACTTCAGACAAAAGAACAAGAACTGCTAGCAACATTTATGAAAGAGCGGAAGGTAAACTTTGCATGGACATACACTGACATGCCAGGTCTAGATCCTAAGGTAGTAGTTCATCATTCAGCCGTTCACCCTGAAGCAAAGCCAGTCAGACAAAAGTTAAGAAAATCACACCCACAGATAGCTCTGCTCGTGAAGATAGAATTACATAAACTCTTAGACGTTGGCTTCATATGACCAATTGACTATCCAGAATGGGTATCTAATCTTGTGCCAGTCTCAAAACCAAATGGGGGCATCCACATCTGCACCGATTTCAGAGACCTAAACAAAGCATGTCCTAAGGATGACTTTCCCTTCCCAACATTGACATGATAGTGGATATGATGGTCAGACATGAGATGCTCTCCCTAATGGATGGCTTCTCGGGGTACAATCAGATAATGATCGCAAAAGAAGACCAACACAAGACAACATTCACATGTCCTTGGGGCACCTATTGCTGGAATGTGATGCCATTTGGTTTGAAAAATGCAGGAGCTACATACCAAAGATCCATGACGTTGATCTTCCATGACATGATCCATAAAACAGTCAAAGATTATGTGGACGACATATTGGCTAAATCAAAGAAAAGGCAAGATCACATAGCAACTCTAGGTGCAATCTTTGATAGACTAGAACAATACAAGATTAGACTCAACTTGAAGAAGTGTGTCTTTGGGGTACAATCGGGAAAGCTGCTGGGATACATAGTTTCCATGAGAGGAATAGAGGTAGATCCCACAAAGGTAAAAGAAATTCTTGACATGGAGGCACCAAGGACATTAAAGCAACTCAGGGGATTACAAGGTAGACTCCAGTCCATCCGAAGATTCATAGCACAACTGGCAGATAAGCAAATTGCCTATTCACACCTACTCCACAAGGGAGTAGCATTTGGGTGGGACGACAAGTGCGAACAAGCATTTAACAAGATCAAAGAATACCTACTTACACCACCAGTACTAATGCTCCCCATTGTAGGGAAACCATTGATTTTGTACATATCAACAACGATAGCCGCCCTTGGTGCCCTTTTAGCCCAACAAGATGAAAATGGAACCGAGTGGGCCATTTACTATATTAGCAGAACAATGGTAGGGCATGAGCTCAATTACACATCAATAGAAAAAGCTTGCCTAGCAGTGGTGTTTGCAGCCCAAAAATTCAGACACTATATGCTAGCTCATCAAATTAAACTAATTGCAAAGATAGACCCTCTCAAGTATCTATTATCAAAAGCAATGCTTACAAGTAGAATGGCTAAATGGGTTATGATACTATCCGAGCATGATATTGAGTATGTAGAGTGAAAGGCAATCAAGGGATAGGTCATTGCAGATCAGCTAGCAGAAGCTCCCATCTATGCAGAGGACCCACTCATATCAAAATTTCTAGATGAGTCTATCTTCAATATCAACATAGTTGATCACTGGAAGCCATACTTTGACAGTTCCCACACACAACATGGATCAGGAGCCGGTGTGTTCTTTATCACCCCACAAGGAGATTGCATACCAAGATCTTACAAGTTGGCATTCCAATGCACTAACAACATTGCCGAGTATGAGGCTTTAACCATAGGTCTCAAGATCGCAACATAGTGGCGAATCATGGCATTGCAAGTCTATGGGGATTCACAGCTTATCATCAACTAAGTCAATGGTGAATACCAAACTAAGGATGACAAGCTCACACCATACAAGAAACTAGTGGAAAGCCTTAAGGAATCATTTATTGACATCACATTTGAGCAGATATCAAGGGAAAATAACAAAGCAGCAGATGCCATGGCAACGATTGGATCCTTGCTAGATATCCCTTGCAACGTCTCGAAATACAAATTCTTGATAGAACAACTTCTCGTACCCACTTTCAAGGTACCAGAGTCAGAATACGCGTGCAAACTCGTTGGTTTGAGTGATCTTTGGTACCATGACCTCTACACCTATCTAAGATTAGGAATCCTCCTAGCTGACATTACCCCAAACCTCAAGCAAACCTTTGTCAAAAGGTCCTTATGATTTGTCATCCTAGGAGAAACCCTCTTTCGTAGAAGCATCGATGGAACCCTACTACGTTTCTTAAAACCCGAGGAAGCCCTAACTACTTTGACTGAGGTACACAATGGCACGTGCGGTTCACATTCGAGTGGTATGACCTTGGCCAAGAAGTTGCTAAGAACCGGGTACTATTGGCCAACAATGGAAAGAGAGGCACATGACTTTGTTAGAAGGTGTCTACAATGCCAGCAGCATGGAGACCTCATTCATGCACTAGCTCAAGAATTACATCCCATTGTTACACCTTGGCCCTTTTCCCAGTTGGGACTCGATCTCATAGGCAAAATCACACCCACCTCATCCAACGGTCATAAGTTCATTATCACTGCCACCGAATATTTCACAAAGTGGGTCGAAGCAATTCCCATGACCTACATCACCGGAAAGCAAATATCTAAGTTTTTCCTGAATTACCTCATTTGTTTATACCGTGTCCCCAAATCCATTATCTTTGATAATGGGACACCTTTCAAGAATCAGGATGTCTGTGACTTGTGCGAAAAATTCAAAATAAAGCATCACTTTTCCACTCCATATTATCCACAAGGCAATGGCCAAGCAGAAGCCACCAATAAAACCATTTAAAAAATCCTCAAGAAAATAGTCAATGACTCTGGTCATGACTGGCATCTGTAACTAAATCCTGTCTTATGGGCCTACCGCTCCAGCATCCACACACCAACAGGTGCCACCCCATTCTCCCTAGTCTATGGATCAGAAGCCATCCTCCCTATCGAGATCGAGCTCCCGTCACTGAGGATATCATTACAGAATCTCATCATAGATGAGGAATACAGGGTTACAAGACTGAATGAATTGGAATTACTAGATGAACAATGCATGGATGCCCTCAATCATCTACAGGTCTACCAGAATCGCTTGAAACGAAGCTACAACAAGAAGATCAGGCAACACACCTTCCAAGTCGGTGACCTTGTGCTAAAAGAAAACCAAAAAAATGTGCCAAACCCGGATAGCAAAGGCAAGTTTGAACCCAATTAGCTGGGACCTTTTTTCATCACTGCAAGTTACACATCAGGGGCATATCAACTAGCAACACCAGAAGGTGAACCTCTACAGGAGCCTTTGAACAACTCCCACCTCAAAAAGTTTTATGCCTAAAAATGTGCAAGGTATAGAGCTAGAAAATACAAAAACAATCAGAAAAAGTCCTGAAAAAATGGTCACCTTGATGAAAACCTGGGAAACAGGCGTCTTGGTGACAACAAAAAACAATCAAAAGATAAAAAAAATACAAAAAAAATTAGAAAAGGATTGAAAATAGTAAAGAAAAAAATCGTCCTCTAGCGAAAACCACTACGGTGGCGCTTTGGACAAGTACCTTGGTGAAAACCTGGCAAACAGGTGTCAAGTGTAAATAAAGCACTCCCCATCCACCAGGATCTACGTGACTCACTCATCCATTCCATCACATTTCATTAATTCTCCATCCACCCATTCACTCGCATCCATACCATAGCTTGAACTGATACCCATATCATATTCCACCATGATACTACTTGGCATATTCCTAAGGTCAGTTTGTCTTGCCTTTATCGAAGTAGTCCATTGCTTAAAAACTGGGGGCATGTCCTTCAAACTAGCATGAGGTCAGATTGGTGTATATCTTTTGTGCTCTTTCCAAAATCATTATAAAATCCAAAAAAAACATTCAAAAATCACCAAAAATCCAAAAACATCCAAATAATCAAAAAACTCAAAAAAAACATGTCAAAACATTCAGAAAATCATTCAAAATAAAAAATAGAGTCACCTCGTCGAACTACATTGTCTCTAAGCTTGAACGTAGGCAAGGTTGATCTTTGATCATCCCCCGAGACAGTTAGGGCCAGTCCTTAGGCATCCGTCTCATTGGCAATCTATTTGTCTATCTAGTTTTCACATTTAGGTCAGTCCTTTAGGTGTCTATCACATTGGCAATCCGTTTGCCCATCCATCTTTTCATTAATTCAAATTTGTCATCAGTCGAACTACATGGTCTCTATGTGTATAATCTAGGCAAGGCTAATCTATGGATCAACTCCCGAGACCCCTAGGATAGGTCTTTAAGTTATTCTGTTCATCATAAATCTTGAAAATACCAAAAACATTGAAAAATCTTGGAAATACCAAAAACATTTAAAAATCTTGAATATACCAAAAAAATTTGTAAAACATCTCAAAATTCAAAAAATAGCCACAAAACATTTGAAAAACCCAAAATGGTGCATTGATTCCATCTCGCTTTCACACATGATTGACATTGCTCATAATAAAGTCAATCGTCCCTTTCACCCTTTGGTGAGTCAATCAAAAGCAAGTTTAGCAAGTTCCAAAGTGAACTCCCTAATCGTCAAAGTCTCAAAAGTCTAAGTCAGTAAGTTAGCAAGTTGGTCAACTCAGAGTATCAATAGCTTATCACCCAATCAGTCCCACCAAAACCCTGATCACTACATGTCCTAGGATGAAGCTTTCCCACGATGGACATAAGCATCAGGTACCTCGCAGTAGTTTAGCCTTGGCTAGCGGTACAAAGAACATCAGTTTGTTTGTTTATTTTATCTTGGTCTTGTTTGGACTTATCTTAGTTTGTGCTCATTCCAAGGACCTCTCAATGATGCCTAAACATAACAGGTTTAGAGAGAAAGGAATGGGGCAAGGATCATTATCTTTTTATTTGCTATGCTTGTTGGATATTCTTGTAAAATAACTTCGTCAGGCATACTTTGTTTGTTTGTAGGGAAGATGTTTTGAGTGTCTTGTTGACCACATAAGAAGGCTTGCCTTCTTATGTTTTGGCCTGAGATGTATAAGATATCTAAACTACATTTTGAATAAGGTTATGTTTGTCAAGTGTGAACAAGAGTACTCCTATCTGTTTGACGAGTCAAAGTCCATCACACTAGGTGCCACGCCATCCTGGTTTTTAATACCTTGATGCATCGCACCTATGTGTGCTATCAAACATAAAGAAAGGTACGCTCTTTCCCATCCTTGGATAAGCAACACATCATCATCATTCATCATCATATCTAATAAAGTCTCAACGACTAATGGACTTATTGGACTTCTACATTCTTCTTGAATTTAAGGGATGATCCCTCTCATTCTTCTATCCTCTTTCGCGCTAACAATGCATCCATGTTGCATCCATGTTGCATTCATCCTCTCATCTTGCATAATCATGCCATATCCATCTCATGCATAATCACATCATATCATCATAGGACGACATCATCCATCTCATCCATCTCACATGCATTGCACAATCATTTAACATATTTAAAATAATATAGATTTGTTATTTTAAGCATCTTCCAAACATCTCATTTTCATCATCATTATCATATAGTCTAACCATCCATACATTCATTTTGAACCTCTTTGTTGCGAGATCAATCTCAAATTGAATCTTTTCGCTCGATCTCTCGAGGGGGCAATGTACTAACATACTTATTTTCACTGGGGCATCCGAAAAATCTGATTTTTTTTTTTTAATTTCGATGTCACTGACATCATTCTTTGAACCAATGCAACAAGTACATTGCTTCAAAGAGGGGAAAAATGTAGACATGCAAAACTAACATCATGCATCCAATTCTGCTATTAATCAATTAAAGTAATTTATTGATTAAATCCTAAAGTTCATCATACTTAATTAAATCAAATTATTTAATTGAGTTCCTAAAGTTCTTCTTATTTGATTTAATAAATCAAATTGATTTAAAATCAAATACAAAATCCCTAAAAATCCCTAAGTTAATTAATCTAAATTAATTAACTTCTAATCATAATTACCATTCTCTAGCTTTTCACTCAACTAGAGTCAAATCTAAACTCCTAACTAACCCACCCACTTGCACCAATAAATCAATTTATTTGATTTATTAAAAAGACTTATTTTCCCTCAATAACTCTCATCTTTGACTTTTTTGGACAAAGATAATTCCCCCCAAAACCCTCAACAACATGCATTTATTGACATTTTTCAAATTTGAATGGGCACATTGGCCAAAAAATGCACAGGCTTTGGCCAATCCCATTATGACAAGTGTCTCTATCCTATTGGATGGGATTTAATCCCACATCTCTCAATTTTGGCCTCTCTTCTCTCAATTTCTCCTATAAATGCAAGGCATTTTCTCTCATTTCGACATCTACATTTTGAATGCATCTAGACTATAGGCAACTTGAGTTCATAGCAACTCATTGTCTATTTCATTTGGCTTAGAAAGGGATTGGGAAAGGGCTCTCTCACATCTTCATGGAGGGCACCAATCCACCATAGAATAGGTTGTATTTCATTTTCTCTATTGCATGTTTGTCTTAGTTTTCTCATTTTGTTTGGAGTCAATGATTTATGTTATTCTATGAGGATGGCTAAATCTATGCAATCCATGTGTAATATTTCACCATCCACACATACATATGTATTTTTTGTGTAATTAAATGTGTTTTACCTTATCCTAGGTCATGATTACACCTTAGTTAAGTTTACTTAGGGAGCACATAAGAGGTAGTTGGATCTTTTCCACCTTTGGTTAACTTATCATTTTATTACTTCATCATGTCCATCTTTCATGGACATATCATGTGATTACCTCTCTAGTTTTTGTGGGTGATCCACCTTTTGTGGTGATTATCACATTATAAATTTTCCACTTTAGGTGAAGTGATAGATTTTCATAGTTGTCTCATGTCATAAGATTACAACACTTGTCATAATCTTAGGCCCTTCTATGATCTCACCTTGGTTATATAACCAAGGGGTCTCCTATGTACACAAAAATCATCTCACATCATTGAATCAATTGACAATAATACAACTTATTCTTTTCACATTCTATTCTCTTCTTTGTGTTTTCCATTTGGTCTCAAGATCTTGTCAGTCATAGCCAGTTCTAACATGGTATCAGAGCGGGTTGGGTGCCATTGGAGAGTCTTTTTTGAAGAGAGATACCATATTTGGGGAGGTTTCATTTGTTGTTCTTTATTGCAGGTTCATATTGAAGCTTGCTAGTGAAAATCTAAGCTCACCATTGTGTCCAGGAAGCTCGAGAAAGTCAAATTTGGATTTTTTTCACTCAATTTGATCACCATTTGCATTTTTGGAAAAACAAGGGTTTGTTGCAAGCCATTTTTAATTGGAGTCATCATTTTTGTTTCAAAAATCTAGCTTTCACTCATTTGCAGGAAAAATGATTTTTGAGTTTTGTAGCCAAGGTCAAAATTTGAACTAGTTATCTTTTAGATTTTGAAAATTTTGCATAGATCTAGAGGAAATTGTTGTACAAAAAGAGGCGTGCATCATTTTTCTCCTGGCTAACTGTTTTCATTTTCTCTACACTTCATTTCAGTTCCATATCATTTCTTAATCGATTGTTGCTTTATAGATTCCAGAGTTGTGCCAATTTGTGAGTTTTCCCGTGTTCCTTGGCATCGGGTCTGTTGTTACTTTATCATGATTCCACCTTGAGTCAATTAGTGACACATATGGTTTCAATATAAAACAAAAGTATCTTTCCTTTCTTTCCATATTAAGGATTCCAATGTTACTCCATAGTGTACTTGTAGTACTTCTCTTGCAATAGGTTATCTCATTATGGAGGGCTAAATGGTCTCTCTTTTCATCCTTTATGTGGATGGAGATTGATTGGATTTTTTTATATATATCATTATTTTATTTCATCTCTCTTTCAGGGAGGATTTTTATCCCACTATGTTTTCTCCTTTTCTTTGTTTGTGAGATTATTCTTTGCATTTGTACATGGGTACCTAACATGGCCTAGTTTCCAGGACCCATCTTGCATTGTTTTATTTTTGTACATTCTCCCTAAGTTTCACTTAAGGGGGGTAGTTGGTCTAATTAAATGTTTTATACCTTGTCATAGGTCATGATTACACCTTAGTTAAGTTTACTTAGGGATCACATATGAGGTAGTTGGAGACTTTCCACCTTTGGTGGACTTATCATGTTATTAATTTATCACTTCCACCTTTTGTGGACATATCATGTAATTACCTCTCCACCTTTTGTGGGTGATCCACCATTTGTGGTGATTATCACATTATCACTTTTCCACTTTAGATGGAGTCATATCTTTTCATAGTTGTCTCATGTCATAAGATTATGACACTTGTCATAATGTTATGTCCGTTTATGTTCTCACCTTGGATATATAACCAAGGGGTCTGCTATGTACACAACAATCATCTCATATTATTGAATTAATTGATAAGAATATAGTTCATTCTTTTCATATTCATCTCTCTTTTGTGTTTTCCATTTGGTCCCAAGATCTTGGTAGCCATAGCCAATTCTAACATGTATACATATATATAAGTATGTATGTATATATATATATAAATATACTTATATAAATACATACATACATACTTATATATATGTATACATATATAAAATTTAATGTATGTATGCATGTATGTATACACAACTAAGTATATGCATACATATATATATACATGTATATGCAGAATATCCATTCATTAATGTATTTGAAATTATTATTTTTTCAACACCTACACTTGCAAATAAATTTAATTGTAAATTGTAAGTGTAAGTTTACAATGAATAAGAAAAATGAACATTATAAATGAGTACAATGTCTACAGGGTCACAACCAAAGTAAATCCTTTCAAAAATTTACTTGAATTGTCATCTTGCAATTTGACATGCTCTTTACAACCTCCTAAGCATTTGACATGCCTACCACAATAAATAAATATAATAGAATAAACACAAATGGATAATAGTTATTGAAATAAATTAAAATACATCCTAGTTAATGAACAATAAAGAACAATAATTGAAACTTAGAGCCATTTGAACAAATAATCCTTAATTATTTGGTGTGTTGACAAAAACATTTACCAAATTGCCCATCATGAACATTGTTGCACCACTTCTCCTTGTTTTGTCGTGCCTACAAGAAAATATTTACAACCATAGGTAGTAACAACTGTGGCTAGTAACATACAAACATCATACGACCTTTTCAATAGTGCATGTACAAAAACACATAATTAATCAAGTTCAACATATGAAAATTTCCATATGGAAAACATAAATATATGTAGAAAGATATAAATGTTAATAGAATTGTATACCAATATTTAGTCAAGTTATATTCATTGTTTCTCATGACCCTTGGATATATGAGGAATGTGCAAAGGATGCCAATCATTGCTTTATAGTATGGAGAGGATATTAGCAAAGGAGAATAATTATGAATGTCATTGGTTGTTTTTCCTCTTATTTAGTAATTTGAATCTGACAATTGAATGCATTCAATTTGGTTGTTGTGTTTCAAATTTGAATTTATTAGAGAATTTGAATTTTTAGCTTCTAGTTATGTAGGTTTTACGAGATGATATGACTGAATTCTACATTATATTTGGATTCAATGTTTATTTGGGGAGCCCTATATATTAGTGATTTTTTGCATGTATGTATGCATGCATATAGTGATAGAAACATAATCATACATGTATACATTCATAGAAACATAAGCATACATGCATGTATTCATATAAACATATAAATACATATACATTGCAGAAAATCATTGATGCACATTGCAAAAAGTAAAAGGGCACTAATTGTGTCACTATTATCATGCAATTAAAACTATTTTATTATTCAAATCTACTCAAAATTCAATGGGTCTAATTCATGTTAGCACCTTATAATATTAATTTGGTGCCCATTAAAAATCAATCCTACACATTAATCCCCAAACATTAGCACCAAACACCAAACACATTACACCCCAATTAAACTTCATTAGGGTGGTCCGATTAATGCATATGACTAATGTTATTTTTTAGGGTATCCCATTCTTTTCCCTCATTTTATCGTGAGCTCTCTCTGGAAGGTTCTCACGGTGATCGAATGTATATATATATATATATATATAGATACATATATATATGTATGTATGTATGTATGTGTATAAATACATACATACATACATACTGTAGACACTAAAAATTGGTCTAGGATTGCGAGTACCATTTTCAACATAGTTTATAAATAACCATGGTCACAATTAAATAATGATAATTATTTAATTAATTCATTATGACCTTTATTCAACTTTGATTAATTAAATAAATATTTTTTATTTAATTATGTCACTAATTAATTAATTCTCTTTCTGAATTAAATAATTTAATATTTAATTTACCCTTTATCATATTTCGACTATAATTAAATATCCATTTTGAATTATTTAATTATTCAATTAACCTTTTCGACAACCAATTAAATAAATCATTATTTATTTAATTAAATCTTTAAAATTTGAATGTTGAATTAAATAAACATTTAATTCATAAAAATAATTATTCCTGTCGCATTCTTCTATCACCTACTTATCTAAGTATTCATTATTTCTTGACTCAAGATCTATTTGAATCAATCAGTTATCTCCTGATGCAACATCTGATTGTCACTGCAAAGACACTCTTTGTCATAACCAGTCAGTCATTTAGTTCCAACTCTTATGCATGAACATATTTATTAATTAAATATCTTTATTTAATTAATTAATTCATGTGTGCATTCAAATAGATCGTTGTCCAAATTCTATATTTACCCTTTTCATTCAAACTCGTATTCTTCTAATTTTTGAATACTTTCAACTAAAGATTAAATCATTTATTTAAAATTGATCTCTTATTCTTTTGATTTTTGAGTAGTCTTTACACCAGATTAATTTATTATTTTTCTTAATCTTCATCCTGCAAAATTTTCTAACTCACATTCTGACTAACACAAATCTCACATCACATGGCTTTCATCAATCTCGATCATTAATCTCTCTATTGAATCTGAGTCAATCATTCAAAAACCTATTTTCTATAAATTGATTGAATTTTGTCATTATACTTTGGAAGCAACTCGTAATCTTTGATATTTTTATATAAACACATACATACAATGTCTATACTTGCACACTTATTTAAAATCTGAGGGAAATTATACTACATAATGAAAAATGGAGAAGGACAACAGAGATAATTAAAAGAATTGGAAAAATATTTAGTGAGAATGTTTGAGTTATTGGCTTTGTTTATATTTATTTGTGCTTTTTTGTTTAATTTAGGTTAGATTAATGTTTATATGCTTTAACTAGTGAGAACTTAGTAAATATTGTCACTACTAGCCTTAGGAATTGTACATGTCTTATGGTTTTAACATATTCATACACATCAAAATTGAAACATAATATTTTTCGTTTGTCTTAAAGTGCAAAAATTTGATCACAAAGTTGGGTCAATTAGAAAACCTGTCATCAAAACACTGCATCTGGAAACTGAGTCGCATCTAAAAATTTGAAAACCGAATGTGTCATTATGAGTCACAAATATTAAATAGAAAACCTCATGTGTTTGTCAACAAAGTTAGTCTTCACAACGATTAGATTATGAGTCACATCTAAATAGTGAATCGCATCTGCCATTAGAGTCACATCTATTAAAAGTTAAACTGCATCTATTCACGTAAGTCGTAATTTCCTATCAATAATTGAGACTTGATTTCATCAGTTAACCAAATTTGGAAACTGAAACACATCTATCAATTTTAGAAATGCATCTACAAACTAAACCGCAATTGACTGCCAACAAAAATCTCAAATTTCTAATCACAGTCCCAAAAAAAAAAAGAAACTGTCATTTTCACCTCTATTTCTTATGGTCAACCTTGGACAGAAAATGGAAAATTTCTCAAAAACCTGTCATTGTTTAGGTGCCATTTAAGTTTTAGAGATATTTGTCTTAGTTGCAAAACTTAGTTACCTAATAGGAATTCTCATATCTTAGAATAGGGCAACTTTCTGCATTATTGGATAAGTTCATGCTTTGATTTTCATTATCATTGAACCTAGTCACTTTTGTCTTACTAGTGAATCCTTCCAGCTCATTAGTCTAGTTTGGAAATTCACCTTATCAGTTTGTCCTTGTCGTGCATCAGGTTCCTTGGTAAAGTTAAGTCATAGCTTTGGATTATTCCATAGGTGGTAGGTAATATCCGCTTAGAATCATTTACCATCATACTCTGCTCGAAATTTTGCATATTTTCATCTTAGCATACATCATCCTAGCATACGTCATTTTTAAAATCCATAATTTTAGTGACACTTTTTAAATTCAAAAAATCCCAAAAACATAGAAATAGAACATATCATTTTCTAGACATAGTTTTGCATTTCCCTTTTTTGAGAAAAAATTTCATGGTTCAAACAAGGTCTAAGAAGAAACATAGAGAGATGATAGACCTACAATACTTCATCAATCCTTTCAAAAATCAACCATCAAGGAAATAGAGACAACACAAATATTTTCTTGAAAAAAATGTCACTAGAGACACACATGGAAAAATTTATGTAGAAGACATAGACGTCGTGCAAGATCCTGAATTTGTATCCTTTATGGATGGGTATTTGAAAAATTATCCTCAAAGATATCTCGAAAAGTTTCTAGTAGAAGGTGCCACACTACCACTAGGATTTGACGTTCACACTTTGAAAACATCTACTCAACCAAAGCAAACTATTATATCAAGTATCTCCATCCCTCAAATTACCACAACAATACCAACTAGCATACCTACTCAAACATCATCAATTGTAAACAAAACCCCATTCAATACAACACAAGGTTTACAATTTACTGCAGGAGCATCTTCATCAAACCCCTTTGGCACAAAAACTACTAGTAAAAGACCCAAAGTTGGCATGAACACAACACAAGCTATACCCAATCTCAGCACCAGTTCTATCATTCCACACATAGGGACATAACTAGGACATATTCCTATACCAAATCAAAACATTCAGATGAGACACATTCCTATACCAGATCAGAACATTCAGACATGACATATCCCTACATGAAATCAAAACATTCAAACAGGATATATACCCTCGCCAAATCACAATCCGTCATAGAATATTGCATTCTGGAACACATACATCGATCCTAATAATGCAACCAATATGTCATTAACACATGTAGATGTTCTGCAAAATCAAATGTAAGTCCTCCAACAACAAATGGATAGTATGTCAATGCCAGGAAAATGAACTATCTCAGTGAAAGACTTATGCCCATGTCCCTTTGATAAATCATTGTACACAAACCCCTTCCCACACAGATACATTATACTAAATTCACATAAGTATAATGGGAAGAGGAATCCTTTGGAACACATTGGATAATTTTCTACAACATGGATGGACATCTTGTATGACCCCACATACCTTATGACACTCTTTTTGTGAACGCTTGTCAGGATAGCATTTGAATGGTTCTTTAAACTACCATATGGCATAAAATCATGGAGTGAATTAGCTAAGAATTTTGTCGAACACTTTTCCTTCAACATAGACAATGAAATCACAATAGATACCTTGTGTCACACCACACAAGAAGACAGAAAAAAATTCACCACTTTGTTTCAGAGGTGGAGAATTTTAGCTAGTAGATGTCAAATTGAGATACCAAAAAAATAAAAAGTCATGATATTCCTTGAAAATGTTCATCCAAAACTAAAAAGTTACTTAAGAGTACATTGATGTACCTCATTCCTAGACTTGGTAAAAAAGGGCATTATACTTGAAAAAGGCCTTATTGACAAAGGAGAAATTAAGGTACGAGGAAGGAACCCAGTTGTAGAACATCAAAATGCTCCCAACGATAGAAACAAGTTTTGGTCTAGAAACAAAAATGTAAAAAATGACAATATTGTTGATGGTAAGACCCTACATGTTGGACCTATCATTACACTTATATGTTACAACTCCAATCAGGACATGACTAATAATCCATATCAAATAGCCAATTTTATCCAAAATTCACAATAGTAACGACCACAAAGGAGATTTCCAAAACATGAGTTTACACCCTTAGGGGAACCAATTCAAATAGTTTACAAGGAACTAATTAAACACAAACTCATATAATCTCTGGAGCCCAAACAATATGATAGTGGACAGTTTAAACCTTCATGGTGGGATGATAACACCTATTGTGAGTACCATCAAACAAAGGGATATAACTTACAACAATGTCGACAACTGGATAACATCATAGAATATTTTGTTGAAGGCAAAACCATAGAAGTCAATGGGCAAAAACATACCAAAATTAGTGATCACAAGGTCTTCTCGGATCCATTTCATGACCCTAGGAAAGGAAAAGCCTCTAGTTCAGGAACTAAGAATAATACCTCAACCAATTATACCAATTCTAAGTATGATTATAAACTAGGTACCATCATTAATCATATATGAGATACTGATGAAAATATCCATACCATTACCATAAAGAAGCATCATGAATGTGCTTTAAAAACATGCAGAACTAAGATAACCCTTCCAAGTCCTTCTTCAGAGCCACCAACATAGTCTTCCAAGTCTAAGTATAATTTTATTGACCAGCTAGGCAAGACCCCAACATAGATATCCATCTTGGAACTATTGACTATATCACTAGATCATCAAGCCATTCTCAACAAAGCCTTGCAGAGCACAACTATCCCTACCAGCTTAGATGTCAATTGTTTCAAATAAATGGTAGCATACTTAACCAATTCCCATCACACCACATTCTCTCAATAAGATTATTCAACTGAGAAGACCCATCATAATGACCCACTACACCTTAAAGTTATTTTTCATCAAACCAAAGTCAGACAAGTCTTGGTAGATGGAGGAGTAGGGTTGAACCTTTGTACCTTGAAATTGGTTAAGGAATTAGGGTTCTCAAAAGAATGCTTGGAAATCACTAAGAGTATAGTCATTAAGGCATATGACGATGATGAAACATCATCCAAAGGAGTTGTTACACTCCCTATCAGGATTGGCCTTGCACTTATGGATACTAGCTTCCAAGTCTTGGATCTTACCCTTCCCTATAATCTTTTGTTGGGTAGACCTTGGATACATGCAATGAAATTCATACCTTCCACTTATCATCAGTGTCTTAAATTCCTATACAATGGCATAGATATCACAATTTATGGTGATCCAGATCCTTTTCAAAATTGTACAAGCCTACATGAAATACCACAATGATAGGTTCCAATTGATCAAGAGGCTTCATCCTCATCCTCCACCTTATCCATGTGCATTGATCCATCAACTCTTACCAATTCTATTACATCACAACCACCATCATCCACTCCTAAGGTTGAAATATAAGACAAGGGCTATGGAGAATATCACATGAAGGCAACCGATTATGTCAGTCAGTTGGTTCCTCCTAAGTCATATGGTTTATCCACAATAGATAGGAAATAGTCAATTGTCACAATACATGTCCCTCCTACAATGAAATTCACAAAATGGGGAGATTTAAGTAAGGAATTTATGGACCAAGAAGATGTCACCTCCTGGTTGTATAATGAAGATAATGAAAACCCTCCATCATCTATTCAAATATCTAAGGATCAATATGGAAAAGGATTCATGATAATTCAAAGAAAATGATATGATGGTCATAGTGGATTAGGACTACATCAGAATGAAAGGACCGAACCAATCATTGTCTCACAAAGAAAAAAAATCCTAGGGCTAGGGTTTCAACTAATTAGAATTGGTATTCATGATACTCCATTATTGTTACAAGAGGAAGTAAGTGATTGTGAAGACATTGAGATATCCCAAAAACCATTTGACCCATTATACTATGACTCCCATTACTCAAATGAATATTAATGGGATTCCCTTTCCTGTACCAACATGATGGACCTAGAGAAGCTATTTGGTGAGCTTGATAAAATGCTACAACCATCACCAAATCCATCTACCCCCCATCCTAAAAATTCCTTCTCCAAAGAAGAATGACTTAAGCTTTATTATTGAGAAACCCTTGATCCTAAATCTTGGGCACCTAACGAACCATCTTCTGATGAACTAGCGCTTATAGTTGTCCCACAACAAAGTTTACCTGTCCCTAAGAAAAAGAACAAAAAGGAGTTAGTCCAAAAATTTTGTGACCATGTTTTAACCACTCTATCTTCTCCTTGTTCACCTCCATATTTGATAACACCGATGATGACATGCCCCTTGTATATCCCCCACTTATCAATTGGGATCAACAAGGTACACCCATCTTAGACAGATTCGAGAATGATGAAGCGATAGCTGAGTTCATGGGACTTCGAGAAGGCATACCTAGAGGGGACCATAAAGCTAGCTTTACCATAGACTTGGATGACATGGAATATTTTAGGGGATTTTTGCACACCTCCAATTGAAAAAATGAAATAAAAAAGATAAACAATCAAAATGATGAAAATAACAAGTCCCTAGGTAAAAACCGAAATGTTCCTTTGGACGAAGAAATAGTAAAATAAAAAGATGTATCGAAGGGTGAAAAGATCTCTGAGGAACCCAAGGATGGAGGTTTGAAAATTCTCGTAGTTGTTTAGGAAAAATCACTAATGTTAGTATAAGAGTCTTCCAAGATCAGCATAAACATTGAAGAAAACCCTTGGGTAATATATTTTGCAACATCTTTCACAAAGACAAAGCAAGCAAAGTTTTGAGACTTTTTCACAAAGAGACAGGTAAAATTTGTATGCTTATATGTTGACATGCTTGGGCTGGATATAGACCTTATATTGCACCATCTACTATTATAGCTAGGTGTTAAGCCTGTCAAGCAAAAGCTAAGAAAGATGCATCCACAAATTGCTCTACTAGCCAAAGTTGAACTTAAGAAACTATTGGATGTCGGATTCATTAGATCGATAGAATATGAGGAATGTATATAAAATCTTGTGCCAGTGACCAAACCATCTGTGGGAATTTGCATTTGTACATACTTTAGAGATATCAATAAGGCATGCCCTAGGGATGACTTCCCTTTGCCAAACATTGACATGATAATGGACCTTACAACAAGATATGAGATGCTATCCCTCATGGATGGTTTCTCTGGGTATAATCAAATCAAAATCACAACTGAGGACCAATAGAAGACAACTTTCACATGCCCATGGGGAACATATCGCTGGAATGTTATGCCTTTTGAGCTCAAAAATGTTGGAGCTACATATCAATGTGCAATAACGACTATTTTCCATGACCTTGTACATACTCTCATGGAAGATTATGTTGATCATCTCATAGCTAAATCATTACCAAGAGAAGATCATTTGAAGGTTCTAGACAAGATATTCCAAAGACTAGAAAATTATAAAATAAGGCTAAATCCAAAAAAATGTGTCTTTACTGTTAAATCAGGAAAAATTATAGGATACATCATTTCTAGAAGAGGCATTCAAATGGACCCAACAAAAGTAAAGGCTATAATGGATATGCCTCCACTATTTAGAATCGGTTAGCTAAGAACACTACAAGGGAGATTACAGTTTATTAGACACTTCATAGTACATTTAGCAAACAAGATACATCCATTCCAACATTTTCTCAAAAAGGGAGTACAATTTTTATGGACACCCAAATGCTAAGAATTTTTACAAAAGATCAAGGATTACTTGCTTACACCACCTATGTTAATTTCTGCTACAAATGATAGACCTTTTATACTTTATATTTCAGCAACTCAGTTGGCACTAGGAGCCTTACTCGCACAAAATGATGATGAAGGTCATGAAAGGCCAGTGTACTACATCAATCATACTTTGGTGGGATATGAACTAAACTACAGTAACATAGAACATTCTTATCTTGTAGTAGTTTTTTCTACTCAAAAACTTAGGCACTATATGCTAAACTACCAGACCATGCTCATCGCCAAGATAGATCCTCTAAAATAACTCCTAAGTAAAGTAGCATTAATAGGCCAGTTGGCTAAATGGGTAATGATACTTAGTGAATATGACATCGAGTATGTGGAAAGAAAATCTATAAAAGGGAAGGTTATTGCATATTAGTTAATAGATGCACCAATTAAGGTTGACCATCCTTTAATGGAAGATTTTCCTGATGAGTTCATCTTTAAAGTTGACACTAGAACCACATGGAAATTATACTTTGACGGGTCACATACTAATCATGGTTCAGGAGAAAGCATATTATTTGTTACACCTACAGGTGATGCTATTCCTAAGTCATTCAAAATTGCTTTCCCTTGCACCAACAACATAGCAGAATATGAATCCCTTGTGACAAGAATAAGAATGGAAGCTCAATGGAAGATCAAGAGTTTACATGTTTATGGAGATTCTCACCTAGTAGTCCAGCAAGTCAATGATGAATATGAAAGTAAAGATCAGAAACTTGCCCCTACAAGTGCATGGTAGACAGTTTTAAGAAATACTTTGATAACACCACCTTTCAAAAAATACCCCGCATTTAGAACAGGGTAGAAGATGCTATGGAAATCGTTGGTTCATTATTGGATATTCCTAGCAACATGCCTAAATTCAAGTTTTTGGTTGAACAAATTTTGGTCCCTACCTATGACATTCCCAATTCCATGATGGTGTGTACAATTGTTGGTTCTACTTCCCTATGGTACAAGGACATATATGACTACCTCCATGCCTAAATCCTACCCTTACACCTATCAAATAACCAACATAGGACATTTATCCATAAGTCAGCCAAATATACCCTCATTAGAGATACCCCTTATAGACGTTCCTTATATAATAGCTTATTGAGATGGCTCGATGTTGAAGAAGCACACGCAACCTTATGTGTAGTACATGAAGGTATTTGTGGGTCCCATTCTAGCGGTCCTACCTTAGCTAAGAAAATTATGAGATTATGCTATTACTGGCCTACAATGGAAAATGACTCATATATCTTCATCAAGAAATGTTGACAATGTTAGGTACATAGAGACTTGATACACACGCTAGCACAAGAGATCTAACTGATAACTTCACCATGGCCATTTTCCCAATAAGGACTTGACCTCATTTGTAAGATACACCCTCCATCATCCAATGGCCATAAGTTCATCATAGCTACCACCAAATACTTCACCAAATTGATTGAGTCTATTCCCATGACCTACATCATCGGCACACAAATATCTAGGTTTATCCTAAACTACATAATCTTTCGGTATGGTGTTCCTCAATCCATCATCATAGATAATGGTCATCCATTCAAAAACCAAGAAGTATGCCATATCTATGAAGAATTCCATATCCAACATCATTTTTCCACTTTGTATTATCCACAAGGTAATGGCCAAGTAGAGGCATCTAATAAAATAATCATCAGAATCCTCTGAAAGACTATCAATGATGCTGGTCATGATTGGAATTTACAACTAAATCCTACTATATGGGCTTACCACACAAGCATCCGTACTCCCACTTTTGCCACTCCATACTCCCTTGTATTCGATTCTGAAGCTATATTACATATTGAGGTTGTAATTCCTTCCCTGAGGGGATCTTTGAAAGGTCACATTGATGATGAAGAGTATCATGTATCGGGATTGAATGAATTAGAATTCCTAGACAAATTAAGATAAAAGGCATTAGATCATCTTCAAGCATACTAGAACCATCTTCGTCATAGTTATAACATGAAAGTTCTAAATCGACATTTTGACATTGGTGACTTGGTCTTAATGGAGAACCCTAAGAATCAATCTAAAAGAGAAACACTAGGCAAATTTGAACCAACCTAGATAGGGCCTTATATTCTTACAAAAGCTTTTGGATCAGGAGCATATCAACTCTCTACCCCTGAAGGAGAACCAATTTTATCACCAATCAATAGCCTTCATATTAAGACATTTTATGCATAGCTTCTGCAAACCGTCTCTTAATCAAAAAAATAGTAAAAAACAATTGGAAAAAAACCAAAAAAAATGTTACCTTGATGAAAACCTGGCAAACAGGTGTGTTTGTAACAACAAAAAAAATGAAAAAATCAATAAAATAGTAAAGAGAGATAATCCATCCAATAGTAGAAACCACTTTGGTGGCTCTATGGACAAGTACCATGGTGAAAATTTGGCAAATAGGCACCATGTGTAGTATACTTGGCTCCTTTGTTTACTATCATTCCAATTAGACTTTTCATCATCACCCGTAATAAATGGTTGTCCTATCCATCACTTGGAAGAATTGACATCAATTCCACTTTGTATCCCCACTCCATCCTCTAGGTCTTATTCTCGAATAGGGGCAAATCCTCGATCTGAGTCATTTAGACCTTGTACACACCATCCCAACGTCAGAAAATGCCCTAAAAAAAGCTCATAAAACATAATAAAATGTCTTGAAAAAATCCAAAAACATTAAAAAAAAACTCCAAAAAGAAAAATAAATCAAAACTTGTCAAAAATCCCAAAAATAGAGTTAGATTTAGTTGTGTCAAGTCAGTCATGGACATAGTCGAACTGTGTTGCCTCTATAATTGGACATAAGCAAGGCCAAATGTCGATGTTCCCTTGAGGTATTAGGTCCATATTTCTAGGCTTGTCACATATCACACACATTAAATCATGACTCATTCTTTGTACATATCAAATTCATTGTCGTGTTGAACTGCGAGGTCTCTGCATGTATAACATAGGTGAGGTGATCAATCGATGAGCCCCCAAGGCCACACTAGGTCAGTCCATTAGGGTTTATCATATTCACTATCATACACATCGCATATCATCAAGTAAAGTACATATTTTTCAATCATTCATGTCAATCAAAGTCTAAGTCGAAATACAAGGTCTCTTCATGTATAACATAGGCAAGGCCATCAATTGATGAACCCCCGAGGCCGCACTAGGTCAGTCCTTTAGGGTACATCATGTCAATTCCACATAAATCATACATTTTCAACACACACACACACTCATAACAATCAAAAGATCAAGACAAGTCACACATCAAAAAGAAAAATAGGTCAAAACTGTCATCAATTCAAAATCAAACACATTGCTAGAATAATCAACTTATGTCTTATCCAAGATATATCTTTCTTTCCAATAGACATTATTAGTTATCATAGCCCTATGTATCTTTTTTCATCAATGACATTAGGCTCAACATCTTATAGGACACGTGTCTTTCTAAAACCAAGCTTTGTCATGCCTTCCACAAATGGTCACAAAGTCAAAACCAAACTCAGCGTCTTATATGGTATGTGTCATCTCTGGAATCAGGCTATGTCAAACATCAAATAATCACACAAGATAAATTTTGGCAAATACTTTTATTGGATTTTTGGATTTATCACTTATTTTGTCATATTTTTATGGATTTTTATTTGATTTTGGTTACTAGATTTCTAAAGGATGTCCCATGAAGGATTTAGAGAAGCAACGATGTCTCAGGACTCTTTTTCTTAGACTATTTTCTGTCAACTGTCTTTTAAAAATTTGGATTTTGATTCATGTTACTAGTTTCCTCGAGGATTTCCCATGAATGATTTAGAGGAGCAATGACATCTCATGACTTGTATTTTATTTTTTTGTTGTCTGTGGTTTTTCTCGACAAAAAGACTGGGGCAATTTTTCCCTTGGTATGATTTAAGACACTCCTTGTCTATGACTGTCTATTTTCGTAAGTGGATTCCTTTGTACACTATGATCTATCTCATATCAGGGTGTGTACTATCCATTTGTGTCATGTCCTGCCCAATGATGATTTAATGCAAAGCTTAGTATATATATGGAAAAATATCAAAGATTACATGTTCTTCAAATAACCACTTTTCAATACTAACATTTTGAGTTATCCAAGATAATATTTCTTCTATCTAGCATAATTATGGAGTCTTGTGACAAACAAAAAAATTAGATAATCTACATATGCATACATTCTACAACCATTATGTAAACATTTTTCATATGTCTATATATAGTACATTATATAGTTATGTTGCATTCTATACAAGTACAAACAAATAGGCATATACATTGCATTTAGATAATCATGACATACATCCATTTACTAATCATAAATTTGTATAAGTTAGGCATCCATCCACATTTAATTATAAATAGTAACATCAAAATGCATCTCATTTTCATAAACCAAGAATGCATTCATAAAATTTATAAATATTGTGCATACATCATCAGCATAGGAAATAAAACATCATGAGTAAACATCATAACCCATAACATGTAAATACATCATCTAGAAAACTGCATAATAATATAGAAGTAAACTGCATAATCATATAGAAATAAACAACATCATCATGTAGAACATATGAAAATCATATAAACACTGCCAAAAATGATATATATATATATATATATCGCTCAAAATAACATATGTGGCAGTACAATGTCAGAATGTATCAATAAATAAAAAGGAGTTCATAGGCTCTATGATCAAAATACAATGTCTACAATAGAATAAAGTCACTATGTGCTGGTGCCACTACTCCCATGTGGCGAATGTGGAGGCAAATTTTGCTGGGGTACTCTCTGTGTAATGGGAGGCCTATCATATGGACCTATCCTCGATGGTACTACCACACCCTCTGTACTCTATGTCTGGCTATGAGACCTACTTTAGGAGCTGCTACTATGTGACTGTGAGTAACTAGGAGAACATCTCTTGGGAGGAACCTCTGCCTCATATAATCTCTATAATATCTCTCTCTATCGCCAGCTCAGACTAACTCCCGAGAAAATGTTGTAGTTGGCCCAGTGCATAAAGCTCTCAACTCCACAAATCAGCCCTCTATCTCATGTCTCCTAATCACTGCCTGGTCCCTATCTAGGAGATTACTATCCCTCTACATCTTCATTACATATCGCTTTGTAGTCAGCACTTTGATCCTCTCCTCCAAGGCTTCTACTCGAGCCTATAAATCAATGTCTCTATCTCTGGGAGCTTCCTCATCCTATCCTTGCCTCCCCTTTACATCAACATCCCATCCCTCCACAATACTATCTCGGAGCTCCCTCTCCTTCTCCCCCATCACTACCTCCTCCTCCTCATCATCCACTCAATATCATTCTATAATCCCAAGGACATCAATATCCATGTCCTCCCTCCTAACCTCCACCTCTACATGTTCCTCTGCTCTTGCCTCCTCAATAGAATTCTCCCATCCAATCTCAACCTCTCCACCACCTACAAGATCTAACATGGGTATGTCCTCAACCTCAACCTCTGCCTCGTGTGTTGGTTGTTTTTACTATAACCAGGTTGATCTTCTAATATACCTATGGAATTGCAAATTCCAATCAAAGGAAGCTTGAAGGACCTAGCCCAACCGATGAGGATTTTAAAGACCTCCTACAATTTGGGCTCTACAAGACCCAGGAGAGTGATCCCTTAATGCATTTACAACCTCTGCACCATTATCATAAACAACATTAACAATGAAAAATAATCTCATTTAATAGCTCAAGAAAATAAGATTACACTGAGTAGAATTGGTTGTTCATCAGTATTAAACTACCTGGAGAATGAGATAATTACAACAACACTCCACAAAAACCTATAGTCATTAATTTGCAATTTGTAGCAAGCTCTAGGTGAATACAAGAAAATAATGAACCTCACAAACAAGTACAACTTAGATCAATGCCGTATATCCATTGGAGGAGTCAAATTCATAAGCATGTAAGGGTTCATGATAGATTTAACACATGACACATAAGATCCTCAATAAAATTACCTTAAAATCTCATTGACATGTATTCTAACTCAATACTACTTATCAAATCTATGTACAGAGCATATTAACGTACAATCTCATTTAAGGACTTTAATTAACTCCTTGAATTAAAGATAAAACAAGAATGGTACACACCACAACAGTGAGATGAACGAAACAACCCTCGATCATTTTATTCAAAATTCAGACATCCTTGTACATTGGAGAGACATGAGCTTGAATTAATCATTTTCATTCAAATTCCTATACTTTCATAAAACATTAAATTTCCATGAGTTCAAAACCTACAACAAAATGACTCAAAACCTAAATTGTATTTTCTCTAAAACCATCAGACTTTATAATTTTCTCTACAATTTTACCTAGACTCAACCAAAATATCTAACTTGCTAACTCGTAGTTCTAGCCTTGAAATCCTTCTTATAGAAAATGAAGGAGAAAACAAGCATCGGGCTAGAAAGCACACAAGCCACTTGGACCGCCTTGTGATATTTCAAAAAAAAATTACAATAGCAATCTCCCTAGAGAATCTTCTTGTTCATCTTTCCCAATGAGAATGGTTGATGCAGCAATAAAACTTCAAGACTTCTGCACTTAGATTGACACCAAAACAAAACTGGAATATGTTGTAACTGCAACAATTGATTTGCTAACCGTTAGCAGCCTACTCCATTTCACTCTTCCTCAATCAAATATACATTTACCCACTTCTGGTATTCCTTATCAGTTGGCCAATTAAAAATAATTACCTCATTCACCTTGACACTATAAGGTGTGTACTTAATTGCCACCTGATTTTCTTCTCTTTCAAAAGACTCCAAGAATGAGTCAGTGCTAATAATTTTGTCCATACAACTCACCAATAAATCAAAATCTGAGTCATCACAAATTATGTTATTTGAGTAGTAATGACCTCATTCACTCGATCCTGCCACTATTGAAGTGACCTAATATTTCCCTGCTCATCAATTATTTCAAGTAACAATGTGTCACTCCAATCATCAAAATTCTTCACCAACTCCCTGATCTTCCTGCTCAAATCATTTGGTAAGGCCTGAAAACCTTGCAATGACTTAATTAACACTTGATTAGGCCTTAATGATTGGGGCCTATTATTTACATCAAAACTTGAGGCCTTATACATTACATCTAAGTCATTGGCCCTTGGGATCCATTTTTCAATTAGTGGTATTGCTACCCCTTGATCCCTATCAATGTTATTTATTTCATTTAATAATAAAGAATATGAAGAATACATATATGACAATATGTCATCAACCTTCTCATTTAAATGCCTTAATACAACATTGACAATCTCCATTTTCTTTGAAAATACTCCCTCCTCACATACCTTCAAAGATGCATGTAGCTCTACAATTTTGTGCATTACTTGCTTCTATGTAGGATCAACAAAGAATTCTTATTCTTCCTCAATTGGTTCTAAATAGGGTTGAGGGAAGGAGTTTGACTAGGAGACCCTAGTGTAGAAACAATGGGGGAAGCAGGAGGCACTGACCTTGATGTGGAAGGCAATGATCTAATCCCTAGGGCACTTGATGTTTCCCCAATCTACTTGTAACTCAACCTCTCCACCTTAGTTTGAAGCTCAACATTCCTTTGTTTCACTTTACTATATTCTCCAATTATAAAATATACTTTTCCATAAGCTTCTCTTTTCAACCTCCTCTCTCCCACCAGTCTTTTGGGCCAATTTGGCCACATTTACAGTCAAACTAGTGGCCTTTGTGGTTGAGGTCTCTGAAGCTCTCTTTATTATTAATCCCCCTATTAAATTTAGGTTAATATCAGTAACATTGGTCTTTCTCCCTTGGGGGCTAAAGCACAAATTTCCAAAGTCTCATATTCTTCACTAAAGGTAGAATCTTGCAATGCTGCCTTGAACTCTTCTACAAAATCTTGTAGGGGATTCTTGGACTTCAGAATAAAATTGAAGGCTACTACATCGACAATGTCCCACTCAGGCAGAATCAAGACACTATCTTGATTGACTAGTTTTCTCCCTTCCTTAGGAGTGCTTCTCTTGAATTCATTCATTAATTCAGCTTTAACTTCATCATCATTCTCCTAGTCAGACCTATCATGCTTCAATTCCCTTCTCTTATTTCTTTTTTCCTAATATTCTTCCAATTTCATTCTCCAAACTAGTTGCAAGAAGACAAGAGATTTTGCAAAGGCATCATCATCTAAGAACTGCTTATAGGCCTCCATCCTTGCATGTTGCACACATTTTCCTTTCATATCCAGATTAGATAGAACCAATTCAGCTGCTCTGGGAGGAGAAGGCATACCCATCTACATATCTTGTCCAGTGACAACAATCTCATCAACCAAGTCCTCTTGTTACTGCTCAATATTTCACCTTTTGGGGCTTGGCTCTGATGGTGGTGGTGAGGGACTATTTTCAGGTGATGACTTTAAATCAATTATCTTAATTTCCCCAAAGTGTTTTGAGCTTTGGACTTGGTTTTTTAGAAAAATTCATTATTTGTTTTCCCTTTCTATCTTCTTCTTCCTCATCACTACTATCATTTCTTTTTCTTTTGTAAATAGGCCAATTTTCTGTAGGTTGGTAGGTTGGCCTTTCTTCAAGTGGCCCTCCATCATGCTCTTGTATGCCTAGGTCCAACTCTAGGTTTATCTTCTTAGTCATTAGGATGTCCATGATTTCATTGAAGTTCTCCATCAAAAAGTCAATCTTCTTATGATATAGGTTGAACTCCATCAATGGATCATACTTTGGATCCATTTTGTGTACAATGGAGAATATATTGTCATAAGCTATCCATTTCTCCTTGTTCAATTCCTACTTAGTTAGATCAAATTCATTTCTAATTAGGTCCTCGGGGAAATTAAACTCATGTAACAAATTTGCCCCCTTTTATTCTTTGTTTGAAAATGGTGAAGAAACCCTCACGATCATGTTGTCGCTTGGGACCACACCTCAAATGGTACTCTTCAAAAAAAATTCCAAAATGGACCCAGCCTCCCTTTCAAAAAACAAAATCAGACAACATAGTATAGTCTAGGAAAAATGTTCCTTTACTTTTTCCTATAAGGTTATCCTCATGGATACAACCAATCTACCACATAAATTTAGTGAATCCAACTCTTGGTGGCACATTATGTGGAAATACTTGAGGGGTCCCTTGAAAACTATACACCCTCAAGACAACATTGACTGGGTATGGGATGATATCACCCCAGTTGTGAAAAAATTTCAACTCTGGCTTCCTCCCCTTTGGTCTGAAAAAATCATGTAACTCCTTAGTAATTCTAGGTACATTTACCATCAGCCCAAATCTCAATCTGGAAGAAAATTAGTTGTCGAACTGCACATAATTGGCATTCTCCTTGTTGTATGATAATTTAGTAGTCCACACTTGCACTACTAGTCTTTCTCCATTAAGCAATTGTTTCAACTCCATCTTCTCAGAGAAGAATTCAACATTCTAATACAATAACATATACATTAACATGAAATACCAAAAGAATAGAGTGCCTACATCATTTTTATGCAACTTCAATAGCCCTTCATGTATCTTTTTGGCCAAAAAAGAAGCAAAATCATATACCACCAAGAAATTAGGGTGTTTTATTTGTACCCCCATGAACATGTAAGCTATGGGCATCATTGTGTTGGGGTTAAAACCCAAAATCTGACATAATGAGTAAAAGGTGACCAAGAAATGATTTGCAAATTAGTTCAGCTTGAAAGGTTCTGGTCATTAGGGATAATATAAAATTTGGAACCTCTTGCCCTAGCCAAATGAGGTGGGAGAAACTTAACTTTGAAAATTTGACCTCCCATACTCTTGTTTCATTCCCTCAAGATCAATAGGAACCAAGAACATACTGGGCTCACTCAGATCAAAAACCTGTTGAAACTCTTCTTTATTAATGCTTAAAAAAACCCTTATGTCATTATCTCTAATCACATGTGTAACATGGTCATATAGTGCAGTCACTACCCTAAGCAAGTCCACATCAGGGAACACATTCGATACTACCAACTTACCCATATCATACATCCAACCATTCAAAAAGGGGCGGGGAAAATTCCTCTGTCCAAACCACAATCTGAATATCTCTAAACCTGTAAGGGGAAACCTAGCATCAGATATGTTGGAATAGTTATACACTAATCCCTCCCCTAGGGTTTTTCCTCACATCAAAACCAACCCATTATTCCTATCATTCATTGACAAGGGAAATTGATCAAGGAAATCATAATATAAGTTTCTATTTAGATAATCAATCTGCCCATAATGCTTCTTTGATGGTTCCATCCTAAAAAAACTAGGGTTTCTTTGCCACTTCAAACCTCATGAAAACTAGGGCTAAACACAAATTTGAGATTACCGAACAAAACCTAGCAATTTCTCACAATTCAATTAACCTATAGCCCTAGAACAAATATCAACAAGCCCTTTGACAAACACACAACAAATTCTCCCCAAATTTAGATTACAAATTAACCAGGAGAAACAAAAATCAACTCACGACTTTGTGTTTGCAGCAACCCTAATCTTTGCTATGGTAACTTGTAAATTCATCCTCAGCCTAGAGACTACTCCACAAAGATGTTTGAATGCTTTGTGACACAATAGGGTAGGAAAATGGTCACTTTATTTCATTCAAATCATGCCAGTAGATGTCTCATCTACCATTAAAGCTTATTTGCATGTTGCACCAATGGCTCCAATCACATTTGATGCAGATTGAAATACTATCCGTTGATCCTTCACTTTGGTTGTATCATCGAACAACTACCTTCAAAACAAATTGACACCATCTCCACCATGGCGATAAGGTCCCACCATATTTTTCATTGCCAAGGAAATCCACGTGGCGCTCACCCATGATATTGTGATCAGTAAATACCTTGCAACTCCAGATCACACAATGGTCGGCAACCATTGATCTAAACCATTAGAAATCCTGTTCGTTCAACACAGTCTCTAGCCTTGTCATTAATCATTGAGCACCTTTCCTACCGAGATTATATCATCTTTGTTGATTTGAAGCACATGCATCTCATAACTTATTTAGTAATTCATGACATAATATATTAAAACCAAATAAATGTATTAAAGTATTTCTATCATCCCTTCAGTTTCATGAGATGAGACACGTGGTGCTCGCCCATGATATCACAAACAGTCAAAACTGTGTGGCGGGGTCATCACGGGATGGTGGGGAATGACTAAGATAAAATGATGGTTGATCTACAGTCATGCAAATTTTTCCTTTTGCAAAATATAAAACATTTATTAAAAGAATGAGGGGACATCACTAGGTCGACGACAAATAATGACATAAATTGTTTTTAAACTAAAAAGCATGGGGCCATCCTAGATGAAACAATGGGGCTTAAGTTGTTTTAAAACCCCTATCAAAAAGTAATGGCCAAATTGATCCCACCCAAGGCATAAGATAAAGCACTAGGTTTTTACATGGAAACAAAGTTAAAACCCCAACCTTAGGCTTTTCCCAAACATTATGGGTGACTAGAAACCAAGGTAAGATAAAATGGAACTTATAGAGCAGAAATTCAAAGTTCCATCATCGCGGATAGGTGATAGTCCACCTACCTAGCCACCTCTCCTCCCTTGTCGACCTTATTGACCACCTCAGCCATCATCCTCACCTCCTATGTCACCCCTACCTCCACCCATAATTTGGTGCCAACCTTTGGGCCTTGTCCCCCATATCTCCACTAGTGCTCACTGATCTAGATTTGTGTAAAGTATAGGACAATGCTCTACCTACTAGGTATCATAGGCTATTGTAGTCCCTAGATCCACTACCCCATTTCTCCATCCCCACTGAATAGGCTGTAACACTTGAATATCCACCTCTACTGTCGGCACTAGTATCATAGGTCCCCATAAAGAAACCTCTCTAGAAGATCGAGAAAAAAATTTTCACCCTCAAGGCTCATCCTGAACCTCTCCAAACTATTGCATTACATGATCTAGTAGGTGTCTCTCAATAATATGAACACTTGATATAGTCCTCCCAATCAAATACTATGTCCATTGACAAAAGGGTAGGTTCATGTCCTCATCCGACCAATGGCCACAATCCATATATGGTCTCCATGTGAATTGAACTAATGTGTCAAGTGCATGTCTCTAATACCTAGCATCGCCAACATGGCTCTGTGTAATGTTTCTCACATAATGGAAAACATAAGGGGATCCAGCATCTCGATCAATAGTAATTGGGGGACAAAACATAGCAATGTGTTCCCACACCTAGTTCATGAGAAGGGTAGTGGCAAAACTCATTGAATGCACATATCTATAGGGTATATCATGAAGATGGAAGTATAAAATTGTCAATAAACATGGCCCCAATTGTAGACAACCTCCCTCTCTAACATTCCAACTAACATCTCCCCCCACCCAATAGGAAATCCATGGCTTCGATGGTTAGAAAGAACTATTCCACCTACCAATGTACATAATTTCAGTCTATCCTCTCATATCTATCTACCAAAACTTGTCATCTAATCTCATAGTGCTCTATCCCTAGTCTCCTAATATCATCATATCCATAGAATATAGTGATCTCACTATAACTTTTTTGTGTATCATACATCACTCTCTCGCTTCTAATAGGCAACCTCAAAATCCTATATACATCCTCCAATGTGACAGTTGCCTCTCCAGTAGGCAAATGAAACATGGAGGTCTCTGAATGCCACTTCTCACATAGTGAAATGATCATACCTCTATTAACCTGAATAGTGGGCATAATACATACATGATGCAACCCTAATCTTCATAACATCCATGTCTCACCACTCAGTAGTTGATGTCTAAGCTCATATGTCTCTGGCTATGACTCTTGAGTATAAATCAAATCTAATATAACCTGAAAAAGGCATTAAAAACTATGTTAGACAACAAATCATTTATCTTTCCATCAGAATTTTTTTCAAAAGTTTGATAGTTAGATGTGTCGCTTCAAAAACAAATGTGGTGCACAATATCAAATGTGTCATTCTAAAATGCAAATGAGGTGCATAATAACACGTGCATCGCACAAACATGCATATGTGTTGCATAAACCAAATGCATAAAAAAATCAAGGCATCTTTATAAATAGACAAATGCAACACATAAATTGTAGATGCGGTACACATTAATGGCATATCTATTATGCAAATGTGAAGAAATAAGAAAATCAATCTTCAAAACTATATGTGACTATATTAATCTCATATGCAATGCATAACTACAAATGGGGTGCATAAATTATCAATTACGTTGATTGCCTAAACAACCTAAAAACTACCTAGATGTGTTTTAACATATGTGTCGTTTCGTGAGAAAATGTGTCGCGTACGAATGCATATGCATTGAACTAGAAGCAACACATCTGATAATTTAGATTCAAATGTCTAGAAATACATGCAAAA
The DNA here is from genome assembly GCA_007115665.2 of Sequoiadendron giganteum. NCBI lineage: Eukaryota > Viridiplantae > Streptophyta > Pinopsida > Cupressales > Cupressaceae > Sequoiadendron > Sequoiadendron giganteum. The sequence continues at coordinate 524,900,847 of CM021107.1, forward strand.
CAAAATTTCAAAATTTTGTTCAAGGGTACGTACTAGGGGTCCCGCATCGGAAAAGAATCTAAAGGTTTGAATCTTATATCTGTGATGCTCGGTGTAGGGAACTGGTGACATCTTCACTAAGGGCTCAGAGCAAAAATCACTATTCTTCAATTGTTTAGGGTGCAAATGATTTAGTTTTCACCCCAATTTCTATTTATACCTAGGGTTTAGGGTGGTATTTCCTCTAACCTTGTCTATTACCCATGTAAAATTAAATCTTCAGTCAACCCGTATGCGAACTTAACACCTCCAAATTTATTTCTGTCAACTCCACTACATTTTTGGCTATCAAATTGGCTTATCGGGACTATTTCCTAATTTTTTGATTTATTTCTAAAATTCATCAATTTTCTCAAGGGGGCATACCCTAACCTATTTCATACTGGGCACGACTAGGGGATGTTTTGATCAATTTTCTTTGACACAAAAGCCAAAATGACACTATATTAAAGAGGGGCATACTGTAGATATTGAAAATTGGTCTAGGCCTGTGAGTACCATTTTCAACATAATTTCTAAATAACCATGGTAACAATTAAATAATGATAATTATTTAATTACTTTATATAGTCACCTTTCTTCTATTAATTAAATAACTTTAATTATTTAATTAATTCATTATGACTTTTATTCAACCTTGATTAAATAAATAAATCTCATTTATTTAATTACGTCACTAATTAATTAATTCTCTTTCTAAATTAAATAATTGTATATTTAATTTAGTCTTTATCATATTTGGAATATAATTAAATATTCATTTTGAATCATTTAATTATTCAATTAACCTTTTTGATGGTTAATTAAGTAAATCACTATTTATTTAATTATATCCTTAAAATTTGAATGTTGAATAAAATAAACATTTAATTCATAAAAATAATTATTCTTGTCACATTCTTCTATCACCTACTTATCGAAGTATTCATTCTTGCTTGAATCAAGATCTATTTGAATCAATCAGTTATTTGTTGATGCAAAATCTTATAGTCTCTACAAAGACACTCTCTGTCATAACCAGTCAGTCATTTAGTTCTAAATCTTATGCATGAACATATTTATTAATTAAATATCTTTATTTAATTAATTATCATGTGTGCATTCGAATGGATCATTGTCCAAATTCTATCTTTATCATTTTTATTCAAACTCTTATTCTTCTAATTTTTGAATACTTTCAACTAAAGATTAAATCATTTATTTAATCTTGATCTCTTATTCTTTCAATTTTCGAATAGTCTTATCACTAGATTAAATTATTATTTAATGTATCTTCATCTTGCAAAAATTTCCAACTCTCATTTTAATTGACACAAATCTCACATCGCATGACATTCATCAATCTTGATTGTTGATCTCTCTTTTGAATCTGAATCAATCATTCATAAACCTATTTTCTATAAATTGACTGACTTTTGTCATTATTCCTCCTCCTGAAATTGATATACTTTCGAAGCAACTCATAATATTTAATATTTTTCTATAAATACATACATACAATGGCTATACTTGCACACTTATTGGAAATTTGAGAGCAATTATACTACAAAAGGAAAAATGGAGAAGGACAACAGAGATAATTTGAACAAGTGGAAAAATATTCGGTGAAAATGTTTCAGTTATTGCTTTTGTTTATATTGCTTTGTGCTTTGTTGTTTAATGTAGGTTAGATTTATTTTTATATTCTTTAACTATTTTATTTCCATTAGGTTTCCTACATTAGACATACATACATACATACATACATATATATACAAACACATGTGTGTATTCATACATATATAATTTAATTGCATTATAAACCACATGCACATTTTGATGACATCATAAGAATCAAAAGTACCATTATTTTCATTTTTGAAAGGATAATTATGTTTGTCGTTACCTCATAGCATGGACACACAGCTTATTGAATTTGTAAATGAATGTGTACAATGTGGGTAAAAAACCAGCACCATGACCTAACAAAATCAAATAGTACATGGTGAGAAGGCATTGAAGATGAATGATTTATTTCATAAATAAGTAGTAATTTTTTTTCAATCAGCGAATGAACCCTTCACGAGTGCTGAAAGATGCAAAATAAAATGATTAACTAGTGTCATTAATTGCATTTTAAAAGGATGGGCAAAGGATATAACTAAGATTGTACAGATTCATTTACAAATTCAATAAGATGCAGAAGAAAATGATTAACTAGTACCATTGTTTTCATTTTAAAAGGATAGGGAAAGGATACACACATATATATCAATTTGTTGAATGAACAAGAGTCAAGAGACACAAAATTTTTTAAATGAATATTTAAGAGATAAAAAATAAAGGAGTCTGTAGAGATCTAAAATGAATTCATATGAAAGTAATTAAATCAATTTTTTGAAGAGAATTACAAGAGATAAACATATCAAAAATGAATAAGAAGAAGCAATTTTGTATGGTAAGGATCAATAATTTATACCATGAAGGGAACTTTAGGAAACTAAGCTATGATATATATATATATATATATATACATATTTTATATATATATATATATATATATATATATATATATATATAACATTAAAACATTGTACACATTCATTTACAAATTCAATAAGCTCTATGTTTAATAATTAAAGAACTACAAATTGCATACAATGATGAGATTTTCAATTTACAGAATTGCTGCAAAATTTAGGGGAATTCGATTTGCAGATCTTATAGAAAGTTTAGATCTTTTTAAATTACCCTTTTTGTACAAAATTTGCAAGTGTTTACTATGTAAAAGCTCAAGATAACTATTTTTCCCAGCATATTATCCACCATTTCTAGGTGTAACACTTAAGAAGTATGAGAATGTCTTTCATAGTCATACAAAATATATATAAATAACATTGTACACATTCATTTACAAATTGAATAAGTTGTGTGTTTATATATACATACATACAAATATATACACACACACATACACACACATATATATAAAGACACATATATGTACAAAATATATATATATACACCTACAGGTAACCGAAATTAGTAAATAAATTCATAGATTTTTGAATTTGTAAATGGGGTTTGTAAGGAAAAATTTGTCACCCAAAAAGACCTTCATTTACGTATAAAGTAAAGTAAAAATACAATGCATAAATATAAATCTTAAATGCACAACTCATGAAAATAACTATAAGTAGAATGCACATATAAGAAACATATGTGCAGTAAATGAAAGAATTTGTGTTCTATTCAATAGTGATAGGATATTAATTTTAATAGAGGTAGATCGATTACAGACTTGGGTTTTTAGAAATGTGCACAAAAAAGTAACCAAGGGTTTCATAATCATAATTCCTCACTCACAAGAATACAAAACTGCGTTTTTAGATAGATGCCAAATATTCAAAGGAAGGGTTTTATGAGATTAATTCCTGAAGCACATGAATTTGGAAAAAACCAAGCAAGTTTTTTCACATATATGGCTTATTTTTAATGGGTTTTCCGATTTATGCCCATAGTCACATGGGTTTTTGATAAAAAGGTCGAAGCAGACCAAAAAATATTATTTTGTAGACATTTGGTCAAACCCATGAATTTCATCATCATTTTAGGAGACAAAATCATGAAACAATTGACTTTACTAGGCTGTGAGCATGCATAAAAATGATGAGAGGAAATAATCATTTAACCCAAAAAAAACCTGTTGGAAAAAGACCAACACCATGACTTGACAAAATCAAACAACACATGGAAAAAATGCATTGAAGAGGAAATTATTTATTTCATAAACAAGTAGTAATAATTTTTCAATCTTTGAATAAACCCTTCACAAGTCATGAAAGATGCAGAAGAAAATGATTAACCAGTACCATTATTTTCATATTGAAAGGAGGATGATGTTTTTTGTTACCTCAATGTGTGCAGAGTAGAAAGAGTCATGGAGATTTGTCGA